>NW_010729108.1:2919781-2953507 GCF_000365185.1 Nelumbo nucifera
ATTATTATTATTATTATTATTATTATTATTATTATTATTATTATTATTATGTATGTTGCTATTCAAACTTGGCTCGCGAGCCTCACGAGCCTCACGAGCTAAGCTTTATTAGACTTGTGCTCAGCTCGATTAATAAATGAGCATGTAAATTGAGCTCGAGCTCAACTCGAAGCTTAATTGAAACTGAGCTGACCCGAGCTTTTCACAAGCCGAACTCAAATAGCTTGTGAAGAGCTCGACTCGTGGCCACCCCTACTAGGACTCATGACATATCGCCTTGAACACCTCGGTAGGAATCCCATACCTCGTACTTGAAACTCAAAAAGCTTTTGAATGTATCATAAGCAGTGATCGTCGATGTAACCATTTTTATTAATAAAAAGTTCCTCTTTTTCTCTCCTATATGTATGTTGTGCATAAATTTTTAAGTATAACACCTTAGTTCTCACTGAAATGACATTGAACAATTCAATTGCTCTCCAACTGAAATCTCAAGCTTCCAAAGCCCCAACCCTAGTCAGGTGTGGCCAAGGCCTAGGGCATACATCCTTGTCAGGTTACATGCTTGACAAGTTGGCTTGTTCGAACAAGGAACATCAGTACGACTTTGGTTGCTCCCTCTAAGTTAATGGTTCACACAACTTAAAAACCATCATCACCTCGGGTCAGATTCCCAGGGTTGACGAGAAGTTCAATATGATAGAACTAGGATGGCCTCATCCAGTTGAGCCCTAAAAATCCCTATATATTACTAAGTCTAAATGCCTCATGTCATAAGCTCACGACTAACTAAGGAGACATTCTACAACCAGAATGCTTTTGTTTTCATTTGTTCTAGGAATCACCACATCAGCAAGAAAAAAAGGAAAAGAAAACAACAAAACAAAAACTTATTCTTCAACTCTGTTTTTGTTTTCAAAGAAAAAATAGTTGGTTTTGTTTTAAAAAATGAATACATGTATTGTAACCATTAAAATAATGGTTTTTTAAAACAAAAACAAATTTTCTAGTATAGAAGTTATATGATTTATGGAATATGATGTTAAATAATCATATGAAAACATGTTTTTAAAACTAGATTCAAAAACATGCTTTTGGTTCTAGTTTTGAAAACAAAAAACACACACACAATCAAGAACATGATTTTTGTGTTTTTACTTTAAGAAAAAAATCTGTTTTCAACTAGATGGTTTTGATTTATTTTTGGAACCAGCAACAAAAAAACAAATAACGTTGTAGAACACCCCCTAAGTAACAGGCTAAAATGGACAATGGAATGTTGTTCATTACTTAAAACAATATTAACTTAAACCTATGACTCTTTAATAAATAACATTTAGACCAACTTTGATTTACTTATAGCTACAATGCACGCTATATAAATACAAGTTCATGTTTTTACCAAGAAAATACAAATTTATTTGGAATCAAATCGTATCAGATCTGATAGTGAATAGCATTCATATTCAATCCAATTATAAATGGATCAAATTCAGATTACCTTTTTTAATTGCATTAGATGCCCTTTTTTTATGGGAAATCAAAGGAGCTACACAAGATGGGGGTAGCTCTTCCCCACAAATGAGATCAGGACCACTAGAAATACAATTAGGCAAGACTCCTTGGTTAGAGAGAGCATGGCACGCTAACCAGTCCGCTGCTTGGTTAGCTTCATGGTAAACATGCCTGAACATCGGACTAAGCTTGAACATGGACAACAGATTTTGGTATTCCTTGATGATATTCACTATTCTCCACGGGTGTTTAATTGATCCTTTAGACTGCATTTGGAAACGATGCAAATGGAGTATAAATCCTGGTTCAGGGTAAATTTGCACTCTGGTTCACTTTTTCTTGTGTTATATTTATGCATTGACAAATGACAGACCAATGAATATTTACATTGATAATAAGATGTAAAAGTACATCAATAAAAGAGAAGTAAATTTACATTCAAGTGCGCCTTTGATAAAAAACACATATACTTTATTGGAATTCATGTTTGCATCCATTACAGCTAAAAGTCTGTTTGGTAAGAAGGTAAAATTGTCAGTGCAAAACTAACCCAATTTTGCAATTTGTATGAACCGTTTTACACTCTACATATTTGCATTTACACTTATTTGCATTGTTTCCAAACGCAACCTTAGGGCATTCGATGACTAACTTTGAATCTCCCTCGATGATGATCCGATTATCCCTGTAGTTGCACGCAATGTTTATGGCCTCCCATGCCGCCCACACTTCAGCTTGATTAATCATAGCATACCCAATCTTAGACGCCTTGGTTTCGAGCACGTTCCCCTGGTAATCACTAGCTATACAACTGAATGCGCATTTACCGTCACTTCTATGAGGCATCAAAATTAATTTTAATATAATTATGATTTGGATTGGACCAGCCAATATAAAGACATTCCATACTATTGGCATTGTTCTCACTTAAAACATTCCTCTTAAACTCATGCCAATAATTCACAGCTTTATCTACTATTAATTGGGGAGTAGCATTTTTATCATTAAAGCACTTTTCATTCCTGTTTTTCCAGATGAACCAAAGTAGACAAGCAATCTTCTCTCTGTCCTCACTAGTAAAATTAGAGTGGTTCAGATTGTCAAAGCTTGCCTACCATTGGTTAAAAGAAGAACCATTATCCGGAAGAATTGGGAACCATTCTCTCACAATTCGCCATACCTGTTTCGTGAAATCACACTTAGTAAACAGGTGGTCAACATTTTCATCTTCACAACACAAACTACAAAGAGGGTTTATATTTAAGGAGGAAAAAAAAACTGATAACTCTGTATTTTGATGCCTTAAGGGTAACATTTCAGGGGTATTTTACACCTTATACTAGCTAATTTGTACCATTTTTCCGGTTAAATTTAATATTGTGACCTCTAAGGGTCCCTGTGCAAATTATGGGTAAAAACTGGAAAAACTACAGGGTTTTCTGCAGATTTTGGGAAACTGGTGCGAATTCCAACTGAGAGAGGGGGTGTTTCTGTGAAAGGCTGAGCACAGGAGGGTGCCTCCTATCTGCTAAACCCAGATAGGCGCCTTTCCTGTGAAATAACTCTCTCTTCGAAGCCCTAGGTGCCTCCCCCTCATCTCTTTATCTCCTAGCCACCCCTAGCTCTACAAATCCCCACCTTTCACGGCAACCTCTCTCTAATCTCAACCATCCAACCCTTAGTAGCCCCTCATACCCTTAGATCTCTCCCTAGACAGCATCTTAGCCTTACACCTCACTCCGTAAACCTTAACCAATCACCTTAGGGCGCCACATCACACCAACCAATCACATTTCTCCAGCTCTATGTGTCCAAATCTGCTCCCTCCATTCTAGGCGTCCAAATCTCAGCCGTACATAATATTGGGCGCCATCTCCTTCTCTTCTTAGCCTTAGGATCACCTTAGAACAATTCTAACCCTCCATTCTCAATCCTAGGACGCCCATATTTCTGCAAAAACCCAGTTGCCACCCCTTTCTTTCTCTCTAATCCCAAACCTATCATTCCTTCTCTATAAAATAGACCCAAGGGGTCCTGAGAAAGGGTTGGATTCTGCCCCCAGGTAAGATGGAAGGTTGTTCTTGAGAAATTCAAGGGTAGAGGAAGAGGCGAACACCCAGGCAGGAGGAGGGGTTCCCGCTTGCAGTTCACCTAGCTACTACTGCCACCTCTAGATCTGGATCCCAACCAGTTTCCCATAGTTTTAGATTTAATTTTTACACGTCTTTTTATTTTCTATTCTTTAATTTCCGGTTTTTATTTTATTTCTACAATTTATTTTTATCAAATTTAATTTTTGTCTTCCTTTCTACATATTTGAAATTCAGCCAGGTAAGACGGAAGGCCCAACTCGAAGAGTTCGAGGGTCAAAGGATAGATCCGAAGACTGCTACATTCGACTAAGTTGCAAATTTTTTATTTAGTATTTTTATTTCTGTTTTTTATTTATTTTTCTGCAATTTTTACTTTCAACATTGTTAGAATTTTATTTTAATGGATTCCAGTTCAGTTAATTAAATTTGTATGTCTGTAATCTCAAATCTTGTTATTTTCTCCAGATTGAAGTACGTAACAATTTTTCCCTCACTTCCCTGTGGATATGACCCCTTTCTCACCACTAACTACGTTTTGTAGTTATTTTGAGAATCGAAAAATTTATAAATATTGAAACTGGAGTTCTAAAGTAGTTAATGATACGCTTTCGGACATACCAAAAACCTTATTTTTTGGCGTTAATTTTAGATTCGAGAAACTCTTTGGATACGCATTTGACATATTTTCTCCTCTATTGAATTTGCATTCTTCCCTATAAGCGATTTTAACCGAAAATGCTCCACTGGACGTGAATTTCCAAAAAGTTTTACCCTCCGTATCCAAAGAAGGAATCAGGATAGGTTTTGTGCTGCCACACATGGAAAGGGGTTAAAGATTTAATGAGATATTTATTCCAGACTTTTCTTTCTTGAACAATAACATTACTAACCTTCATATTTAGGTCTGCAATAGAATCCGGACTAATATCATTTATAATTGGGCCGGATGCTATTTTCATATCTAGGTCTGCAATAGATGCCCCTTTAAATTTGGACAAATGGATACTATTTTCAACTCTAGATGGATGGGTTCATGAAAACATGCATATATGGATATGTATGGATATGCATGTTTAACCAAAGTTGGGTTAAACATGCACTCAACTCTAAGCTGATCTTTAACCAAAGTTGGGTTCAGACCAAGCCGGTCCAAGTTGCACTCTGTCTACAAATCCATGAATTTTCAGTTTAACTCTTCCTCTCAAAGGATAATAAGGGGTGTAATAAAGTCAAAGCAAGTTGAGTATTGTGCTATTCAAGCTTGATTCAACTCCAAAATTTAAGCTCGAAGTTCCACTCGAGCTCGATCTCCTATTCGAATGCAACTTGAGTCAATAATTGTGAGTTATTCGAACTTGACTAAATTCAAATTGATTATAAATAAATTAATATTATAAATATTATAAAGATCTTAAACCAGGTATTGACTCAAACTCGTATCAGCCTCGACTCGAGCGGACTGAGAACCCTGGACGATGAGGGGCATGTGGCAGAACAACAGGTCCTCCACAACTCCCCACAATGGAGAACGCAAAACTGCCTTGAAACCCCAGAGGAAGGGAACCTCTGCAACTCCCCTTGAGGTATTACTTTCTTCTTCCACTCTCCAAGCACTCCAACTCTATTGCTCTAGCTCTTGTCTATTGCTCTTCAACACTGCTCGAAGAATACCAATTCGTCCTAAATAACTCGACCTAGCCGACCTCTTCACTGCTTTCACTGATTTGAGCATCTCAGTGCCTCTCCTCCTCGGGGATTCTGTAAGTCATCAAATATCCATCATTTCATCTGTTTACTTTGTCTGGCACAGCTTTCCTGACACCATGCCTCTAAATCACTTCCAACTCAGCTCTCCCAATTCAATAGGACCTTTTATCTATTACTCGTCCATGCACGGATATCATCACGTTCTAAGCTCAAGTAGCTTAAGCAGCAAGCCTCTCCTTCCGTTAAAGGTATTTATATATTTTCTCCTTTTCTTGATGATTTCTATCTTTTTTTATAAATTCCATTTTTTTTCACTTTTCAAGGACCCTTTATGAGGCTTTTGGTTTTTGATGATACGCGATCTGTGCTCCCTGCAGGAAGACAGCTCAGACATTGGGCTAGTGAGGTCATCTAGTCGAGCTGCAAGAAGACAGGTCAATGTTCGGGGTGTTTTGCTCGGTGTGGGCACTCCAATGCTCAAGTTAATGAATTGGAGGTTTTAGAGAGAGCTAAAAGCAATATTGCTAGTATTTGAAAGCTAAATCGTGCGTACATTTTCTCTCAAGGAGGAGATGAGACCTTTATATAAGCGTTGTTTGGTGTGGGCTTCACGCACCGCGTCCGAGATCTCCGAAAAGACGCACCTGACTTATCCGTAGTCTTCGAAGGTAGTCACGCATGTAGACCAGGCTTTGTGCCTTATTCGGTTTCCTCAAGAACATTCAGTTTGAGAGCCGACTTCCGAGAGACCTGGAAGTGACATGATGCATGCAGAGGAGGTCAGCGAGCATGTCTTGTAGGTCGCCACTTGGACCTCAGTCAGGTCGGCAAGTCCTCGAGGGAGGTCGTTCCTCACACCGAGGTCACTTTGACCGGTACTGACAAGGTACCATAGGTCGACAAGTTCTCGAGGAAGTCGCTCCTCACGCCGAGGTCCATTGGACCAGTAACGACAAGGTACCATAAGTTAGCCCTAAACGAGGTGTTGCTAGTCGCCCTACCGAGGTGCCTAAGTTGTGTGCGAGGTGCTCGGACTAGTTCCGAGATGTACCTACTTGACTTTATCGAATCTGCAGTTGTTCGTGCGGCACTGAGGTATCATGTGGCAGTTCTGTCATGCCACATGTTGCTAGGTTAGCGGAGGGCCAAATTTGCCCTCATCAGTTTTCCTATACAGGTCTCACCAGTTATGCAATTCCAAAACAATGCATGAAAGAGGACGGCTACTCTATTTATTTAACGAGGAGGTGTCTTCCTACAACAATATAATTAGAGGGAAGCCAACCATTGAAAACCTTCCATCTATATGGAATGGTGGTTGATTGGACATTGGACTTCCCAAAACATCTCCCACCAGCATGCCTTTCCATTTAAATAAGGCTTTGTTTGGTTTGAAGGAAAAGGTAGGGAAAGGAAGGGAATGGTAGGGAAATATATACAAAGTTTGTAAAAATTTTCTTACCTTTCCCTTCCTTTCCCTACTTTTTCCTTCAAATCAAACCAAGCTTAGTTGTCTCAACATCTCAACAATCCCATAATTGTGGTATACATGTTTGTTTTCTTGGAGGAGCATTTATCTTCTAAAGCCATTTATCATAGCAACAAACTATTATGTAACAAAGAAGAAACAAAGAGACCTTTAGCAAATGAAAACGGGAAGAGATCGATCATTTTTGCAATAAAGATCTAAGAGCAAGGATTAAAGTATCGGTATCGGGTATCATATCAGACAATTTGGATATGGATACGAATATGGATACACTTTGAAAACGCATGGATACAGACGAAAAAGATGGAAATGCATGGATATGCTAGGGAACTACATACGAATTTCATAAATATATAAATAACACTAAATTTAAGATCAAAATGATCACAAAATAGTATATAAATGCATAAAAAATGTAAATATTAAGGATATACGAAGAAATATATTACGATTAATGAACCAAGATGCATAATTTTATTTATAGTGCATCAATCAAGAGTCCATGACACTAAACATATGCACCTATTATATTTTAATAATTATATCAACTATTTTTTATTTTACTATTTTAATTTTTTAACATTAAGAAAAAGTCAACTAATTATTAAAGTATATCAAATTTGTTAAAATTTCTAAGAGGCATATCATATACAAATTCATAGTTTTTAATTACTAAAATAGTTATTCCATTATTAATATTTTTATTTATATAAATTTTATGAAAAAAAATCAATTTTTCAAATAAATGTAGACTAGTGGGTTTGATAGATTCAATTTAATATTATATTCCTCAATATTTTGTATATAATATTTTTATTTTTTTGTAAAAAATAAATATGTTGTTATTTACTTATTAATGTATAACTAATAAAAGTGTATAAAAATTTTAAGATTTATATCATGTGCAAATTTATAAATTCTAAGTATTAAAATAATTATTCTATTATTAATATTCTATTTGTATAAATTTCTTGATATCAAAAATCATCTTTTTTATATAAATGTGGATTTAATACATTGTTTATTCTATTAGTTTTTAAAATAATATTTTTAAATATTATTTTTTTAATTTTTAGTTAGCATTGTTAAATATAAATATGTATTTTTTGTTTAAATTGTGTGTGAATAGAAAACGTTAATAAAATATATTTTATTTTACTTTATATCATGAAATGTAACGTGGTTTATTGGTTTGGAAATGCCGTGAATTCTAAATGCATGTGAAGTGACTTGTGTTCGAATCACCTCATTTGAATTCTTTTATAGAGATTACGGAATAGACGCAGTGCGTATCGGTGCATATCGGCCCTGTACCAGCCGATACAATGCGATTCAGGCCAATGCACATCCGTATCTGTTTGATACGAATGATTGACGGGATGCGCTTGTATTCAAAGCGTATCTCGTATCGTTACTAATCGATATCTACGTAATACGCCCGGTATCAAACGTATTTAAATCCTTGTCTAAGAGACTAACAAAAGTGTGTTTTTCTTTTACCTTTTAGGTATTCTATGTTCTTCATTTAAATAGTTGATTCCTTCTGTTAACTTGTTGCAGAAACTAAAGTCGCTTAGAAGACCTACCCGTATCCATAGAGCAGTTTAGATGCCAACCATGGAGTTTTAGTGGCATATAATTGTTGTTATGTTGAGATGGATCAAAATTCTTCTGAATAGTTTCTACTCATTTCGCCAATTTTCCTGTCAAAGGGTGAGGTCTTAGTGGCTCAAACCCAATGCTAACTACTACTCTAATTAATTAGGTCGTCACAGAACCCGTTTTACCGTGCAGGTGGAAGATGAACTATTCGGTCGTCATCGACCTGTTTTCGAACAACACTGTTCAATCGTATAGATACGAATACCATGTGGTAACGGGTTAAGCAAACCGTGTATTACATGGGTAGAATAATCCATGCATTACATGGATTTAGTAATGTTGCCGATCAGAATGGCTGAGGGCAACACTATCAATTTGCTTTTGAGTCGAGGTGTGGTTGAGTAGTTCGAGGCCTGGAGAGGCCGAGGGTTGGTAGGCCGGTCCTACGAAGAGCAAGGGAAGGAGAACACCAGAGGCCCTGGGTTGGTACCCGAGGCGAAGACTCCAATGGTTAAGTTAGTAAGAGTGCAATGCAAGGTTGACGAGACCTGAGGTGGAGACACTCAGACAAGGCCAAAAAGGAAGTTAAGAGTTCTCAAGTCCAGGTTCCAGATGTTTACCTTGAAGGGATTGCCCCCTATTTATACTTGAGGCTGCCTAGAGGTAGGTGGGCTTGGACGATTAGGATGCAGTCTGGACATGGGGGGCACGGTCATCCGAGCTCGCCAAGTGCAGCCGTGGCATTGGTTTTGGATTGCACGCCGACCTCTGCTCTACGTGCACCCTGACTGGGTCCGCTCTAATCGTAGCCATCAAACACATGTAAGCTTGCCATTGGCCAAGGCCATGTGCACCTACATCATTTGCGCCCCACTCTCGAGGTCGTGGTGGAGGTCTAAGCTAAGGACCTCGGCTTCGGCCAAAGAGAGTGTGTTAATTGTACTGGGAGGCGCCGTTGGGCCTTCCTAATGAGGGCCACAGCCTCGGCTTCGGCTTGTTGGGGTACATGGTGTTGCCTGCAGGGGCATCGACTTGGTCTTCGCTCCTCTTTCTGAGGGGTGTCGTTGAGGCTCCTACTGTCTGGAGGCCTCGGCTTCGGCGTTCGTGCCAGACATGGACAAGAGGGGTTCTTGCCTCTGTCCTGTTTCTTGTTGTTTTCGAGGTGAGACAGTGCGAGGCATCAGCCACGGTTGAGGATGGCGGGGATGTAATGCTTGGAGGTAAGAAGTTGTGACTTAGCCGCGTGCTGAAGGGGTCTCATTGCGGACAACCCACCAACCGTAAGGTAGACAGATTTCAGTGATGGGCTCAGACCGTGTGTGTCATGGGTTCTCAAACTGGCGAGTCAGGGTCGTGCCCTTGGCCGGTTGTAGTGTCGCGTCTGTAGGAGAGACGGGATCCTGATAGGTCAGGCCGCACATTTTCCATTTTAGCGTCGATAGTCGAACTGGTAGATGTGGCGAGGAGATTGGAAGGCTCACCTGGCATCGTTTCGTCTTCCTAAGGTGAGTGACGCGTGTCAGTTGTTGGATAGGACCGTAAAGGTGGTCGTTACGCAGTCGTTGGATTAGAGGTGATCTAGGCCGTCCATCTTCCTTTAAATAGGGGCCTTAGTCGTGTTTCCCCCACCATTTGCTTCTAAGTGCCTTTGCCTTCAAGTGACCTTCGCTTCCCAGAGCCTTTGCTTCCGAGAGACATCGGCTTCCCATTTTCCTTAGAGCCTTCTAGACCTTGTCTTATCTAGGTAAAAGCTTCTTCTCCACAATGTCTTGCTCAAGCTTCGGCCCAGAGTGCTACGAGCTCCCAGACCTCTCAGGGGTGAGTTCCTACTGGTTCCCATCACTAGCCAGGCATAGTGGAGGTTCCTCGAAAGCTGAGGTCCCCGCTCCGAGGCTCAAGTTCAATGTACTGAGGGAGAGGACTCCCCCTGAGGTGGTTGAAGGGGAAGAAGTCCTCGAGCCCAGCCCGAGGGCGGTGGCTAAATATGCTACCCGAGGGGTGACGATTGGTCATCTCCCCTGCTTGGAGTTAGATAGTACCCTTGACTTTGAGCAAATAAAGACTTTGGGTAGGAAGTACTACATACCTCGGTCCTATAGGCTTAGGGTTCCCAACGCCGGTGATCAGCCGTGGACGCCAGAGGAGGGGGAAATCTCTGTCTACCAACACTTTTGGGTGTTTGGCCTTTGGTTTCCCTTCCATCCTCTGATCCCCGAGCTGTTGAGGTGGTACGACATCACGATTAGTCAGCTAGCCCCTAATGCTCTTAGGACTATCATTGTGATGTTGGTTGTGACTTGGCTTCGAGACTTGAAACTAACGTAAAAAACCTTTCGCGCCATGTTCATGTCGAGGCTGCACCCTTTCAAGGAGGGTATATATTACTTTCAATCTCGGAGAGGCCAACCTGTAGACAACCCCTTGTATGTACACAATTGGAAGAGCAAATTCTTCTTCATCTCCTGCCCCGAGGGTTGGTCCTTTAGGTCAGACTGGGGGGATATGTACATGTCTGCCCAAAAATCCGAGCCCTTACTTTGAGATGATGAAGCCGACATGATGGCCCACATTCTCGTGTTGGGGATGATCCGAGCCAAGCCCCTAGTGGAGGAGGAGCTTTAGTTTTCTTGGAGGTATTGACGCTCGCTTCGTTTTCTTGTAGAGATGTTGGTTGATGCAAAGTGGCTACTGTTGGAAGCCAAGAAGAGAGCGCCAGGCGAGGGCAAATCGGGGAGGCTGCCGAGAGGGAATGCTTCTACCAAGAGGACGCCTCGGTCTCAGGCTCCAGCTGGCACGGGGGCCAACCGAGGCAACAGGCCAGCTGAAGGGAGCCGCTAGCGAGAAACTGGCTAGAAGAAGCCAGCTGAAATGCCTTAACACCCTCCGAGGAAGAGGTTAGTGCACAAGGACCGCCCAACCGAGGGCGGTGAGCGAGGGAGAAAGGTCACCACTATAAGAGGACCTCAAGGCCGAGAAGGTGTACATGGCCGAGCTTCAAGAATCTCTAAAGAAGTCCGAGCTCGAGCGTGTCTGCCTTGACGAGGCCTTGGCGGTGGCCCAGGCGCAAGCAGTGGAGGCCGAGAAAAGGGCGAAGGATGTCATCGACATCTAGAAGACGATGGAGGATTATCAACACTGCCTTACCGACTACAAGGCCGACTCCTATCTAGAAGAGATCGAGGATATGAAGCTCGAGGTGTTGAGGTTGGTGCTAGATTTCCCAGTGGATCAGTTGAAGGTCCCGGGGGACATTGAAGCCCTCCCTGCCGAGGATCTCATCGTTCCAGTCGCTAAGGATTATGTTGCCCCTGCTATCGAGGACTTGGTTGCCCTCCTGCCAAGGGTGAGGCGTAGGGGGCCCTTTTGCCTTCTTTTTGTTGTTTCCTTCTCGTATTTTTGTTTATCTTTTTTGTAAAGGGCCCGACCCTCCCCATCCGAGGCCTTATTTTGTAAGCATTAAAAGTGAACACTCAATGAATCATACTTTTTTGCATATCTTGTGCCTTTGTTGCTTCTATCTCTTCTCTTTTTCTTCTTTCTCTTTTTTTTTTTTTTTACTTAGGGGTCTATGCCCCCTTCCGAGAGGCCACAAGTAGCAAAAAGTTGTCATCTGAAGTGCCCTTCCACTTAGTCATTCGCCTAAGAAGTTGAGTTAGAGGAGTTTGTCCCAGGTCGAGCTGTGCCACCGAGGTGCTTGGGGCCCCTTCCCTCGGCCGGGAGGAAAGGGAGTTACAATCAGCTCTCCTAGCCTGCTCTCTGTCTCCCTTAGGAATTGGTTGGGTGAGGTCGAGGTGAGCCACCAAGGTGCTCAAGGTTGTACCCCACTTAACCTTTGTTGTGCTAAGTGTGTGAAGTCAAGGTGGCTTGTTGCTACCGAGGGGTCGGGGAGAGGACTATACCTTTGCCGACCCGACTTACCTTTCTTAAGAGTGCCCTAGGGGGGGGGGGGTCCTTCGGACGGCCTGAGCTAGGAGGCACACTTAACCGAGGTCACCACGTTCTTCCTATTTGGCATAGTACTTAGGTTATTATTTTAGTGAATTTATTTGTTACAGGTCGGGGTTGTTGGTCAATGCCTATGCCGAGGTCCTTGTCTTTTCCAGCCTTAGCGTGAAGGCGAGGTGGACGTATGGCTCGTAAGGAGACGTGTGTTCGACCACCGTTCAGTCCGAGTGTGTAGCCTCGAAGGAGGATGTACATGTCGGTTGGCCGTGTGGCCGAGGGGTCCTGGCTACTTGGCAAAAATAATAACTTGTACACTAAGACATTGAGCCGAGAGGGAGGAACTTAACACTTGTATTCATTGTTCAGCTAATAGGGAGTACATTCATTGCTAATACATTCAGAGGTTTTCCGTGTTCCATGTCCGAGGGACTAATCTTCCATTTAGATGCTTGAGCTGAAACGTGCCGGGGCCAACAACTTGTTTGATTCTGTAGGGACATTCCTAGTTGTGGCTTAGCTTGCCTATACCAAGCTTGGATACTACGACTTTTCTGATGACGAGGTCTCCTTCTTTGTAATGTCTTTCTTTCACCCTTGAGTTATAGTAGTGAGCTACTCTCTGTTGGTAGGTTGCTCCTCTAATCTATACCTATTCTCGGCTTCACTGTACGCCTTGGTTTGAAGCATCGGTTGACCAATCTTTGCTACAACGACAACTTCAGTGTCGTATGTTAAGTTGAACAGGGTTTCCCCCGTGGCTGTCTGAGGTGTTGTTCAATAAGCGCACAGGACACTGTTCAGCTCGTCGGCCCAGAGGCCTTTGTCTCTGTCAAGTCTGGTTTTCATCCCTTCTAGGATAGTCCTATTGGTGACCTTAGCTAGGCCATTAGTCTAGGGATAGCCCACCAAGGTGTACTGCTGCTTGATGTCGAGGGAGGCACACCATTCTCAGAACCTCGCATCGTCAAACTACTTCCCATTGTCGGTGACTAGCATGTGGGGGAGGCTGAAGTGGCAGATGATGTTTTTCTAGAAGAAAATTTGTATCATTCTAGCCGTGATGGTAGCCAGCGGCTCAGCTTTGACCCATTTGGGGAAGAGTCAATGGCGACGATGAGGTACTTTTTGTTTCTGGTGGCTTGAGGGAAGGGACCGAGGAGGTCCATGCCTCACTTGGAAAAGGATCAAGGGCTGCTGAGGGCCGACAGAGTTGTCATTGGCCAATGGGAGATGTTGGAGTGTCTCTGGCATCAGTCACACTTTTGCACTACCTCGACTACATCCTTTTGAACCATTGGCCAGAAGTACCCTTGCCTTAGTGATTTTTGGGCCAAGGCTCTGCCTCCGAGGTGGTTGCCACAACACGTATTCTATTTTGGTGTTGTCTGGAGTGAGAAGTATGCGACCGGCTCCACTTTCCTTAGATTTGGATGATCCATCAACAAATAGTTCCCAAGTAGGCTGAGCTCCTTCGGCCGACCAAGGTCTTTCTTCCTCTTCTTTTTATGGGGCTTGGTCCAGGGCTCGCCTGAATGTGCATTCTGCCATGAAGTTGGTCAAGGCTTGCGCTTTGATTGAAGGTCTCGACTGGTACTGGAGGTTGAACTCTGACAGTTCAACGACCTACTTGATTAGTTACCCCGAGGCCTCTAGCTTGGCAAGAATGGCTTTGAGGGGTTGGTTGGTTAGGACCGTGAAGGTGTGGGCTTGAAAATACGGCCTAAGCTTCCTGGCCGAGACCACTAAGGTGAAGGCCAGCTTCTCCACCTCGGGATACCAGTCTCGGTGTTGTAGAGAACTTTGCTAACGTAGTAAATCAGTCTCTGCACTCCGTCTTCTCTAATCAGTACCAAGCTAATGGCCTCATCCCGGCCGAGAGATAAAAGTACAACACATCTCCTGGAAGTGGCTAAGTGAGGAGGGGAGGCAAGGCGAGGTAAGACTTTAGTTCTTCAAAGGCGTGTTAACACTCTTCTGTCCATTAAAAGTCCTTCAATTTCTTGATGGCCCGAAAGAGCGGTAGATAGCGGTCATCCAACTTCGACAAGAAGCAGCTAAGGGCGGCCACAGGGACAGTGAGTCTCTGGGTTTCCTTGACTAACCGAGGTGTGCAAGTCCAAAATAGCTCGGATCTTCTTTGGGTTAGCCTCTATGCCTTGCTACATGACGATGAAGCTTAGGAGCTTTCCCATTGTGATGCCGAAGGCACACTTACTAGGTTTTAGCTTCATGTTGTATATCCGCAAGTTGTCGAAGGTCTCAGCTAGGTCCAAGGTATGTTGGTTAGCTTTTAAGCTCTTCACCACCATGTCGTCAACATAGGCTTTGACGTTTCTCCCCATCTGGTGCTTGAAAACTTTATTTATGGCGCGCTGGTAAGTGGCCCCGGCATTCTTGAGGCCAAAGGGCATGGCCTTGTAACTAGGGGTGGCTACGAGTCGAGCTCTTCACGAGCTACTCGAGCTCGGCTCATGAAAAGCTCGACTTGGCTCAATTTCAACTGAACTTCGAGCCCAATTACAAATAAAAGATATTTTTATACATACTTTGTTATTTTTATAAAACACTTTTTTCTCAAGTCAAGCTTGAGCTGAGCCGAGCTCGAGCTCAAGGTTCTAGCTCAAACCAAGCTCGAGCTCGAGCTTGAGCGTTGTAGTACTTTGGTGAGCCAAGCTCGAGCCTAATACTATTCGGCTCGGCTCGGCTCAAATCCACCTCTACTTGTAACAATACATGTTGTGCTAGATGATGAATGAGGTTTTCTGTTCATCCTCGGAGTGCATCATGATCTGGTTATATCCGGAAAAGGCATCCATGAAGCTAAGTAGCTCATACCCTATGGTGGCGTCAACGAGGTGGTCTATCCTCAAAAAAGGAAAACTATCTTTGGGACAGGCTTTGTTGAGGTCTGAGAAGTCAATACAGATCTGTCATTTCCCATTAGCTTTCTTTACCATAACCACATTGGACAACCAGTTAGAGTAATGTACCTCTCAGATAAAGCTGATGTCGAGTAGCTTGTCAACTTCCTCTCCGATATCCTTTCATCGCTCCAGTGCAAAGTTTCTCTTTCTCTGCCGAACTGGCCTAGAGCTCGGGTCCATGCTCAACCTGTGAATGATGACTGAAGGGTCAATTCTAGGCATGTCAGTGGCAGACCAAGCAAAGACGTCGGCATTAGTTTTGAGGAAACTTACCAGTTCGGATAGGCTTTCTGGGGGAAGGTTGGACCCGACATGGACTATTTTCTCAGGCTCGGCCTCGTCTAGGGGGATCGAAATGAGGTCTTCGGTCGATTGGCCTCGGCTCGTTGGTTCCTCCCTGAGCTTGAGGCCCTCAAGTGGCAGGGCTTCCTTCTTCTTACCCTTCAGTGCTGCCACGTAGAATTGGCAGGCGACTTGTTGATCCCTGCAAACAACTCTAATGTCGTGCTCGGTGGGGAATTTGAGGGCGAAGTGGTAGGAGGAGATGGCTGCCTTGAGTGCGTGGAGGGTTGGCCTTCCGATAATGGTGTTGTAAGGGGAGTCGATCCTCACCATGACTGGTAGGGTGATTCTTCCCTCCAGTCTGACCACATTCCCGGAGAAGCTGACGAGTGGCACGTCAGTGGGTTGGAGGCGCTTGGGCGCTAGTTCCATTATCTCGAATGCATCATAGAAGAGGATGTCGGCCGAGGAACCGCTGTCCACCAATATCCTGTTCACCATAAAATTCACGATGACAGTGGATACCACAAGTGCGTCATCATGGGGGACTATGATCCCCTTCAAATCCTTGTCTGTGAAGGCAAGGATTTCACTCTGCTTCTACTTCTTGGGGGCTAGCCCTTGGATGTTCAACTGCCTGCCATAGGCCTTGCGGGCCAAGGCCAAGGCTCCACCCAAGGTCGTGCCCCTGACGATGAAGTCTATGATGCCGACTAACTGTTGTTGCTGCTATTACTGCTGCTGCGAGGACGAGGCACCGACCTCGCCCCCAAAGTACTGCTTCAGATGGCCGCGGCGGATGAGGGACTCGATTTCATTTTTCAACTCATAGAAGTCCTCGGTATTGTGGCCCGTGCCACGGTGATACTTGCAGTACTTCTTTGGGTTTTCCCTCTTGGGGTTCCTCTTCATCTTCTCTAGCCACTTCATGTACTCCTCTTTCCCTACTTGCATGAGGATCTGTGTTTGGGTGGAGTTGAGTGGAATGTACTTGCTATAAGCCAGGGCCAAGGTCGCAGCTTCTTGTTGTCCTTGCTGATGTTATTGTTGTTGTCGTTGCAGCCAACTCCATTTCCTCTCTTCTTCTACAGGCCTTCGTGATAGCGGTCGGCCTCTCCTTCCCGGCGATTGTCGGTCGAGGCCTCCTTGGCGGCAATATACTTTTGAGCCTTCTTCAAGAATTCTGCCTTGGACTTTGGCAGGGTCTTGGCTACCAAGTACTTGAGGGTCGAGCCTGGCAGGAGGCCTTTGATGGCAGAGTGCGTGGAGACCATGGAGTCAAGGTCCAGACCTTGAGTTCTTCCTTCTTGAAGCGGTCAATGTAGGACCACGAGCTCTCGTGCGCTTCTATAGAATGACCATGAGCGAGACGACACTCTTCTGGCATTGCCTGCTGCTAACGAAATGGGTGAGGAAGAGACTGGCAAACTGTTCCCATGAACCTATAGACAGAGGTGGGAGTCCGGAGAACCATCGACGGGCTGTCCCCTTGAAAGTTTCCTAGAAAGTCTGGCACGCCAAGGCATCAGAATATCCATAGAGGAGCATGAGTGCCATAAAACTTTCAAAGTGGTCATTTGGGTCCGTTATTCCATCATACATCTCGAGCATGGGCGCCTTGAAGTGCGGCGGGAGACGCTTGGCGATGATATTCGAGATGAAGGCATCCATCCTCCTAGATGGATGGCTCTGGCATCCCGCCTGTTGTTCAGGAGGTCTTAGAGGTCTGAGACGTGAGAGGGAGAGGCGCAGCATCGGCCCTTGGCCCTCAAAGGGGGGTTGTTATGACTTGACCACCGCCTTCGTCATCGTAGTTCTCTCGTCGGTGGCAATGGTGATGTTCTTGGTCTCGGCGGTGGTCGTGAGACTATGCAGATTCTTCCCCTCTTTGGCTAGGGGGTCGAGAGATCCTCGACGGCTGGCTGGCATGTCGGCTACTATTGGACTCTGAGGGGTCAGCCCTATTAGATCTGACTAGGCCAATGGCTAACGAGTCCGGAGACGCACACTCGCCATGGTGCCCCAGGCTTCTAGCGGGGTGGCTACCCTGAGGGCGGCCTCCTTCCGGGTGCCCCACCTCGTCCAACCTCTACACAAGGTTGTCAAGCCGGTCAAGGACCACTTGAAACTGGTCCATCATTACTAGGTTCTGAGTGTTCCTGGTGTTTCTTGTCATGTCAGTTGAAGCTTAGGGGTTAGTTCCTTAGATTTCTTAGAGTGTGAATTTAATTGAGGGAAGTCTTTGCGACGTTACCACAGACGGCGCCAATTGTTGCCGGTCAAAATGGGCTGAGGGCAACATTGTCAATTCGATTCCGAGACGAGGTGTGGCTGAGTAGTCCGATGCCTGGAGTGGCCGAGGGCTGGTAGGCCGGTCCTGCGAGGAGCAAGGGAAGGAGAACGTCAAAGGCCCAGTGTTGGTACTTGAGGCGAAGACTCTGACGATTAAGTTAGTATGGGTGCAATGCAAGGTGGAAGAAACCTGAGGTGGAGACACTCAAACGAGGCCACAAAGGAAGTTAAGAGTTCTCAAGTCTAGGTTCCAAATGTTTACCTTGAGGGGATTGCCCCCTATTTATACTTGAGGCCGCCTGGAAGGTGGGCTCGGACGGTCAGGATGTAGTCTGGACATGGGAGTCGCGGTCACCCGAGCTCGTCAAGTGCGATCGCGCCATTGGTTCCAAATTGCACGCCAACCTCTGCTCTACGCACGTCTTGACTGGGTCCGCTATAAGCATCACCATCAAACACATGTAAGCTCGCCATTGGCCAAGGCCATGCGCGCCTACATCAATTAATATTATTTTTAATAATAATAATATAATAACAATAATTTTAATAATATAGTAATAATTATTATTAGTATATAATGATATGAATAATAATAATAATAATAAGTGTTCAATTATAATAATAATGATAAAAATAATAATAATTTCTCCATCTCACTCACTTTCAATCTCTCTCCTCCCATAAATAACAACATCAACAACAAAATAACAATACTCTTTTTCCTTTTTTATTTTATTTTTCTCCTCTCCTCATTAATATAGTATACAAAAAGCAATTTGCTTAGGGGTGATCATTCCAAAGAGAGAATTTTACTGATATGAAAATTCCATTTATTTATTTTACATTTCAATTCATTAACAAAAAGTTACTAAAGTTAATAAAAATATTAAGTTTTAGCAAGTTTTTGTCTAACAACTATTAAAAAAAGAAATTAATAAAAATTAGCAATTCCTAAATTAAATATTAAAATACATTTGAATTCTATTTAAAAATAATTATTATTAATAGGATAATTAAAATTAATAATAAACAATAAAAATTATTAAAAATAATAAAATAAAACATGTGCATTCCATATAAAATTAATTAAAATAATAAAACTATCAATGACTTAATTAAAAATGTCATAAAACTTTTTCTTAGTAGAGATGATCATTTGTAACTTAGCCTAACCTAGCTAGACCTATAGGGATGATAGTTTTTTCCGTCTCTATCAAGTAATTGGCTTCCTCAACCTCATGGGATTGAAGATGCATTAGCAATGATGGGGGCGGGGATAGGAATTAATAGTGATACTTGACCGGGACTAAAAATATTAAAAACCAAAAAATAATGTATGCATGGGTTCTACTCAATTTGATTCAATCTAATTATGAATTATGAATGTCACATTTCTTGTAATTTGGCGAGTTGGATCAGGTTGAGGATCGTCACTAAAATAAAAATTAATTATTTTAAATAACATAGCATTATCGGTTTCTACTGTTTCACTTTCCTTTGATAAATCCCGTAGATCACACGGGTGCCCGCTAGTTATAGAATAATACGAAATAATAGACCCGAAGCCATTCTTTTTTTTTGTAATTTTTGTTTATCTATATTATATTTTCAACTAGCTCTGTTGCTGCTCCATATAGTGAGTGACACATTGATCATTTAAATATTTTATATAACAGACTAACAGTGGCTCTGAGAATTCAGATGGTTAAGACTTTCAGATGGATTCCCTGGCTAGTCTCCTTTTTAACAACAGATACAATACAATCAACAAATACCATAGAGAGAGAGAAGATAAGACGACGATCAGTAGTTGAGTTCAATCGGCTGCAGGTCCACTACAATCCCATATCAATCTCATCATATTTTATTTATTAATTTATTCATTAAATCGAGCAAAAAGTGTCGCCTTCTTCCTCTTATAAGTCGACACTTCAATTCCCGATTTTTGCTCTTGATTGGTTCTGTGAGTGTGAGTTTGGTTGAAGCTCCTCCTTTTCTCTTCTCCATCATTCTTTGTTCATTTCTCTCTCGCCAGGCTAAAAGCAAATCAATAAATAACATACACAATGAAGATCCAGTGCGACGTTTGTAATCAAGATGAAGCCTCCCTGTTCTGCTCCGCTGACGAGGCTGCTCTCTGCGATGGCTGTGACCGACGCGTCCACCACGCCAATAAGCTCGCCGGCAAACACCTACGCTTTTCTCTCCTCCATCCTTCCTTCAAAGAAACCCCTCGTTGCGACGTCTGCCAGGTTCCCTCTCTCTCTCTCTCTCTCTGCTCTCAAATTTCCAGAGCTTTACATTGTTCGTTTAATTATTTTTCTTCCCTTTCTGTTCTTGTAGGAGAGGCGCGCCTTTCTGTTCTGTCAGGAGGACAGAGCTATTCTATGCAGAGAGTGTGACCTTCCCATTCACACGGCCAACGAACAGACCAAAAAACACAACAGGTTTCTCCTAACCGGCGTGAAGCTTTCTCCCTCCTCATCTCTCTATTCCACCACCAACTCATCCATCAATGATGTCTGTGATTCTGTGAAAGATAAACTAAACAACTCAAAGCTTTACTTGAAAAAGAAATCCGTGCCGCTTTGTTCTGGAGCGGTTGTTCATCCTACACCGCCAGTAGTTGAGAAACCGTCACCTCCACCACCGCCACCGCCACCAACAACTACTGCTACTATTACGACTCACAAGTCTGATGATCATCCGGCAAGCGGAGGGGGATCGACCAGTAGCATATCGGAGTACTTGATAAAGATGTTGCCGGGATGGCAAGTCGAGGACTTTCTTGACTCCTACTCTGCTCCCCATGGTTTCTGTAAGGTTTGCACTGTGCACCGTTTTTCTTTCCCCTCCAGAAGACCCAACTGGGTAAAAGAGAAAATAAATGAAATCTAAACCTGTTTTTTTTGTTGATTGTTGGTTTCATTTCAGGGTGATGATCTATCTCCGTTTCAAATTCAGGATATGGATCTCGAAAACAGTTGGAGCTTCGCTGCTCAAGATATAACGATCTGCGTACCTCAAGTGCCACAAGCCTCAACCACTCCTTACTGCTTACCCAACGAAATCAACTTTGAAAATGGATTTAAGGAGGCAAGCAATCAAAAGACTGCTGCAAACAAACGGTGGAGAGACGATGGTGGTTTTACAGTCCCCCAAATTAGCCCGCCGTCCTGCAAGAGATCTACACATTTTTGGTAGAAAAATCATTCAAATAAGACAAGTTTAATATATCTCTGCGCCATTTTGATGATTTCGTGAGTCCTGATATTTCAAATTTCAATCCACTTTCTTGTTTCTTTTTTCCGTCCCCCTCACGAAACTAGGTTAGATCCTCTGTTTCACTGTGTTCGGTGTGCTCTGTACCATGTAGGTTTGTTTCATTTCCTCTCTTTGCTTTGGATTTGGAATGGAAATCTGTAAATATCAATACGTAACAGCTTTTCATCCCTGTACTTAATCTGGTGAGCAATATAGATACAGGGAATGCAAGTACGTTTCTTCAAATGTAGTTCCAGGAATAGAAGGCAATAAAGCGGAACTCTTTTTGAGCTCTGGGGTGGATTTAGTGAGAGAGAGAGAGTTTCTTGAACCAGTTTTATGGAATCTGTTTCATTCGTTGATTCGTGGGAAGGGAGTTGTACCAACTACCAACCATCGTCGTAAGCAATTCTTAAAATGGGAATTTTGTTTGAATTCTTCTTCTCCGGTCTCAGGGAAGAGTGAAAGGGAGGAGAGCGGGCCACTATACGCTGTCTTTTCATGTATCTTCATTGATCATTCATTCATTCAGTATTGCCGCATCACCCTTCAATTTTCAATTCTTGTTTGGTCTAAAATACCCTTACAGAAACACAGAGTCCATGAAAATCCAATTTGCAGTACTACTCATCACTCCCCAGAGACATGTTTTCATGCCTGCCTAAGAAGGTTTCATTTATTTCCCAATATTCAAAGAATAGACAAAGAAAAAGAAATATGCTTCACATCTTTGAGGTTGATTAATATTTCTCTTGCTTTCATACTCTTCTTCTTTACATTTCTTTGATTTTTGGATTCTAGTATAAAGGAGATAGGACGAATTGAGAATCTTTCTTATTGCTCAGACAGTCGAAGGACGCATTGAATTTTTGGCAGACGTATGTTTTTTTGTGCGTCTGTTGTGTCTTTCTGTGCGAGATTAAAAAGCGAAAAACGTGGGATACTTTATTTGAAACTTCTCGAAATCAGTTCAAAATAGATTTTTCGCATCTTTTTGATGCATTATTTTTTGGCGATTAAATCTTCTGCAAATCAAACAGGAATAAATAAAAAATCGCTCTTCTCAGTTTATAAACAGCCCAAAATCCACGCAAAAAAACGTATCAATGGGGCCCTCAGATTTTGTTTTCTTTTCCTTCAATCTTGTCTATGTTGGCTGGTTCTGTTCTCTTCACTCCTAAATTTATTACCAATACAAAAATTGTTAATAAATAATGTGAGGTAGTGGTACATGAATAATATATTTTTTATATTTAGATGCTAATTAAAGAATCATCACGCATTCACGCTAGCACCAACTTGTCAGTTTGGTGTTTTAATTTATATCAAAGCAAATTAATATTAATTGCCTGTTCTATAAAATATAAACCATGCCGGTAGTTGGTTTGTTTTTTGTTATGCCCACCATCAAAGTGTAAGTGGGATTCATATTCATCTTTGTAGTGGAGATCGCCGCTTTGAGAAGCATAAAAAGGCAGCCAACTCAAATGTTTAAGATATATGGCCAAACCAGATCAATCGTCACATTGGAGATCTATTCGAAATTGTAACTGCTTTGGCCACCGATTTTTTGGTTAGTGGTTTAATCGTTCGGTTGAAATGGATGATCTGATAGAAAAAATCATTCTCTGGGTCAAATGGGTTGATGATTTCATTGTCCAAAAGTAGGTTACTGATTAAATCAACAATTTTTAGTAAAGGAACGGTTTTGGAGTGAAACGAAACCAATTATCTAAATGGTTTTTAGGTTGAATGGTCCGATCATCTATGGTCCTGAGAGGTCTCTCTGCATGCATGGGCTATCTACGATACAATACATCTAGTGGAAGTGGCATAAGAAATTAGCCAATTCCTTTGAATCTGATGGAATAAAAAATAAAAACAATCAAACACAGTAGTTTTTACTTTTTAACTAGTTCACATCTGCGCCCCACAATATTTCACAACACATCCCGACCTTGTATTGGGAACATCTCCCAACGATGTTTCATCATCTCTCGACCTAATCATCGGGAGATGTACCCAATACAAGATTGGGATGTGTTGTGGGGCACAAATGTGAACTGACTTTTAACATAATTCAGTTAGAGGTGTAAATTGGGTTGTGCCGCTCGGCCCGGCATGCGAGCTGTGCCAAGCCTAGCACGATGGTCCGTGTTGTGCTAGGCCTAGGGTTTTAGGTCCGCGGACCGTGCCAACTGCGGCCTATGTGCCAGCACGGCTTAGCCCGTGACTGGCCCAACACAACCCATATATACTATTTATATATTAATATATATAATATAATATATTATATTTATATATATTATATATTATATATTATATATTATATATTATATAAATTATAATTATATAATAATATATAATATATAATATATTAATAAAATAAATGATTATTTTCAATTTTATTATACTAATTTATTTAACTAGTGTATATATAAACAATTATAATATTTTATACATCAAAATTCATATAAAATTAAAATTTTAAGTTTTTTTAATTCTTTAAATAAATAAGCAAAAATAACTTTGACCCAATCCATAGCCTAACTTTGGCCAAACTTAGCCCACGGACCAACCCAATCCATGGCACGGGCCCACACAGCTTGGGTCATTTGCCATGTCGGGCCGATCATCAAACTATTCACTAGGGAGGGCGGCACGGGCCACTATACACCTTTAAATTCAGTGTGGTTCTTTCTAGCCAAACTTATGACTTGCCAAATTGAGCGGAGCTCTCCTCTGTTACAGCGGTGGTCTAATAAAGAATTCTTCTTTTATTTTTGGTACAAGTGCATCCGAAAGTGAAGTGGGGGGCACAATTGGCCGAGGAGTCGATCAAATCAGATGTATGCATGTATGCAACCTGCAGTATGATTGGAGATTGCAGATTGGCCCATCCTCACCCATAACTCTTGAATTGTCTCGAGCAGTCTGAAACCTGGGTGGGCGGTGGGGCATCTTCCATTGGGGTCACGGTGATAGTCACTGGACCCAATTTAATTTCACGTCCACTGTACTTTATACTAATGAAATTAAGGCAAGTTTGGGAGTATTTGTCTGAAAAATAGGTGTTTGTTTTATTAAGATCATGTTTGGGAGTATTTAAGTTAAAATTAAGTGTTTAAATATAAGTGTTTATTCAAATAAGTATTTATTTGTATTTGGTATCTAACTTTTTGTATTGGGTGTTTGAGAATTTTTTCTCTCGTAAGCACTTGAATAAGCATTTGTGATTATTTTGTTCTTTATTTTCTTTTTAAATTTTCAAAATATATCCTTTGAAAAAACTTTCATTAAATTACTTTTATAAAAACACTTTTATGGAGTAGTTTTATAAAAACATTTTTATGAAAGTACTTTTATAAAAACACTTTTACGAAAGTACTTTTATAAAAACACTTACGAACATACTTTTACAAAAACATTTTTATGAAAGTACTTTTTACTTTTATAAAGTGCTTTCATAAAAGTATTTTTGTATAAGTGCTTTCATAAAAGTACTTTTATAAAATTCAACTAGGGTAATTTTGGAAGAAAAAAGTTGAATAAGTGCTTATTATATAAGCACTTAAAAAAAGCTGGAAATTTGGGCTTAAAAAATAAGCCCTTATTTTTACAATAAGCACTTATTTAAGGCATATTTTCCAAATACCAATAAGCTCTTAATGGCCCAAATAAGCACTTATTTTTAAGCACTCCCAAACCTGGCCTATATGTGTTTATGAGAGTTTGCTAAAAAAGCACTTGTTTCAAATACGGGTAGTAGTATAGGTATTTTCAAAATAATGTGGTGGGTCAAGACAGGCTAGAAAGGAAATAAGTGCTTATTGCAAGGTTTTTAAAGTCAGACCAGACAAGGAATCATTCTAGGGACCGGTTCCTGGGTCGAACGGTCTAGGTGTCCAATTCGAATGGACGACCCATTGTAACTTAAATAAATATATAAAAAAAAAGTAAAAAAAAACAACAAAAAACCATTGTCTGATTCAACGGTTCGACTGCCTCGATCAACAGATCACTGACCAAATCAATGTTTTGTTGGCCAAAAAGTGAGTTTTGGCCGGTTAGTCCAGTCTGATTTTGAAAACCATGGCTTATTGAATAAGTACTTAAAAATAAATTCTAATTTTGAATTTCTTGAATTAACCAGTTATCTTATTCTCAAAGTAATCATTTAATCCCAACCCAAATAAACACTTATTTTAAATCACTTTCAGCCTAAAATTTACAGATAGATGTTATATATCATGGGTCCATCTTTTCTCCCCATCCTTCCTCACCTGAGTCACAGCCAGCTATGGGCTTTAATTTGGCAAACCTCATCTCGAGATCGATTATGTGGTTAATTCCACTTTTAGCTCTTAATTAAGTAATTACAGGCTGGTTATGGTTGGACCCGTGCACTAGTTATTCTCAGTTGCTTTTAAAGTTAGGGGTGGGCTAGGGCCAGGGTCTTTCTGATGAGCAATTTCTCCTTTCAATTCCTTCCTAGGAAATTCAACCTTTGGCTGGGGTTTGCTTTTACTATTTCTGTTTATAATAATATAAATTGGACTGATGAACTTCTTGGTTTTGTTTATCAACTAGGTTGAGAAGACTGTTGAATCAATGAATTTGCTCATGGGCTTGCTTAAAGTAAAATAAAATAATTAATACATGCAAGGACTATCGACCCAAAAAGTATAAATATTTGGACCAGGTCAGAGATGCTTTTACTGAGAAAGCCGCGAGATCTCTATGCTACTGTATAGGAGGTTAAGGAAGGGTTTTGTAAATTTTTTATTCTATTCATGCTTTCTAGATCTTTCAACCGTACCCTCTTCAAATCCATAGCGGAATGGATTTTCAAAAGACAAACTCCCGGGGCACATGATAATGTAACACATGATAGTGCTTTTGTTGAGAAAGCCATGAGATCTCTACTGTATAGGGGGTTCAGGAAGGGTTTTGTAAATTTTAGATTCTATTTATGTTTCTAGATCTTTTAATCCGTATTCTCTCAAAATCCATAGCGGAATGGATTTTGAAAAGTCAAACTCACTGATACACATGATAATGCAAAACTCTCCCTCACCCTACCCTCCCCAATCCCCACATGTGAGGGTGGGTAGGGTTAGCATGTTGATTCTAGAATTTACATACATCTAATTTCATATTATTTTTTGTCATATATAAACAATAAATAAATAAAATAACATGAACATGAACATGCATCAAATATTTTAATTATTTAATTAAAACATATAGAAAATACACAAATAATCAATTATCCATTCACATATAATATAAAAATTGTGAAGGTTAGGTTTAGCCTAATAAGATATCTTAAAATCCCAAAACTCATATCCACCCTAAAATCAAATTTTCAAAGTAAAAGAGCTCGCCCCATTGAGATGGATAAAGCGGGGTATCTGCCGATTGCACTTATCATAGAGTGGAAGTGGTAGCTTAATTATTATAATTATTTTTTTCTTTGCTTAATGAAATTTAATCAACAGAGAGAGTGCTGATTAATGGGACCAAACAAATTAAGTTATAACTATCCAATTAACAAAAAACAAAATGTATTCATTCAACTTGTCAAATTGTTGATATATAGGACGTGATGGACTGATTATTGGGAGTTGGGACCAAGCAAATTAATTAATAGGGTATTCACATTGATGATATTGGCCTTTGTCCCCTTGGGTTTGTATGGGTCAATCATGCGTAGTACTGTCTACAGAACCCACCGTCCATAAACGAGTCCAACGATGGCCACAGCCATCAGAATTTGAGTCCGGATTAAGTGCAGCTGAATCTGAATTGATGGTTGTTCAATCAAGTATAGTGTATACATGCCCATGCCCTACAAATATACAACCACTCCATTGCTCTCACTTGCCGTGCATCATATCAAACGCAGCTAATCCTAATCCGGGTTCTACCCATTACCTATGTGAATGGGTCATGGGTCCCAATTTCATCAAAGCAGCTCAATTATTAAAGAAATTCAACCAAGGCTTGAGTCATGCCTTTCTGTTCTCACTTCTCAGTTTTATTTGAAATTATATTTTAATACATGATTGTAAATTTATTTTATTCACTGGCTTAATTCCTAATATCGTGTTGATTCTACATTTACCTAGTAGGTGTTTGGAATTAATGTTGTTTCTTTAAAAAACTGTGTTACACATCATTGTGACATCTAAAACCCGTTTTTTCAAAAAGAAGATTCTTGATATTTGGTTATGTGTTTTTTCGAGAAATGTTTTGTCAGATCGTGTTTAGAATTTGAAAAATGTACGATATGAGAAAATGCTGCTTTTGGTGTTTTTTCATTGTTTCTTTTTGTTTGCTTCTACTGTTGCTAGTAATAGTATATTGACATGGCATTGAAAAACATATGTGGCAGCAACAACAATGGTATCAAATAAAAAACAATAAAACTAAAAAATGTTTTTTTAGAAAAACATCAGGCTAATGCAGCATCTTTTTTTCAAAAAATGCCTCTCAAGAAATAATGATAATGGTTCCAAACACCGCCCTAATTGTATACTTGGATATATTCATATAAAGTTATATTTGATTTGAAGGAAAAGGTAGGGAAGGGAAGTAAGGGAAACATCAAATATATACACACCTAGTATAAATTTCCTTGCCTTTTTTCTTCTTTTCCCTACTTTGTTACTTCAAACCAAATACAACCTAAATGTACATAGGTTGAAGGATTAATGGTCAAAAGTGGAAATTAAAAGAAGTTGACGTGGATGGATGGTTAAGAATTAAGACCATGGTTTCAGCTAAAATTTGTAGCTGAGAATGTTCCCTAGATGGGGATCAATGGGGTCATCAACTTGTGCCTCTCTCTCTCTGGACTGTGGGTGGAATAAAGCTGAGGAGAAACCTGATCGAGCTACATTATAATAATTAGACAGCAGTTGTAGTTGGGTGGCTCTATGCACAAGGATGGATGGAATGAATGATGGATTGGGTGAGAGAAACGGGATATAGAAAATTGTCAAGTTGGGCCTGGGCTAACATGGGTTTTGCAGACAAAACCCAGCTTTTATTGGAATTTGCAGCCAGTAGAATTTGCAACAAGTTGAGATTAACAACTCGGGAAAATTCCAATCTGTGGAGTGGATGTGGATGGAGAGGTATAATTGGATGCGCATCATCAGGCATCTGCCATGCAACATCCCATGCCATGACTCGTTGCCTTGGCGCTCTTACACAAATCCGATTCCTGTCATGCCATATGAATTAGGATATGGCGAATAAATTAATGGTTCGTTTGGTTTGCAAGAATAGGGGTTTGGAATTAGAATCTGAAAGGGTTATTCTAATTTTAACTGTTTGGTTGGACAGAATTGAAATTCCATTTCTATTTTTGATAGAATGGTTTTCTTCCATTTGAGGGAGGGGTCATTCTCTCTTTCTTTTTTGGGAATATTGAAATCTCATTCCAATTGATTCCAATTCCTATCTGAACCAAACAGATTATGGGAATAGACCATTCCGATTTTGATTCTGAAATATGATGATTTTGATTTTGCTTTGTCTTTTAAAGGCTACACAATGGGTAGTCCATCCCCCAGCCCAGGTGTAGACAAAATTTGATTCCAAATCTCCACTATATTCATAGGAGACCTTACCAACCAGCTGATCATTAGCACCTTGCATGATGATTTTGATTTTGACTATAAACCAAACAAACCCTAAATGATAAATTAATACCAGAGATAGCCATTTTGCCTGGCCGGGTTTCACCTTCTCTTGTGACAGATCTTTTTATAAATGGTCTAGACATATCTGCAGCCCTGGTTGCCGTAGCACCACTTTCCTTCCATCTATCATCCACTTGAAAAGAAAGAAGAAAAAGCTGTGGGCACTAACTGCTTTAAGTGGGGGTGGGGTTGTAATAATTTGGAAAAGTGGGTGATAATTTTTTTTTTAAAATCTATATCTATATTATATTATTAAACTACTATAAAAAAGCATAATAAGGCTTTGAAATTTTTTTTGACTCAAATACCCCTCATTTTGAATTTAGGCATTCTTTATTTTGGTGGCAAAAATATAATTTCAATACCATTATTCAATTTATTCAATTCTCTTTCATTAAATTTCATATTTAAGGTAGGGCAAGTTTCTTAAACTATCCCTACTGTTTAGTTATTTAACAACTATTTAACTATTGTCTTAAACCACCTCTATTATTTTTGACAATTGACTAGCTCTATCCCTGCCATTAGTATCGGTTAATGTTCTATCAAAATCCTTACATGTGTTGTATATTTTTTTTTTTGGTAAATCTCTTAAACTATCTCTACTGTTCACAAAATTGGCAAATTGTACTCTTACCATTTACATGTTGTCTTAAGTTACCCTTAAGTTTTCTGACAATATTCTAAAACCTCCCTTACCATTAATGTGTGACGTGAGTAGTAATTATTTTAAAATTCCTAAAATACCCTTATTTTAAAACTCCTAAAACCTCTCTTCTTCGAACACTTTGCACTGATTTGCTTCAACCGATCATTTAGGATTTCTTGTTTCAGACTTCAGGTTTGAGGTTTAACTTTCCCAATGAACAGGTTCAAATGGCTCAGATATCCAAATCAACGAATAACTTCAAAAGCGTATTCAGATCAGGTTACTAGCATTTGTTTTGAAATGTAATACCATATCCCGACGTACAAGTTACTAGAATTTAGTTGTTTTCAGATTCGCATGGGTAGCCCCTAACGGGTAGCCACTTGCGGCTCCCGATGCTCGAGTTCAGTAACCGGAGAGGGAGACTCTGCAATAGTAACGATCCGCGGAGGTTTTGCCATCTCCTCAGCTATTTCCGTTGGCAAAATAATCTCCGCTGGTGGTGGCAACGTTGCAACAAGGTGACGATATCTTCTTTGACATCCCACCATGTGTGATGGAGGTGGTAAAGAGGAGAAGAATTGATTTCAAAGAGATTTAACAGAAGGGTTGTGTCTCCTCCTTGGGTTTTATTTTGAAATTTTGATAAATAGTAAAGAGAAAATTTGATATTTTATTTTTTTCCATGTCAATTGTGAAAAAGCTTAAGAATAGCTTAAGATAATATGCAAACAATTAAGGGTATAGTTTGCCAATTGAGTGAACGGTAAGGGTAGTTTAAGAGTTTTACCCTTCTTTTTAAAACCCAATATAACACTTTATCCCTCTGTAAAATGGGTAAGAATCACCACCTGGTATTTGATTGATGGTATCGCACATTCAAGCTCAACTTCTCCCATCAATTGAGGATTCAGGTAGGGAAAACATCCAATGTTTTCGTTTTCTTCATGTTCAAGGTTAGTGATTTACACACTATTTGTCTTAAAATGTGTAAGATGTCTTCAGTTTCATTTTTTCCCCTTGTCTCAAGGGTTTCATGCATTCCTTGTTTTATCTATCTATTCCGCTCACGGACTTCTTTTATGTCTGATATTTGATGAAATTTAGGAATTTCTCGTTGCGTGTTGTGAATATTTTTGTTTAGTTGATTTTGTTCTTATTGGTGTTCTTCTAATTCAAAGTTTTGAAAGAGCCCTTGGTTCTGGCAAACGGATCACAATTAGAGGAACCTGGGAGCATACCAAAGGAATTTCAGTCATCCATTCTCCAGGTTCTTGGGAATTCCTGGCTATGCAGATGGAGACGAGAACTTAAGGGGTAGAGCTAGTGTTTCATCTCAGCTATAACCCATTTTTAGTAGTTTCTCTTCATCCTTCCAATGGACTTAGACAGTTCTTAAAAATTTTCATCCATTGGGTTTTATTTTGAAAATTTGAGGAATAGTAGAGGTTAAATTTGACATTTCGTTTTTTCCGTTAGTGTTTTAAGGACGATTTCAATTATCAAAAAACTTGGGGGTACTTTAGCCATGGTTTTCAAAACTGGACCGGACCGGAAAAACTGGGAACCAGTTATCTGACCGGTTTTGTTTTCCCCCAAAATCGTTTTTTCCCCCAAAACCGTTGCTTTTGGTCAGCAAACTGCTGAACCGGCTAGTTAACTATTCGAACCGTTCGAACGGTTTTTATCGCTTTCCATTTTTTTTTTTTAATTTAATTTTTTATTAGAATGGGCCGACCATTCGGGTCAAATGGTCGGACCATTGGAACCGATAACCAGACCCCTGACCAGTTCGGTCACTAGTCGGTTTTTAAAAACCATGACTTTAAGACAATATGTAAACAGTAAGGGTAGACTTGGTCAATTTCTTAAACCATAAGGGTTCTTCAATAAATTTGCCCTTTTATTAATGATCACTTGGAATATACAATTTAAAACTGATGGGAAATGAAACCATTTTCCCATATAGTGGGTGGGTTGGTGGTTCAATCTTTTAGGTCAAATGGCCCAACGCTTGATGTATAATTAAAAATAAAATTTTTAAAATAGAATAACATAAAAATTTATGGAATGATACCATAAATTTAAAACCAATCTGAAAATGAAACCATTTTCATATCTAGATAGTAGGTCAACGGTCTAACCCTCCGTGCCAAATGGGTCAACCTATGATGCCATAACTAAGTAATAAATATTAAAAAAATATATACAAACTCAAAGAAAACTATAAGATTTGTATAAGGCATTTGGATACATTTCTAGTGTTATATATTCATCATATTAAACAAAAAAATGTGAAAATAAGAACTATTTTTATTCATGATGGAAATTAAATTCAGGATTCAAAACCAACTAAAAAAGCAAAATGTTAATTCAAATAGTTCAACACATGATGTTATAATTAAATAATAAAATACATATAATTCTAGATAATGTAGAAACTTGTAGATAAATTTGGGCACATTTTATAATATTATATATTCATCATATAAAAATAAGTGTGATAAATGAAAATTATTTCCGTTAATGATGGAAATGGGATACAAATTATGAATAAAATAAAGAGTATTAATGTCTAATACATGACCCCACTAAATGGTTCAATGGTTTAATTAGCTAAGTCACCACAAACAACTGGTTTGGTGGTAAATGGACCTACAATCTTAAATTGGGTGACAGATGGATCAAGCTAATCAATTGATTTGACCACAATATTAAAAAACCAAAACTCAAACAATACATTGGAATTGCATTTCCTCTTAGTAATTAAATTTTATTATGTCCTAAATTAAATAATTAAAAATAAAAATATAGAAATTATTCATAGATTTTATATAAAATTTTAAACATGCCATTAATATTATATATTCTTTGAATTAAACAAAATATGTTTCAAAAAATGAGATCTATTGTTGGTAAAGATGGAAATGACTAAAAATATATAAAAAACCAAATTAATGTCTTAACCATGCATGGTTCATTGACGTGGGCAAATAGGTTAGTGATTCAACCAATTAAGTCATTTGGTTGTTGACCTAGTGAATGTTTTTTTTTCTTTTTTTGCAAAAAAAAAAAAAATAGTGGTTTAGGTTAAAACATACTCAAAAGTGACAAACTAATAAATCCAATTGTTTGGTTTAACCGTAAGTTGAGAATATTGATAGAAACCATAAGAACATTTGAAGTTAGGTCTTTGGGAAAGACAACATATCCACTAGTACACCATGCTTTGATCACTTCTTTATTACACAAGTTCTAATTAAAACACTAAAATATTATTGTCGTCATCATAAGAACATTTGAATACACATTGCTGGAGTTTACAGTTCATTTGAGTCTGAGATGGGAGCAAACACTATTCTGTTGAGTTTGCAGCTTAAACATACTCAATTAGATTTGTTAATTTCTTGTTCAATATTTCAAGGAAAGCTTACATATTTCATCCAAACCATTATCATCTAAGCCTTGTCCTAGCTATATATAATCTATGATGCCATAGAGGCATGATATCTAAAAAGCATTAAACAATCAAAACCCCCAGTGAGTTTTGATGAAAGTCACCCTAATTGGTTACTACTTTCATGGTATTGGTTGATTGGTTACAGGTTTTTTCGATATCATGCCTTTCTAATATCATATTCAAACTTATATATTTAATTCAATTTAGTATCATATCCATTGTTAAATCATAAGTACTAATTGGATCATTTCTTACTATTTCAACCATTTCCCAAGGTTGTTTTAGAAATTTGCACTGGTGTAAATGTATGGGGGTGCAAATAAATTGAGTGTGAATTCTGGTTGGTTTTTACTTCAGATTTATCATTCTTTTGTTTGTTTTTATAAAGTAAAATGAGAAATAAAATGATATGCAAGAGAATCGAGGTTAAGCCTAGGGTTATTTGTTTCATTGTTTGGGAGTGAGATAGGAAGCAAGATGATGTGGTTCCCACTTTGAATAAGAGAGAATTGAGGTGAGAATAAGGTATTGTAAATTTTGCATCAATTTTTAGGATGCAATATTAACACTGCTAATAAGCACAAATTAACAAAAAGTACAAATTTTGCATCAGGTAGGAGTACAAACTGTAATTACAAACAAAGAGATGCAAAACTAACCTAGGTTAAAATTTGCATATTCTTCACATTTGCACTGCAACTGAATGCAATAGGAAAGCTTACATTGTTGAAATGTATAAAAATAAAGGATAAATTCCTTAAATCTCCCTTGGGTTTTCTGAAAAAGCCTTAA
>NW_010729108.1:2962767-2995478 GCF_000365185.1 Nelumbo nucifera
AAGAGAGTTCGACCTTATCAAGACAACCCAAGAGGATCAAGATCAAGATCAAGATTCATGTTATTTCCTAGTTCTTTTACAATTTCTAAATGTATTATAAATACTGCTATTTTCCCATAATTATGAATCAATTCATACTTCACATTTTCAGAATTTCTTCAAGTTCTCTTCTTGAATTTTCGCCACATTTTCTCTCTCCTAGAGAATTCGGTGTTCTTCGCTAGAAGCTAACGATCGCCCGGTGCTTGCATAGCCAGCCCGATTTCTCATTGCTTCCACACTGCGTCAATTCTAGTTAGAGTTTCCGCACACAGAACAAAAAGATATGGAGATAGAGGATTCCCCTGCCTAATATCTCTTGTCGGATTAAATTCCCTTGTTAGGGATCCATTTACCGGAACATGGAAGGATATAGTGGTTACAAACTGCATTACCCGATTAATCCATTTACCATTGAACCCAAATCTTCTTAGCACTTTTTTGTATGAAAATCCAATTCAAGCCTATCATACACTTTTTCCATGTCTATTTTACAAGCTAAGGTGTCAATTTCCCCCGCCCCTTCTTCCTCATTGTGTTGAATAACTTACAAGCTATGAAAATATTGTCAATGGTTTGTCTTTTGGATACAAAAGCACTCTGAAATGAGGATATTACTTTATATAGATATGGTTTAATTCTTTTTATCAAAATTTTCACAATTTTGTAAATGACATTGCATAGGCTTATAGGTTTAAAATCCTCCACCTTGTTTGCATTTTTAGTTTCTAAAATGAGTGCAACAAAGGGTCCTGTTGATTTCCTTTGTCATTACCCTAGAATAGAAAAAACCTTTTATAGTCTCCTCAACCAAATTTCCTATGGTATCCCATTACTTTTTAAAAAATAAAACATTCAATCCATTTGGGCTAGGGGATTTTAGGTCCTACATTGAATTTAGGGCCTCCTAAATCTCGGAACCGGAGACTTCCTTTCCTATCTCATCATTTTGTTCATTCATGATTTATGGAGTAATTAGATTAGTTACCTCATCCACCCCCTCTATTCCAATCATACTAAATCTTTCTTCAAATTTCTGTGTTAAGTGCTCTTTTAGTCCTTCCACATCTTGGATCTGCATTCCTTCGTCTTCTTTAATTTTAGAAATTCTTTTCTTATTCCATCTTGTCATCATGAGGGTGTAAAAGAATTTATTATTCCTATCCCCTAATTAGATACAATTTAGCCTCAATTTTTTAGCCCAGTGAGCCTCCGATATTATTTAATTGTTAGCCCTTTCTTTATTTTGAAGCTCCTTTTTGCTTGGGTTATCTAAGATTTATTGTTGAACCTCAATCAACATTCCAATCAGGCTTTTTATTTTTATCCTAGATATTTCCAAATATGTTTTTGTTCCAATTTTTAATTTCATTGACTATGATGTTTCTTTTTATAACGAATCAGATCCCTTTCCATCTTCTCACAGATGTACCCCAAGATCTCATTGTAATGTCCTTTGGGTCCTCTATGTCACTCCACACATGGCTTCAAATTGAAATGGTTTAGGCCTAAAGTTTGGAGAGCTTTCCATGTTGAGAATCAATGGGGAATGATCTGAGGCCATAAATAGAAGGATCTCAAGATCTTCATTCGGGAATCTTAAACGTCACTCATTATTCACCAAGACCCTATCAAATTTTTCATGGACTTGTTTGGATCTCCAAGTATACTTACTTCCTCTTCCATTTATCTCAATCAAATTACAATTATCTATTACATCATTAAATGTCCTTATCTGTAAGGAGGAAGCTCTTCTACCTCCAAATTTTTCATCACTTTTCCTTATGGTGTTAAAATCTCCTACTACACACTATGGACAATTTATAGTGTTTTCAATAGATTCAATAGCGTTCCAAATTTTAGGTTGATCCGCTCAAATTGAAGGGGAATAGAAAAATGTACAAAAAAAAAAAAAAAAAAAAAACAAATCATTTTCATTTTATCCATAACCATAGCATGTACCAATCTATCATTCAAAAATAACACATCTACAACACAAAAAGAGTTTTTCCATAGGATCCAAAGACCCCCCTATAATCCATAAGCATTAACAACAAAATGTTTATCATACCCCAGAGTAGTTGTATAACTAACACTAGTTTTTATTGAACAACAAAAGTCAATTTTGAAAGATTTATCAATGAGGAGCTTTCTTCCTTCTCCCAAGGTTCCATACCATGCACTTCATTACTGTTTGTGAGAAAACTGAGGCCCTTACTATCCCTGATATTCAACTATCCATCCTTTCAGCCTACTTCTCCCATCCGTACTCTACATCATCCTTTCTCCTTCTGCTTCCTCAAACTCAACTTCACCTTCCCCACCCATGAGGTCGTCTTCTTGATCTTCCTCGTGTTTTGGTATAGGCACGTCCTTGCTGCTTTCATCTAGAGCAACTTTCTCTAAATTTTCACTTACAATATCATTCAAATTTCTGCCAGAGGGACTAGATTTTTTGAAAGTAGTTGCACTACACTTGACTTAGTCTTAACCACCCACTTGGTTTGTTTTTGTTCATTGGTGCCAAAACTAGGTCAGACCATACGGGTTTTGTTAGTAAATTTTGATAATTAGGGCTTTCCACTATTCAAACCTTGAGAAATGGTTCCTAGAGGTTTTTCTTTTGTGCTCATCCTGCATTGGTCTATCCAAAGTGAAACTCAGATTGAAGACTCTACACACGAAAGGCTTCTTCCTCTTTAACTTATACCCATTCATCAGAACCAAAGGCTTTGTTAAATTTACTATAACACAAACACATGAGTAAATGGCCTACAACTTTCTTTCCATATTTAGGTCCCACTTAACTGTAGTTCTAAGTTTCTAACATCTTTCAGAATAATTCAAGGTCCTCGTTGGACTGGAATTCCAGCAGGAGTCCTAGAAGTCTGATCCAAATTTTGGCCTCCTCAACAATTGTTGAAACGAGTTAAAGCTACTTTTGTGCTTCATAAGCACAACATAGTTTCCATTCACAAACCATGGACCATCGTCATCAAAAGATTCAAAGTCTTCCTTGCTTTCAAAGGTAATCAAAAAGAACCCATTACCTATGTGTTTAATGTCCAATTTGTTTTTGATGCCCCAATCATCATGGACATTCTTTGAGAAGACCTCTATTGGCACCGTCTCTCCTAGGACTATTGCATGCATGCACAACGTTTTGTGTTCTACATCTACTCCTCGCGTTCTCTTGATTTCATCAAGGTCCTTGGAAGTGTGTTTCCATGCATCATTGGGAGCTTTCAACATTCCTCCTCTGTGCATATTAGAGACATGCAATAGACTTCATGTTAAAGTCCATCGCATGTTCCTTACATGTGATGTACTTTTACTTAAGGTCTAATCGCTTCCTCTTCCTTATCTTGATAGACTCTATCTAGTAGAGTTTTGTTGTAACTTAAACTAATCTCTTAAACTTGAGTGTTGTATACAAACTCAAGCTCTAATAGTTGTATTGTACTCAATCTTTATCTAGTCATCTATAAATAGATCAAGGTCCGATCAAATCATTATCGAACCATTTGCCCATTGACTTTGAACTTTTCTCTACAGTTCTTTATTTCCTTAACTTGGTATCAGAGCCACGACTCCATGGCTTCCAATGGTGATACAGCTTCAGTTCAGAACTCGGCGCAAAGTTCTCAGTCCAACACCCCTTAATCCGGTGGTACGACTTCTTCAATTTCGACTACGTCACACTATCTCTCGATCAAACTAATGGGAGAAAACTATCTACTGTGGAAAGCGCAACTGCTTCCAGCCTTCTACACTCACAGGGTCATGGGTATTGTTGATGGAACGATCAAGGCTCCTCCAAGATAAATTGCTGATCTGAGTCAACCTAACAATGTCATACCAAATCCTGCCTTTGCCGAGTGGTTTCAGAAAGATTAGCTTGTTCTTAGTTGGATCATCTCCACACTCACGGAAAGGATCTTCTCTCAAGTAGTAGGCCTTCGGTCTTCTCATGAGGTATGGACTGCACTTGCGAAACCTTTTTCTGCACATTATCGTTCTCGCATACTTCAAATGCGCAGACAATTACAAAGAAGGGTACTCTATCTATTATTGAATACATTAATCGCACCAAATGTCTTTCTGATAATCTATATACTGTAGTCGATCCTGTTAGTTCTACAAATCTTACAGTTTATGTGCTACCTGGACTAGGTCCAGAATTTGAATCAGTTGTTACCAATATCACCAATCGGCCCAATATGTATCAACTATGCATCAATGATGTCTTAGGCATTCTGCTCAGTCATGAAGCTTAGCTAGAACAACATCATACCCAACCTCTGGATATTGTGCTCGTAACTAATCACACTTCCTACAAAGGCAAAATCCAATCGTCCCAAGAGCAGAACCAAACTTCTTCAAATAAACGAGGCAAAGGCCACGGTTGGGGCGACAGTCGTTTCAATGATAATGAAGGCAGAGGTTGTGGTCATTCCACCATTATTTGTCAAGTTTGTAACACCCCTAGACAGAAGCACTGAAATGTCGACGACGATATGATTTCAACTTTAACAATATACAAACTGAAGAATTTACACCCACTGCTTATCATGGAGGGTTCTCTTCAAACTTTGATCTTACATGGTACCTAAACTCCAATGCCACACATCACATGATTCCAGATGCTGACAATCTGCAAAATAGATCTGAATATGGTGGTTCAGATCAAGTGAAAGTAGGCAATGGAACAAGTCTGCCAATTGCCCACATCGGTTCTTCTACTCTCTCTCACAATTCTCATTTGTTTCAGTTGAATGATTTAATGCATGTTCCTACTATTTTAGAAAATTGGTTATCTGTTAGAAAGTTTACTCATGATAATAATATATATTTTGAGTTTCATCGCAATTATTATGTTTTGAAGGATTATATGGGGAGAACAATACTGTGAGGACCCAGTAGAGACGACCTTTACTACTTCCCGGGTAGTCTTAGCATCAAGAAAAATTCTCCAGCTACTTTTGTTGGTGAATGCACTACAGTAAATGGTTGGAATCAACAATTGGGTCATCCTACCCTTTGCATGGTGAGGCAAGTAATATCCAAGTTTGGGTTACCGTTCTCTTCCGGCAATGTTTCTTCTGCCTGTGAGGCATGTCAGTTGGGTAAAAGTCATACGTTACATATTCGTGAGTCTAGCAGTCCCATAGAGTTAATCTATTCAGATGTTTGGGATCCTGCCCTAGTTCAGTCAAATAATGGTTGCAGATATTATGTAATTTTCGTCGATGATTATAGTAAGTTTACATGATTGCCTTGATGCAAAATAAATCCGATGTTTTCAAGATTTTTCTTCAATTTAAGAGTCATGTAGAGGTTTTGTTTGAAAGAAAAACTAAATGTCTGCAATCTGACTGGGGAGGAGAATATCAATGTATTTCTACCTTTCTGGCTGCTCACAGCATTACCCACCGAGTTGCTTGCCCTCACACTCATGAACAAAACGGTGCTGCTGAACGAAAACATAGACATATCATCGAGTCTACCCTGTCTCTACTGGCTTCCTCAAATCTCTCGTATTCCTTCTGGGAATGTGCTGCCTCCACTGCTATCTACTTGATTAATCAACTTCCTACATCACTGTTACAAGGTGCTTCTCCCTTTACCACCTTGTTTGGTAAGACACCTAAATACAATCTACTTTGCACCTTTGGTTGCTCTTTCTATCCTCTTCTCTGGCCATACAACTGCAACAAATTCTCTTATAGGTCTCTTCAATGCATATTCATTAGCTACAGTGACTCCCACTAAGGATATAAATGCTTACATCCTTCCTCTGGTCGATTATATATTGCACGTCATGTGATGTTCTATGAGAGCTCATTTGCCAGCATATCTCCTCCTCCGGCTACTCCACTAGATCATACCGATATGACTATTCATGTGTCTCCATCTGCACAGGTAGCATGACCAGCTGATCCTCCAGATCCATCATCCCCAGCACCATCACTAGCCCCATCATCAACAACTTCAACATCGTCGACCTCTCCTCCATTGCGTAACACTCGTTTAATAGAAGAGTTACTTAATGCCATGGCACTGGCTCCACGTCAACACAACATGATTACTCGGTCTCAAACCGGTTCTCTTCCATTACAATCCAATAGTGTATCTCGATACCCGGTTCCTAGAGCTCTCTTAGTCGCTCTAACAGATACTCAACCATCCTGCTTCTCTAAGGCATACAAGGATCCTGCTTGGCGCGAAGCTATGTCCCATAAAATCAATGCTCTTGTAGATAACAATACTTGGATGCTCATCCCATACCAATCACACATGAATGTCATTGGCACCAAATGGGTTTACAAAGTAAAATGACGGGCTGATGATTCTGTTGATCGTTACAAAGCTCGTCTCGTTGCACAAGGGTTAAGCCAGGTTCTAGGCGTTGATTTCACTGACACCTTTAGTCCAGTGGTTAAACCGGTCACCATTCGCACCATTCTTGCTCTCGTCGTTTCTCTTGGTTGGCCACTTCGGCAATTAGACTTTTTTAATGCTTTCCTAAATGGCTATGTGTCGAAGGAAATCTGTGTTCATCAACCAAAGGGTTTCGAGGATCTAGCTTCCCCCTCTTATGTTTGCTAACTTATCAAGGCTCTAGTCTTCGACAGGCCCCATGTGCGTGGTACTCTCACCTCAACACTCATCATGGTCAACTTGGCTTTCACATATCAGCAGCAGACCCGTCCTTGTTTATTTATCACAAGGATTTGGTCATTCTATACATGCTAGTATATGCCAATGACATCCTTCTCACTGGCTCATCCTCTTCTTCTCTTGATGACCTAGTTACCACACTGGGCCATACCTTCTCCTTAAAGGATCTTGGTCCGGCTCGATACTTCCTTGGCATGGAGATTACACCACAATCCTGTGGCATCATTCTTACTCAACGATGATACATCTTGGATCTCTTGCATTACACCAACATGACTGAAGCTAAACCTCTCACTTCTCCTATGGCTATCACTACTAACCTCTCCAAGTTTAGTGGCGACCCTCTGCCTAATCCTTCTGAGTATCGAAGCATTATTGGCACTCTTCAATATGTTACCATCACGAGGCCCGACATTTCTTTCTCCGTGAACAAGGTGTGTCAGTTTCTCCACTCCCCAACAATAGAACACTGGACTGTTGTCAAATGGATACTTCGATACCTTAAGCACAGTGTTAATCATGGTTTGCATTTTCACTCTACACCGGCTCCGCTAACCCTTCAAGCTTTCTCCGATGCTGATTGGGCCGGTTGTCTTGATGACAGACGTTCTACTAGAGGCTATCTCAATTATCTAGGCCGCAATCTAGTTTCTTGGAGTTCTAAGAAGCAAGCCAGCATTGCTCACTCCAGCACGAAGTCTGAATTTCGAGTTTGTGCAAATGCTGCAACCGAGCTTCTTTGGATATGCTCCTTATTGCTTGATCTAAAGCAACCTCCTGCACGCATTCCTATGGTTTGGTGTGACAACATTGGTGCCGCATATCTTGCTGCAAACTTAGTTTTCCATGCTCGTACCAAACATATTGAAGTTGATTTCCATTTCTTGTGTGATCTTATTCTCAAGCGCTCTCTCTTTGTTCAGTTTATTTACTCAGCTGACCAAGTGGCTGATCTATTCACCAAACCACTTAGTGGAGCTCGGTTTACTTCTCTTAGATCCAAGCTTCATGTCCTTCTTGGACATTTCACTTGAGGGGGTGTATTAGAGACATGCGATAGACTTCATGTTAAAGTCCATTGCATGTTCCTTGCATGCGATGAACTTTTACTTAATGTCTAATCGCTTCCTCTTCCCTGTCCTGATAGACTCTATCTGATAAAGTTTTGTTGTAACTTAAACTAATCTCTTACCCTTGAGTATTGTATACAAACTTAAACTCTAACAGTTGTATTGTACTCAATCTTTATCTGGTCATCTATAAATAGATCAAGCTTCGATCAAATCATTATCGAACCATTTGCCCATTGACTTTGAACTTCTCTCTACAGTTCTTTATTTCCTTAACTGTGCAAGTTCCTTTCTCTCTCTTTTTAGAAGAGGTTCATCAAAGACTTCATCACCTTACTCGATTCAACCATCCCTTTTTTTTGCAACTTCACAATAAGTCAGAGTTTTCTTTTATTCGGTTTCCCCATAGAGGTTCTGGTAAGTATGTTCGACTGGTTGCATGTTACTCTTGTTTCCTTTAAATATACCTCCCGTCTAAAAAGAGGTCACTAATTTTGGTTGTTGATCCTTCATATCTTCATTTACTCTTCCCATTGAATTAGTTGTTCTTTCCCATATGGGTAATTTCACTCGAGGTTGGGTTACCTCCAAAGCTCTAAATCAAATTCATTTTTTGAATGGCAACATATGCTATCATTACACTCACATCTTTCCCGTTCCAAATCAGCCAATGCCTTGCCATCCCTTTCCTTTATTATCTCTTTCATCGACTTCTTTGTCAAATTTTCTCTCCTCCCTTCTGCCACTTCACTCTGACTTTTGTCCATCCATTGTTTTACTTTTAATACTTGAGGTTCTAACAAACAGAAGGTTTGCCTCATGCGTCAGTTGCTTATCATCCCTATATCTTTCCATATCTTCGGTTTGTCTATCTTAATTCCCTTAATTAACTCCTGTGTTGTCATATGTCACTCTTCTCCTAAGAGAGCTAGTGATGTTGTCCATTGCATGGTCGGCATTTATTTTTTTGTTGTATCTCTCTTCATCTTCCTCATCGTTATACGAGCTTCCCATGGCATTTTACATCTCTCTTTCACTAGCTTCCTTATTAACCAGTGAATGGCTGTTAGTGTTTTGACACAGGTGCATGCTAGCTGGATAATTTTTTGATTCACTGTTCGTGTTCAAATTTGACTTCAATTTTGGGTTTTGATTAGTTGTGGAGTTTCCATTCATCTTTTCGAACAGATTTAGTTCCCCTTCAATTAATTCTTTCGTCATTTTCCACTTTTCCGTGAAAGTATTGGGTCTATGTTCTTCAAATGCCACGACCTTAATTTTCTTTTCCATACCATCTTCTTCATGCAAGGACGTCATCCTTTTTTTCCATCTGTTAGGTTCTTCAACGGAGCCAAGTTAATCACTCTTCCTCCACTGCGTTTATCTGTCCTATTTTCTTTTCTCAAATAGTTCCTGACTATTTTCGGTATGATATGTACTTGTTTTGGGAGTTTATCTTCTTTCTATTTACAAACATGTTGTTTCTCACGTTCAGATTCTTCTCTATTCCAATATCTTGTAAGGTAGCCCCTGAAGAGGTTGATACTAGGTAATCCCTTCTCTTCTACTACAAAAGCTTTAGATTTATGCCCAAGGTTTTTACTTTTTACTGGTCTTTTTCTTACCCGGCCTGGGTTCAAACATACTTCCTACAAGTTTAGAGGGCGTGACTTTCTCTCTTAATCCTTTCCTCATTGTTGTTTGCAAAGTTCTCAGCTTCTTTTTCTTTTCACCTTTTATTCCCATCCCGCCAGGATGAAAAACGCCTCCAGAAACCTATACAGAAAAGCTACTGAGCACACAAGAGTTACAAGAAAGCACTAAGGTCAACATAGACAACAATGAGTCGGGGCTTGGCACGCTAAGCAAACACACAGTTCACAACTCAAAACAAAAAAAACTCCTAAACTGCAATTGAAATTGAAAAAAATGAGACTAAAACTAGTCAAAGAATTAGTTCAACTAGTCTAGATCACCAAAGAGACTAGAATACTGAGGTAACTTCCCTGTTTAAATGGTACATTTTGCCCTTGTGCCATTTCGCCCTTCCTCAAACCTCACAGAGCCTACAGCTCCATCAGGTTGATCCCACCTCTAACTTCATTTTCATGTAAGCATGTGACAATGCAATTCACCAAGCACATCATATGCAACATTTACAGCATGTGCTTCTGCAGTTGTACAAATATTTGTATATTGTTGACTCGCTTAAAACTTTAGAGACTTGTTATGTGTTTCCTTTATCCATGCATTACTCAAATCAAAGCCAATTCTAATTTTCATTAAAAGAAATCCATGTCACTTTCTGGAGCTCAATGTTTCACATTAGGGATGGTACAAGGCAGGCTCATAGTGGGTTTCGTAAAGTCTAGACCCTATCTGCCTTCCTAGACTTCCTAATTTGTACCCTCCCCAATACTAGCAATGGGTTAGATTTTCAGAATCCAAACCCTCTCCGCACATGAAAATGCAAAACCCTCCCCAGCCCTACCCGACCTCCTTGGTGGGTTGGGTATAGAACCCACATCTAATTTCCTATTATTTACCATTATATATAAGTAATAAACAAGTAAAATAGCATGAACAAACATCAAAATTTCCAATAATTTGATTAAACAAGTAGAAAACACAAACTATCAATTATTCTTCACATATAATTCAAAATATTATTACATTCAACACCTAATACATAAGTTAATATGCCTTCCAACAATTTGTGGGTGGGGGCGGGGGGAAGGTCAGGTTTAGCCTAATATTGTACCCTACCTATACCCATACAAGTTGTAAAATCCCAAAACCTGTTTCCTCCCCAAAATCTATTTTTCAAGGGAAAAAAAATCCTCCCCATTGGAGTGGGTAGGGACGGCATATCCACTAGGTAGGGTAGAAATTGCCATCACTTCTTGACACTTTATAGCACACCGAACCCTTGGAAACAAGGATGATGGCACAATAGCTGAGATGGTTACTCAACATTATTGCTACAACTTGGGTGGACTTGATTTGAGCATTTGTCAAATTTTGAATATGTTGTGTAAATCTATACTACTTTAAAAAGCACAAATAGCCACAAGAATATTTCTGGAATTTTTTGAGAACAAAATTTACCCCTCCATATTTAAATTTATTGAAAAAAAATGAGGAAAAATTGGGTAATCGATTATTGATATTAAATGAGTTAAAAAAGCTAATTTGTAAGATATTCAATGTATTCAATTCCCTCTCATTAAATCCAACATTTAAAGTATTAACTTGCAATCACCTTCATTGAATCATATATTTAAGGCATTTTTGTTTCTTCTCATCATTAAATTCTATTAATCAAATCCATATATAATAAATTAATAATTCCAATAACATAAAAACTTATACTTTTAAAATCTACTTGGAAAAGATAGTGTTTTCATGTAGGTAGTGGTAAGAAATTAAACCCTTTTGGGTCAAAGGGGTCAACCCATGTGGCCACAATTAAATAATAAAATTAAAAAATATAGAAATTAAAAAATATGGGAACATTTTTAACATCATATATTCGACATATTAAGCATTAATAAGTGTACACAATTCAACCATTTAGGGTCAAATGGATTAATAAATAATGACATAATTAAATAATAAAATTAAAATAAATAAAATATATAATACAAAAAAGAATTGGGCATATCTCTAATATTTTATATTCATTATATTAAACAAAAATAAATATGAAATGTAAGAAGTATTTTTATTAATGGTGACAATGGAATGCCAAGTTTAAAATCAACCTAGAAATGAAATGATGCCATGGTCAAGTAATAAAATTTTTAAAAATAAAAAATACAATGAATCACAAAAATAAAAAATAGAGAAAAAATTGGGCATATATCGAATGTTATAATTGGGTACATCTCTAATATTATATATTCATTATATTAAACAAAAATAACTATTATACTTAAGAAATAATTTTATCAATGACGGAAATGTAATACAAAATTTAATATCAACTTAGAAATCAAACTATTTTCCTTTTTTGGTGGTGGGTTAGTGGTTTGAGTCAAATGGATTAATCGATCATATGATAGTTAAATAATAAATCTTTAAAAAAAGTACAAGTAATCAAAAGAATATATAAAAATTATATATTAATTATGTCAAACAAAAATTAAGTATGATCATAAGTAAAAAATTATTTATATAATGTAGATGAAAAATACAATTTTAACTAATCCAAAAGCAAAGCTATTTTCTTATCTAGATAGTGGGTTAATGATCCAACTTTTCAAAGAAACTCATGATCTAATAATTGAATAATAAATATTTGAAAAAAACAAGATAGAACACAAAAAATGAAAAAGTATAGACTTTTGTCGAAAACATTTGGGAACATTTCTAATGTTTATATATTCATCATATTAAATAAAAATTCTTTTTATTTATTATAGAAATGAAAAAAGTATAAACTTTTCAATTTTCGTTGCAAAAAGCCCATTTCAAGCTTTTTCACCAAATGGTTTTTTTATTGGTTTCTGACTTCTCCATTGTAAAAAGTACAAAAAAACATGGGAGAAAACACTCCCACATGCAGCCTTAAAAACCTACCAAAATGGCTGAACATTAGAGAAATAGACCAAATGTTTTAAAATTCCATACAGCTTTATATTTTGAAACAAATAATAAAATCTAGGGAAAATCCCTAAACAGTACCTTGAACTTTGGGGGTTGTGTCAAGTCAGTCCCCAAAGTTCAAAATGTGTCTCTACAATACCCTGAACTTTCAAATTGTGTCTAGGTAGGTCCCCATCGTTAGTTAACCATTAGTCAACACTGTCACGTGACATTAGGTATGCATTAAATAATTTCAAAGTTGCAAAATTACCCTTTATGATATTTTTTTTATTATTTTACCCATTTTGATTGAGTGTTAAAAGAAGGAAATGGGAAGAAGGGTTAAGAAACTAGACAAGTGATCATCTGGTTACAATTGATCATCGAACAGGAGAGCTTGAACAATGGAGCAGGAGCCTCAATAGTTGATTAGTTTCTAGTTTCATAACCTTTCTTCTCCTTTCCTTCTTCTAACACTCAAACAAAATGGATAAATGGTTAGAAAAAATATCATAAAGGGTAATTTTTCCATTTTAAAATTATTTAATGCATACCTGATGTCACGAGACTGTGTTGACTATGGTAAACTAACGGTAGGGACCTATTAGACACAATTTGAAAGTTCAAGGTACTATAGAGACATGTTTTGAAGTTTGGGGACTGACTTGACGCAACCCTAAAGTTCAGGGTACTATTCAGGAATTTTCCCTAAAATCTAATAACAGATTTATAACTCTTGACCTGAATTCCTATAACCTTTTCTAATAACTAGTAAGTGTACACGTGCTTTGCACGTGCTAGTTGTAGATGATGATAATGATAGTAATAATGTATCCAAAATCTTTGATAAACTTTATGTATATTTTACTTTTATATTTTTTGTTTTTTTATTATTAATTGGATGTAGACTGTAAAATCCAAATCTGATTACATAAACACTTTATCCAAATATGTGATAATCGGGCCGAGTGGTGAAGTTTCAAGTATCATTGACAGGCCTATCTGCTTTGCTAAACTCTTCTTTTTGTAATGTTTTATCTTTTTGGTGTATCTTTTTCTTTGTACATTTACCAAAAAAATATAAGATTTAAATAGGGAGAATTGAAGGAGGAGAAATGTAGTAGTTCAATTTACAATTATAGATATGTTCATTTTTTTCTATATCTTTTTTTTCTTTTGTATTTCTCTGTGTAAAAGTAATTTTGATATGTCACACTTGCTTTTTGTTTGATATGATAAATGTATGATATTATAATGTGCCTGAATGTTTTTCTTTTTGCAAAATTTATGTATTTTTATTTTATTAAGTTTTATTATTTATTTATGACATTAAAGGATAACACATTTGACCCAAAAGTTGAACTATTGATCTTTGCCAAATAGTAAAATAATTTCATTTTTAGTTAGTTCTAAATTATGTATTTCATTTCTATTATCAATAAAAATAATTCTTGTTTATTACACTTATTTTTTTAATTGGATTAGTAAAAATATCATAAATGTGTCTAATTGTTTCTACATTTTTGTTATTTTCTATATTTATTTCTATTTTAAATTTTTTATTACCTAACTATGACTTCATAGGTTGATCATTTTGATTCGGATGGTTGAATTGCTTAGCCATCACTTGGATAAAGAACAGTTTTGTTTTTTGAGTCAGTTTTAAAATATATGGGTTTATATTGTTAAAAATATTGACATAGATCTAATTAGTAGCATTTTTTAGTGAAAAATAACTTAAATATAGAATTTAATAAGAGAAAATGGGAATTAATAACTTAATTGTAAGACTTAATGAGAAGGGATTAAATGAGGTAGAAAATAATAATTGAACTTACATTTTCAACTCTTACAATTAGAGATAGACTAAATACACAAATATGGGCATTTTAATAGCCATTAAAGTTGGTATTAAAACTGCAATAAAACGACTTTTATACCCTTTCTCAAACAAAAAAAAAAATAGAGAGTAAGTTTAGTCCAAAATAACTCTCACTCTACATCGCCACTTTTATATATAGTATAGATATAGATAATGAACTTGCTTCTTTGTCCACCCCAATCCAAATAGGACTGCGACTTGGGCTACCTAGGGTTAAAAGGAGAAATTAAACTTTGCACATTGTATATTCCTAAGTCATTCAGGGAAGCTCAATAAACAAAATAATGAGCATTTAGAGACCTCTAAACAAATCAGATATTCCATACAACAACTTCATTTGATCCTTTGCTCATTATTTGTTCATCGAACTAAAGTCTTATTTTGACCCCTTTATTTCATCGTAGAAGGGGTAAAAATTATTTTAAATTTGTATAATCCTACTTATATTTTGTCCGTATGACAATCAAAGCTGGTTTAAACTCTTTTTTTTTTCTAATTTTTGAAAAGGAACTTAATAGTTCAACCTTTATGAAACTTTAAATAAAAATAAAAGCTCAAAATGTGTTGGGGTTGTATCTTATTTTTCAACCACTAGATTATTTTTCACAGATAAATGAGAAAGAAGTTAGTCTTTTTTTGTTGGTGTAAGAATGGAGTTTTTTTCTTTTGTTTTTGTTTTTTAGGTTGAGAGAGGAAAGGAAAAATGGGTGTAAAAGGGTTTAGGGTTGACTTAGATTACAAGCCACAAAGTAAACTGTATTGTTTCTCTTTTTTTCATAGTAAAGAACAATTTTCGTCTCTCCCATAGACATAGACTATAAGGCCGAATTACGTAAATTCTTTGTATTATAGTAGTGCTTATTTTATTTGTATTTACTTAGATTTCGTAATTTTTATTACTATTAAATTTTTCTTGATTGATATTTCAAATACTTTGTGTGGGTGGTTGTTATGAGACCCCCAACGAAATGGTTATGTATTAATAGGAAAAACCTTAACCTTTCGTTTTTTATATCATGTATCATATTTTATCAAGGAACTTCAAGTCGGGTCAAATAGTGAAAGTGAGCTTCTCTCAACAAAACAGTATCTTCTGAGCAACAATTATTTAGAGATCTAAAGAGTCTTCATATTCCTGCCCCCACCTATTAATAGAGAAAATTTGGGACAGAAATCCTTGATAAAGGTTAGGTGTAAAGGGAATTGGATCCTCTGGGTCATCGATCTCTTCAAGAGGAATTAGCATTTTTCCTTCAACCATTCCCATCAGTTTGTGGGTTCTGAGAATAGGAAAAAGTTGTGCATGCTATAGGAGATAGTTGTCGCTATTTAGCTTGATAGGTAAATAGTGTATGATGTTTTGCATCGATGTTGCAGCACCTAAGGTTACTGCTGAAACCAACAATCCAAGACTGTTGGCTCCTCCTTCAGCTGAACTATTGCTCGACGGCATGGTGATATTGGCTCTGATACCAAGTTTGAAATAAAATAAAGAGAAGAGATTGAAGAATGGTACAAATAGTGCACCTCACCAGAACCTTGTCCATTATACAATTGAGTTGGTAGAGTACAAGTACAACACTAACTTGTATAGATTACAACATGAAAGAAATAGGAAGATAAGAATTACCCATCTAGTTAAACTATAAGAGAAGGTGATTATCCTAGATAAACTATAAGTGAGATTATCCAGATTTAGTGGTGTCTTTAATTTGGTTGCTATCTGATGAGGTGGCAACTTTACTCCTAATAGGAAGCACTCCCCCATCCATTGCCGGCCTCGTTTCTCTCCAATTCTGCCACTTATCAGAAAACAAAGTTCAAATCCCCGCCGTGTATTGGAAACGGGCATTGTGGGCCGGAGATGTGGTCTCCAGAAAACAGGCTAGCTAAGGTATTTGCAAGTTTCTAAGTATTCAGAGGTTGATCTTAGAGAAGAAGCTAAGTGGAAAACTTCTGGCGACCATAGGCTGTCTGTCATACAATTAATACTCACCGAGATATTCTTTTCCAACAACACAATTTTACCGGTAAGGTTTCCTTCAAGCTTCAGCAATCTTCAAAACCTTCAAACGCTTGACCTCTCAAGAGATTATCCATCGGGTATATATTGATTTTCTTCAGCTGCCATCCCAGTTATCGAAGTTACAGAACTTAAACATTGTCCTTTAATCTTCTGTCTTGTAAGCATACTAGAGTGGATTATCAAATTGAATATTTTTCGGCGAATGTTAGCAAGAACCGGGATTATTGGCAAACTCCTGAGTCCTGACATGGTTAGTTTCATCATCCATTCATCTCCATACTCGATTTATTGAGCAACAAACTGACGGGGACATTACCACCTTGATCCTTGGGTAGAAATTATGACCAATCTCCCCTAGCTTCCTCAACCTATCGAACAATGGCTTCCCCATGCATGGTTGGAAAAGGCTGTGAGGACCAAATCCAATCTCTTCAGGGACAACCCTGGCCTGTGTGGAGCTCCAGTTCCTCCTCTGCAGTGCATGAGATTTCAGAATGAACCACGATGGAGCATGCATGATTATAATTTATTGTTGTTTCCGAAGAAATCCAAAAATGAAATAGAATCGACTTTTGTTTCTTTTAGTATTCTATTAGGTGGTGAGGTTGAAATAATTGAAGAGATTTGTGATTTACCATTTTCTTTTTTTCACTTTTGCTACATCGATCATAAGACATGTGCAAGTGGAGAGGTGAATGAGAAGAGAAGCTCATGGGATTTTCAAATTCCAATCAAAGATAAGCCTACATAAGTGGTTTGGGAATTTGGGAATTTGGCGTAGTACAGAAGAAGAATTCTTTACTGAATAATTAAGAGAAAATTCAATATTAAAAACTGTTTTAATCCTCCCCTATCTACTCTTTACATATGCATACACCCTTATGGCTCTTATAAGAAAGTTTTATAATCTATGAAAACACTTTATAATAGAATTCTACTAAAACTCTTCCAAAAGAAAGTTCAAATTGAACAAAAATTTGGAAATCATAATCTAATACTAATTTGGCAATTATGAAGTAGAATAGAAGTCTTGCGCTGACACTATCTTGGTAAATTTAAACTAAGATTGAAATTCCGTGCTGGCGTTATCCTGGTAAATTCGAACTAAGATGGAAATTCCGTGTTGGCGCTAGCTTGGTAAATTCGAACCAAAATAGAAGTTCTGCATTGGTGCTAACTTGGTAACTTTGAACTAAGATAGAAGTTTCATGCAGGTGCTAACCCGGTAATTGATTACTTGGTTGGATCAGTGACATCATCCAAGCTTCTTATGTGTTTTGGAGTGGTCCCAATTTGCATAGAACTTATTATCCTTCTCCTGTACTGCACTGGAGTGGTCTCAAGTGTTTGACATTGAAAACATCATGGGTACGTATATAACTAGGTAGCTTTAGTCTATAAGAATTCTCATTGATGACTTCAACTATCTCGTATGATCCAACCTTCCTTGGTGCCAGCTTTCCATGTTGCCCAACCGGTAGGTGTTCTTCTGTTAAAATGGCCCAAACACAGTCTCATGCATCAAATAATACTTTCTTCCTATATGTACTAAGATGGATCTTTGAAAACCAACTTTTTAAATGTTTACTCAATTGGTCCAAATCTTGTACTACATTAGAATTGGGATAACGATTTTTAATGGTATCCCCACTGACTTTAATATGTAGGTTAACATGAGTATGTGGTAACACTCAACCTATCTGTTTGGTTGCGTTACTTTTCAAATCACCTTGAAGAAGATGAACAATACTGAATATGCAACTACCATAGGTTGGTTAACTCATTTAGATGTCATACAGGTATAGTGCTGACTAACAATGGCCTAAAATGTACAAATTCTTATGCTCACATGCACCCTAAGATTACATGTTGCCCGTCTTCGATTGATTAGTATCAGAAGAGATATCTCATGCTTTCTTGGAGGTTGTTTTTTAGGGTTACTCTTATGAAGTCTCACTTACATGCTCCAACGCTAGGGGTGTCAACTGGACTGGATTTGGTCCAATCCGATCCAGTCCAATGTGAAATCATTACAAATGGACCAGGTCCAATCCAATCCTATGAATATTTTGGACCGGTCCAATTCAATGTCTAGACCATCCAATTTGTTTAAATTCGTCTTAATTTAGATTAGTTCCAACCCAAACTTGGTCCATTAACACTATTAATGGATTAGATATTGGTTCAATCCAACCCAATCCAATATAAATTCCTGATTCAATTTAATGTCTTGTTGGTCCGTCCAATCCATCCAAATTGATTTTGGTTTGAACAGGGTCCAACCCAAAACTAGTCAATTGGCACCCTTACTCTACGCCTCTACCATTACTAGGCCAAAAGCCCAATGGGTTTGTTTTTCCACGTTGAATTTATGATTAGACGCCCACTAGCCCCAAAGTGCTATGCTACTAGTCTATTCTCTTGATAGAATTATAAAAACTTCTTTGTGGTGATAATCTTCTTGAAATCGATGATGGTTATTAATTAAGATAAACAAGTATATAAGAATATAGTCTACTAGCGGGGGATCGTGCGATGCACAGGATGGGGCACCCCTCCTTGTCCTTCGCCCCCATAAGTCAAGACACTCTACTCCACCCCCACCCTAACCCTAGTGGCGGGACAAGTTCAGGGTGAGGCACTCATTCCCCATCGGGGATGGGGAATCCCCAAATTTCCCCACCCTGAGGCAACCATCTAAAAAATCTAATTTATGGATATTTTACAAATAAAATTATAAGAATTTGGGGGTATTTCAAGAATTGGATTATAACAATTTGGGGGTATTTCAGGCAGGAATTGGATTATGACAATTTGGGGGTATTTTATAAATGAAATTATGGGATCTTAGGATTATAAGAATATGAGGAAAACTTAGAAATATTTTAAAAATCAATATTAAAACTATGATATTTTACTAATTTACCATTGGATTTGGGGAATTATATGCAAACCCCATCTCTAATTTGGGCCAAAAATATTTTTTGCGTCCCCCACCCTGCCTCTATCTCGTCCCCGTTTAAGATTTGAGAAAACTTGCCCCGTTCGGGGCAGGGCAGGGTAGGGCCCCAGTTTTATAGGGAAAATTGTCATCCCTATAATTCTAATAATTTTCTACAACTAATTAACAAATAGTAAATTAAATAACAATAAACTACAATATTTTATAATAATTTCTAAAAAAATATTGAAATTGCTTTTCATTAGTAGAAATGTATAGTAAAATAATTATTTACAATCATAATAAATTAATGTAAATTATTTACTTTTTAAGCCTAAATTATTTACTATTAATCAAAGTAAATGTAATTATAGTAAATTAATGTAATTATGGTAAATTACATTATTCTTAATTAAAAGTAAACCATTTATTGCTAATTAATGTAAAACCAGATATGGTCGAAGTCAACCAAGTGGTCTAGATCGGTGTGGATAGACTTAATAATTTTCCTAAATTATTTAATAATTATTTATTTAAATAATAATAATAATGAATTTTATTTAAATAATCATGAAACAAATTCTAATAGATTAATTTCTTAATTTAATTTTCCTAATTTTTTTAATAATTATTTAGTTAAATAAGAATAACAGATTATTATTTAAATAGCTTTGGATAATATTTTTTTCATAGATTAATTTCTTAATTTTTAAATTACTTATTTAAAAATAATTGTGAATTATTAGTTAAAGAGTTTCCCTAAATTATTTGATAATTATTAACTATAATTATTGATTTTATAGAAATTATTAAATTATGCTAATTAGTAATATCTTTTATCAATAAATTATTATTGTAAAAATTTTATGAAAATTTATTAAATTACAATGATTAATGTAAATCACGCTAAAAGTTGAAATTTTGGACATTTATTAATAATCAAAAATTATTTAATAATGGATTGTTTATTAATTTTTTGATAGACTATTAAATTATTTAATATTTGCTAAATAAAATAATTATTTCATAATTTTTGGTAGAATATTTTTCAGAAATTTTTAATAATTTTCATAATAGATGGATTATTGAACAATAGATTATTATTTAAGAATAGATTATTTAACAATAATGGAAAATGCCATGAAAATATATGAAACATCGAATTCCCCTTATTCCCCCTCTCTTTAATTTGCTTGAAATAACATTTATAGATATAAATATTGTTTGATTTGAAAAAAAAAAAATCTTAATAAATTATGGCCCTATTTTTATGGGAAAGTGGAGAGAATAGAGGGGAATTAAAAATAAAAGTGAAACATATATCAAGTAGGTGTTTGGCATCAGTGTTGGGCATGTCTGGGTTGATTTTTTGTTTGGAAGCGGTGCTGCCACATAGGTTGTTTTCTGGGAAAACAACACTGGTTTTGTTTGGTACCAGTGTTGTAGAACCATTTCAGTATTGGTCATATTATCCAACGTCCAAGATGATGCCACATCATTGCACCACTGGCAGCAATAGACTGTTTTCTGAGAAATCATCGAATCCGGCATTGCTTCAGACCACACTTTCCTAATTTCCAAGACATGGTTTGAAACAACATTTTTTATAAATAAATGGTACCAAATAAGAGGCCATTTTCTAAAGCACCACTTTTTTTTATGTGACGCCTACATGGCACCGTTCTCAAAAAATGGCATCAATGCCAAACACCACCTAAGTTAATTAAGGAGAGAAGTTAGGTTGTTATACAAAGTGAAAGACTGAATTGTGGGGGGAGAAAGAGAACCCAATGGGAGAGATCGGCTTCAATCAATGCAAGTCCATGCTCACACAGTCACACCATTCGAACAGCCTCTTACAACCTTACATTGGGAAAATCTCCCCATGAAATAAAACATAGAAGTACGGAGATATTCTCAATGCAAGGCTGTAAAAGCTTTTCGAACAGTATTCAAACAGCCCTTGCACTGACTGAAGCCAATCTCCCAAGGGAAATGGAGAGGAATGAAAAGAAATGCTAAGACAAATTAGAAGTGATGGAAAGGGGGAGAGGAGAGAGAGTCAAATAATGTAGGGTTGGATAATGGAGCAAGGAGAAGCAAAATGCTCGTTCATGAAGTTTGACGTGGAAACAATAGTTAAAGCAACTTCATTGCATTAAGCCTAGAGGACAAAAATTGCACTGGATTAATGTGGGACACATGGTTACAACATTGGTAGTAATCATATATTTTGTAGATCTTTGACATTTCACAGTTCGTTTTACTAACCTTGAAAAAGGTATTAGATTGCTTCTGGGCCAATCTAAGTGTACTCACGGTCACGGTGGTCATACACTGACCAGTCGTGCACCAGGCTATACTTTTACAATCACATATAGCGATGGGTTATATCAAGGTTTTACAACCGTCATTAACCCAGGCGGTCGGACCATTCGGCCTAGACAACCAGTTCCATTTTATCCCAAACCCATTTTGATCAGAAACCATCAAAAAAATCAATAACCCATTGACCCATATGGTCAAACCGTTGACCCATTAACCCATTCAACAGTTATTGACTTTTTTTATTTTTTATTTTTTTTTATTTTTTTTATTTATTTGTCAAAACGGGCCGCCCATTCAAACCGGACAGTCGGTCCATCAACCCAGAAACCGGTGGCCAGCGGTTCCATTTCCAAGTCGTTTTTTAAAACGTTGGGTTATATTATATATGTAAAGTTAAACCATAGCAAGAACCAGAAGGCAGCTGGAGTGGGATCAGACACCCATGACTGATATCCAGCCCTCCTAAGCATTTTACATAGATGGGAAACAAATCCAGTACCAAATTATACCACAATTGCTCAACCCCTTTTTTTAGACCAGAAAATATAAGAATAGTTTTCAGATTTCTACTCGGAAACAAGATAATTTTGTTTTACACTTGAATTTATTGTAAATCCTGCCTCTCCATTTTTCTTATTTTTTGAACCAGAGTTTCAACACATTCTAAATAATTAGCATCTAACAGCTGCAAAATAAAACAAAAAAAAAAAGAAACATAAAAGGTAAAACATTTGACAGCACCAGGAACAACCGAACAATTAATTACGGTGAATGCTCAAAGCCTCGAACAGAAAATGAGAGAAAAGAAATGAATACTTCTTTATAGACGCTTTCATTGTCCTTTTATACATAACAATAAAAGTCAAAAGAAGAGAGGTACAAGACAATTAATGTGTAAATGAACAGATCGCCAATCTGAGAGTTTGTAACTTTAAAGATTATACCTCAATCTATTGTTTGCTTTTCTTTCTTTCTTTTTCCCCCTTTTTTCAGCCTATTTTACAGCCCTCAAGGGATAAGATGGAAATATAATATGGATATACCTATCCGAAAGCTACATACAGGCCAACTAATAAAAGAATTTCACAGCATATTACATGGAAAAATGACAAACAGCTATACGATGAGCCCCCTGAAAGAAAACCCAGGACGGATTAGAAACTCGGCCAAGTTTAAGCAGATCCATCAGTCCATGGTACCAGGTGGATCTACTCTTTTATTATGTTAAGGAAGGCCATGAAAAACAGCAAATTCAAAAAAAAAAAAAATGAAATTTACTTTTGTATGACCTTCAGTTAAAGGGCATGTATATGTTGTTATGAAGTGAAAGCAATGATCCTATCTGCAATCTTTGTGCGACAAATCGGACATTCAGAACAAGCGAGCGAGCAAGGTTTGCACACTGCACACAGTATACCAACGTGATAAATAATCCCAAGTGGAGGAAACAAGGTGATCAACTTAAGACCACTTACAGCAAAAATGTCGGCATGGCAGAAGTATTGCTGCAGTTGGTACTTCAAAGCATACTTTACACATATGAGAATTTGCATCCCCATTCCCAAAGGAATCATGTTCTTTTTCCTTCATCTCTTGCATTCGAGCCTGAAAACATGAGAAGACAAAGGAGCAAATAGTTTGCCTCCAAGTTATCAAACTGCAGAACAATGATATTAACATGTGCTTGTTTTCCAGCTTTCTAAATGCACCATAATTAGTAAACATATTCAAGAGACGTGATGGAAACATAAAATGCATTCCTTTTACAAAAGCCATGGTCAAATTTACTAGGAAATTTGTAAGCATAAATTTCATTTGGTTCCAACTAAAATGAAAATAAAATTAAATAAAACTGGTTTTATATACACCTTTTTAAACATTGTTTTGGCTATTTGTGCACAATATCTCTGTCTAGTTTACTGCCGATGATGTGAATAGCTTGGAGCTGAAAAGAGGAAGAAATAGATATTCCAAAAATCCTAAGAATCCATGATAATTAAGATGGGAAATAAAATGATAAAATAGAATATTAAGCCCCTCTTGTTTTAAATAAAGTGCATAATTAAATTATTGTGAATAGCACAAAAGTGACATTTGGGAAATGAAGCGCATATTTAAGTTCAATTAGCAAGATTAGAGATGAATTTAAACGAGAAGAATCAACCCATGCGCATATGAGATTTATATCAATGTTGTCAACCTTTACCTTCAACTGAACAACCAGAGGTTCCAGATCAGCTCCACCCTGAACCGTTTTCGTGTCATCTGAAACTTGTATCTCATCTATGTTCTCACTGTCATGTGTTTTTACATCATTTACAAGGTCTACTCCATTTGTAGACCTCTCATCGGAATTCAACTCCGGGATGGCTCCCCCCTCTTTCTTCAACTTTGCAACAAGCACCCACATTCCTGCTAAATCATTTTCCAGAGCTTCCTCTCTTTTCTTTGCCTCATCAACCTTCTTTCTATATTCCTCTTCTGCAAGTTCCTTTTCGGCTAAAGCAGCCTCAAGAGCAGCCTCTCTTTGTTTTCTTGCTTGCAGCTCCATCTTCACGTCTTCTGGATCAAGATTCCAATATTCAAGATCATCATAAACTGCACCATGCATTTCATTGCCTCTAGTAGAAAGCCGACCTTTTCTGCCAGGCTTAATGCTATCAATCTTGCTATCAGAATATTTGCGAATAGCACCATTACTGGTTTGCATACCAGCACCTCTAGAATATGCCATATCTTGAGCAGCCAACAATTCTTTTGCTTGTCTTGCATTCTGTAATGAAAGTTTAGTAACTTCTCCTGCCAAATTTTTCAACTCAACAGCAGCAGCAGATGCCAATTCCTTTGCATATGAAGCTTCTTCTGCTAACTTTTGATTCTGTACACGCAAACCACTGTTCTCTTCCATAAGTTGAACATGTTCCAGCTTTAACTTTTCATTCTCAATTTCCTGGGAAGAACAGCAAGCACACATATATGTTAGTTACAAAATCCAACTGCCCAAGAATGATGAAAGAAAAGCATAGGAATGATATAAGGTACATGAGAGGACACAATATCCAATTTGTGGTGTCTACAGGAAGTTAAGTACATCTTAGCCACCATGTTAGAACCTGTCACTTTCACCTGGGGGGCTGCATTTTTTATGCCTTTTTGTAATGAACCCAACTTTATTTGACAAAAACTGCACAGGTTTATCAAGTTAAGGAAATAGTGCAATATGTCCCAGGGTTCTGATAATATTGTCTAATTTGTAACAAATAATAAAAAGGATTTGGTACAAAACAACACAACAATTTCTTGCCGTGAACAATGGAACCCACTTTCTCTCTGAATTGCTGACCTTCTACTGGTGTGGAAGCCGGTTGAGAAAGTCAGAACCAACCACAATAAAGAACAACTTGTGAGTTTTTCTAATTCAGGAAAAATAAACTCATGCAGGACCCATTTTTCCAGAACATACTGCCAAGAAAACAGCTAGCACTGAATACCACCTAAAGAAACACTATCTAGCTCAGCCTTGTATGCGTGTCAATCTGGCAGCACACATAAAAGGGGAGGTAAGAATGCTACAGGTGCCAGAATAAGCATGACCTCAACAAGTTCAGATTAGCATCTACCACCAGTCACCTGACAACGTTTAGAATGTCACCAACTAATTGGGGGGAAGGGAGGGAGGTTGCAGATTTTTCCCATCTCTGAAAACACTATTGAAGTAGTAAGAGTTTCTTGGCCAAGTTAATGGTATTTTTATAACAGTATAAGTTTTATTGTTGCAGAATAAATAACTTTCATGTTCATCAATGAAATTCCACCCAAGCTAATACTGCTTCCACATCGTTTTCATAGAACACAGATAAGAAAACATATTACAAAAAGGGGAAATATAAATATAACTTTCATGTTCAATTCATCAACATATTATTCATAGAAGCACTTCATAGAACACAGATAAGAAAACATATTACAGAAGGGGAAATATAAATTATGAAAGAGGATGCAATTTGCCAGTAAAAGTAATTGAACCAATGCCATCAATGATCACAACAAGGTTAGTCTATGAGAATGTACAAATATAGATGCAATACATGGCAGATTGGTTATTCAACACCAAAGTCATCAGCAAAAACCAACAAGTAAAGTTGCAGAAAGTAAAGATGTCCATGGTATGCTGTTTCCAGCAAACCCCAGCAATCACCTGAGACTGGATTTTCTTTTTCAATTCATCAACATATTCTTCAGAGAAGCACTGGTCAGATGATGATTTATCACTCGATACTGAAGCCAGCTGCTGCTGCAGGAGCAGTATTTTCTCTTGCAGTTCCTTGTTCTCTGCACACTGTTAGCAATTATGGCAATCAAAAGCTTTGTTATAACCTAAGAAAGGGAGAACCAAAGAAGTAAACCAAATACCTTCAGACATAAAGTATGCTTAGTAGCATATTCCAACTTGCAGAAATAAATTGTTCAACAATTGGAACAGATAAAAAATGGATAATGTTTCCTAACAAATATGAAGTCTTTTTATATCAAAAGTCAAAAAATTAAAATACAATGCCCGAGACAATAACCTTATCCTGTAACTGTTCCTGGAGGATGCGATTGTCTGCTGATTTTATCTGCATCCATTGAAATCCACAAATTAATCAACTGACCATATAATACAACTGAATTGTAAACCAGTGTCCTACCATTACCATAAATTACTTAGGCTGTATTTGGATTGTGAAGGTGGAAGTGGATTTGAATTCCATTTGGAATTCTGCTAAAATATGGAATTCACAGGCTAAAAATCTCCATTTTTCCAAATTCTTCTACACCGAAAAACAGACCCAGATAACATAATCCAGAAATTAGCAGATTGGAAATTATTCCGCAACCAATTTCAAATCCACACTAAACCAAGTTCAACCTTAAAGACAATACTCAATAATATTCTAGCAATAGAAGTTTCACAAAACATTAAAGCTGTAAAATAAGGTGACTTCTGTGATGTTAAATATATAAATAAACAGAATTAGATGCACACCTCCAGCTCAAAACCCTTCTCATTGCATTGAGTCATCAATCTCATAACTGTCTGTTAAAAAGAAAAAGGTAAGAAGAAATTTAGTTGATATGATAGTGAACAATAATATCCAATAAGGCAGAAAAAGGAAGAACAAAAAAGAGAGCAATACCTGTTGCATATCAACCAAGGATGCATTAGATATTGACGCTTCACCACTCTCAATAACTCGTTGCTCTAAGACCCTCATTTGTCTCCTTTTCTCTTGAATTTCAGATTCCAAGTTCTGAATCTGAATTTCAGAAAACATTGCAGTAGTAAATTACAACTTGAGAAAGAAAAGAAAACATCATATAAGAAGCACGCTTGTAAATGCACCACTGTCCCACACTGTGAACCAATACCACACCTAGATATTACTTCAAGTTAATACACGGCAACACTTGCAATACCATAGGAGTTCTTTGTGACAAAGTTGAAATACACTAACAAAAGTTACATGCAACAAGTAAACACAAGGAGACAACATTACAAGAATGGTAAGGATGAATGCAATATATGAAAATTAGTGTTATAGCCCTAAAAGACATGTAGTCAAATTACATACCCCCCCCCCCACACACACACACTTGAATTGTAGAAAATTACAAATATAAAAAAAAAAAATAACAAAAAAGAGATGCATTGAAAGCTAATGGAAGAGTGGACAAGGACTGAATATAACCCTGCTGATCCATTTAATGATACATGAATGGGAGAAAAATCTGGATCAAATCCATTTTACCATCGGAACCAAAAAAAACCCATTTAACCTTAGGCCAATTTAATTTGGCAAAAGTGTAAAAATTGTCTGAATCTCTTATTTTATCTAGGATGAACTCTGACAGGAATAATATTCTAGCTTTGAGACTCAAGTATAATGACATGAGTAAATGATACTTAGACAGAACAGAAGAAATGTGTACTTGAGATTTTGAGCCTTCAGGATCATTTACAGACTGTTCCATCAAGCGTTTAAGAGTACTGGTGCTGAATGCAATCTCTCCAGCTAGCATCTTAACTTGTTCAACAAGTAGATCCATCTCATCTGAAGTCATCCCACCCTGAATTTAAGATGAGAAGACTAAGATATAAATAACTGAATTTAAGGGTTCATGCTCAAAAACAACCAGTGGAACAATACAATAAGAAAAGCTATATGGAAAAGCATACAATCCAAACAAAGTTGAAAATCGTGCTTTCACACAATATATCTTAATTATAAACTGCTGAAACACGGGCCACACACAGGAATACTGCATACTTTGAAATGTGAAGATATCAATAGTAAAACATTATCCAATTACAGGTAAACCAACTAAACTGAACTGCTGTGTTTGATTAAGTTTGGCATTCATAAGATAAAATTACAGAAAGCAAGCAAGTTAAACATACCTTTGGCAATTTTGAAACACCAGCAGTCCCACTGATAAGTTCACCAACTTGAGTAGATTCTGTAATTGAACTGCTGATTGATGATAATTCTTCATTCCACTTGCTTGAAGATCTCCTGTGTTTGGGATCACAAGAAGGATCTGATGCCACTAACAAAGCAGATGGCAAGTCTTTCTGGTTCTCGCATTCAGCGAGCAATGGAGAACCCTCACGCAAAACATCCAATTTCTGACATAAAATGAACATGTCAGCATAAAAACAAGCTTTCCGTATGAATATGACATGTACACTAAATGATAATATCTATTTCATTTTCATAAGCTATATATATATATCAGTTTCTTTTGGGGGGAAGGCAAGATTTTTGAGTTGATTTGTTGTCATCATTCTTACTAAGAATTGTTGGGAACAGCTAAAGAAAAAATCTGTTAGAGAGGAAAGGCAAGATTAAGAATGAGGATGGACAATTCATTACCTCAAATTTTTGTTATTCCCCAACATAATATCCCTAAATCATTCTCTCTTTCTTAGCTAATTTTTATTTATAATGGAAGTTGATGTCATTATTGCATTCTTTCAGAAGTATTAAATTGTTGTTAGCCTCCAAATGCTCAAACAAAAATGCAGTTAAAAACAGGGAGAGAGAGAGAGAGCATAAAAGAGTGGAAATTTTTCTTAACTTTCATGACCACCGGAATACAAACTTACATCATCTTCACTAGCAGAATGTCGTCGCTGATGATTTGGCACATCACTCAAGCATCCTGGAATGGTATTTTTTGTTGAAACAAGTATTAATTTGGTTAGCCTTTGGATTCTACTCATGAGAGCTGCCTTTGCTTCTTCTTCTTCCTCTAACCTGGACTGCATTTTAACTTGACCCTCTTCCAACTGTTTGAAACAAAACAAAATGGTATAAATAGAAAGTTTGGAACTTAGCTACAGGGTTGAAAGGATTGCAAGAGAGTTAAATGCTGAATTCAAGTGGGTAAGGAATGCAAATGGGTTAGCTGACTCCCTTGATAAACAAGGGACAGCAAGGCAACAATTGTTTTGGGCTTCTTTGTAATCTAGCTTATGTTTTTTGGGGAGACACCCTGGTCATCAAATTGTAATGCTTTTTCACGCAATCAATTAATAAAATAAAATTATTTGCTGATCAGAAGAAAAAGTTTTGGAACTTAGCTACCACTTTTTAGAGAGCAATGCACAAAATCATCAAATTAGACATGACAAAGATACCTTCTGTCTCAAGTTCATGATCTCTTCATGGCTGACACCAACAAGCATCCCCTTCCTCAGCTGATCAAGTTCTTGTTTGAGGCTTGAAATTTCTCTTTGATACTTCTTAATCAATGACTTCTCATCAATAATCTGAAATAGCAAAAATTCCCAAAAGAATGTAATTGCAAGCTATCATCTTTGAGTGTTCAATTTTTGCGACTGGAAATAGTATCTTATAAAGATGGCATACTAAAATTTATATGTACCCTATTTCGTGAAGCATATATTTCCACTCGTTTTGCCCTACTTGCAAACTTCAACGTATTGTGTGTCTCCTCCATATTACTAGATGCAGGAGTAACTGTGCATATGAGCTGTAAGAGACCAATTACTCAACATTATGAAAGGTAATTTAATATATAGAAAAGCATGCAATTAATTTAATCAAATCACCACTTTAAGACCATCCATGGAAAGAAAAGAAAGAGAAAAAGAAGACAGGCAGAAGAATGTGATTTTATGTGGGAAGGATACACTTTGTGAAGCTTGAATAAGTGACATAATTGCCTATAAGCCAGAACATTGTTCAACACGCATTGCTCTACAAACTCACCGAGACGTGTCCATGGCCGCTCAATGATGATTGCAGAAGGCGGGTGAGTTTGGAGTCACGATATGGAACATGAGAAGCTTTTCCCTCACTCAGTTTTCCAATTACCTTCACATTTCAACTTCATAATGAGTGCATGCTCTTGAAAATGACACTTGGAAACATTTTCGTGTCTAACAGAAGTCCTTAATGATACATCCTCATTGAGGCAGAGAAGTGGAAAATCATGTACATGTAAACAAAGAAAGAATGGCTCCATGCTTCAATCTCTCTGAGCATAATGCCAGTGAAAAAGGAAAAGATAGATTAAGTATAAAATATAAACCTTAAATAATGTATTAAATGCTTCAGTTTAGATCTATTGCACTAGCAAACTAAAAAAGGGGCATTACCCAATGTTGGTCCCAGCTATCTAGGGTCTTGGGAGGGGTGGGCTGGATACGGACCTAACCTTTGGCATTATTTTGCACAAAGTGGCCGCTCTCAGACTCGAACCCGCATTCACACGCTTGTCATCCCGAGATTTTACCATTGCACTAGCAAATTCAACAGTTAAAAACCAACTATATAGTATGCAAATAGATACAAGAACCTACAGTTCCAAGAGTTAGAAGGCTTTTGTTTATGTAAGATCCTTCTTTTCTCCTTAGTCCTGTAGTTTCAGTCTTTGAACTCTCAGATCCTGCTAGATCAATCAAATTCTGCAATAAATGTATAAAATAAAGTAAGATGAACCAGCAGAAGAGTGAAAGGAGTCACTCAAGATTAAAGAAATGAGAAAAAATTCTTAGCATACAAGTTGAGAAAATATCACTCCATCATATTCGTCGCCATGGGCACTACTTTCAATCATCTGCAGGAAAATATAATGAATGAGGAGATGATAGATGCATGAACACAAGTAAGATGAAATCAAGTACCAAGAAACACTGAATCAGACTATGAAATTGGTATTAAGTGTACTTCAGTAAGCAATTTTAAATATACATCATCGGGCATGCATAGAAACACATGATAAAAAAACACATAGAATCACCAGAGAAAATCAAGTAAAATATGTTTTTTTGAGAAAACTTTAACCAGGACTCATTAAAGGAAGAAGAGGTACATGAGAAGATGTACAAAGCAGGGGAAGAACCCCAACATTTGAGGATTTAATCAATTTTGTGTAGATTTAACAGTAATTTTTTATATGTTAATTGTTAGATAGGAAGTGGGACCACAGCATTTATTTTAGGTCCTTCGCTGATTGTTTCTTAAGTCGTTTATGTGTTTTTTAGATGCTTGCTGCCCTATAAGAGCATATTAGTCATTGTACTCCACTTTATATTTTTAACATAAATACTAGTGAAGGGGGTGGCCAGAATTAAGCTCTCTTTTTCTTTCTCAAATCTCTTCCTCTTCTTCTTCTTCTCTCTCTTCTCTTCTTCAAGAAAATATCTTTTCTTTTACAGATTTTTAATTCAGCAGATTTCTACTATTACAGAGGAAGCTTGTTGCTATACAAATGATCCAAATACATGCCACATTTGGCTAAGCCATCTGTTGTATGACTGTGTTCCCTAGGAATCCAAACTCATTTTACATTTAAACAGTCCAAAGAGTCCCTAGCCTCTGCCAAGTAGTGGCTCAACCTCCAAGCCCCCCTCCCCCCCCCCTCTTTGTCTCTTGACCATTTTATAGTATTTGCTGAATCACCTGCAATGATTAAATTCTGGATTCCCAAATATTTTATTATTCTGATTCCTGTGAGAGCAGCCATCACTTCAACCTTTGTGGAATCAGCCAAACCAATTGGACCGCTAAAAGTCCAACAAATGTTGCTCCTTTCATCCCTTACTATGCCTCCAATACCAGCTAATCCAGGGTTACCTAAAGCACTTCCATCAAAGTTTAGGGTCATCACTCCTTCACTAATGGGGTCAAGATGTCTCAAGGTTGTTTGATGGAGGTGAGGGAGAAACAGGAAGGGGTAAGCATCTCTATTGAGATCATTGACTGAGAGTCCTTTGAACAAATCTAAATTAACAATCCAGAGGTTGCAAAGGTAAGTAATGTCCGAAATTAACTCCTCCAGGGACCTGAATTTGTTGTCAAAGAGACGTTTGTTTCTTTCATCCTAAACTCCCCACAAGACTGCATGTAGCACTGATTGCCAATAAACTTTACCCCTTTTACTTAAACTTGTTCCTTGCCATTGATGCAGAAAGTCCATAATGTATTCTAATATAACCCAGCTGTAACCTGCCATTTTCAAGAAATGGAACCAAACCTTTTGGGTGAACTTGCAGTGAAGAAATATGTGATCTGCTGATTCACCTTCACGGAAGCATAAAATTAAACATGACGAGAGATGGACAATCTTCCCAAATACTTTTTCTGTAAGAGATCACAAGTATTTAATTTCTGGAGACAAGCTTCTCAGACAAAGAAACAGACTCTTGAAGGGATGTGGCTACACTGGATCTTCTTAAATGGAAAGGAGGAATGTTGTTCATCAGCAATCAAAACCATGAACATAGACTTGGAAGAGAATTCGCCAATAGGGTGAAGGGTCCAGATTCTGGTGTCAGAATAGGAGGGGGAGATGTAGGCTTCTTTAAGGGTCTGAATTAAGTTTATTAGTTTAGAAATCTCCAAGTCCCATAGACGTCTTCTAAGTCAAAGGTTTAGGGTGTTCTCGGCAGTTTGGTCTGGAAAGCAGGAAGAAACATTGGCTTCTTGGTCAAGGGTGAGGTTAAAAGGTCTAGGGAATGAGGCTGCAAGGGTAGTTTCCCCCTACCAAAGGTCCTTCCAGAACTTTATTTTAGAACTGTTGGAATAATGTTAAAATAACTTAGTTGCAGATGTTAGGGCCTGTTTGGCTAATTAAAGTGTTTTT
>NW_010729108.1:3006783-3042749 GCF_000365185.1 Nelumbo nucifera
CATTTATAGAAGTTGGGGTATTGTGGCATCTACTACTACTTCCAAAGCTATGATACAGGAAGTTTGGTCCCCACTGGCACAACAAAGGGTGAAATTGAACTTTGATGGAAGCTCTATAGGTAATCCAGGCCCATCTGGTATAGGAGGTGTTTTCAGAGATAATGAAGGCAAGATAATGGCTTTGCTTTCAGATCCAATAGGAGTTGGAGATTCTTTAAGAGCGGAAATCTTGGCACTACATCAAGGTGTAAAACTAGCCAAACAATTGGGGCTACAGCAGATTGAGATAGAGGGAAACTCCAAGTTGGTATTTGGGTGGATGGAATCAGGGCAGCTGGGAATTTGGCAATATAGACAGCTGATAAGGGAAATTCTTAGCATAACAAGGGAGGTGGGTGTTTAGTTCAAGTGGGTAAAGAGATCAGCAAATGGTTTTGCTGACGCCCTAGCAAAACAAGGGACTGTAAGGGAGAGTCTTTATTGGGCAGTGCTGTAATGTTTGATATTTATTGGATCAACCTTTTCTGATAAGGGTTGAATTCTGTATTTCAGTTTAATTTATCTCTAATGAAAGTTATCGCTTCTGATCAAAAAAAACAATCTAACTTTATTTTTGCCAAGGGCAGGGATTGGCCTTGGCAATCAGGTTAACTTCTTTTGACCCTACCTGGTTATAGATTTGGTGGTTGGGCTCTGATGTTGAGGGAGACTCTCTCGTTGAGACTTTTCTGTTGGAGACAGATGCTCCTCCTTTTTGGCATCTTCTAATATTTTGTGCCACTTGCAGAGAGTTCACGAGTTTTCTCTCCTAATGCCCAGTGGTTTCTTTCTACTTCATAAACAATTAGGTTTGCTGTTTGGTGATGGGGTTTTAAGCTGTTTGTTTGCCACTTTGTTCTTACTTTCTTGCTGATTGTAGCTTCTTGATTTAAATTCTAAACATTGATTCAATGGAAATTGAATGAATATGAAATATGTCAATAGATGGGCAAGCATTGCAAAATATATAAATGTAGAAAAGAAAAATAAGTCACAAGGGATGTAGACTAAGATGGAATCAAAAAATATCATGGTTAATTTAACTATAACCCTAAGTTTAATACAGAATGATTACTAATGCTTCTCCAACTGAACACTACATACCAGGGTAAATATGGTGTGACTTCGGCTACTTAAAAGGTTGAAATTATTCGAACCAACATGGCGATGCTCTGTTATTATAAATATAAACATCATTAACAACCTAACAAGTCATGGACATATACATATATTGAAAGAAATATTTAGGTATAATAGATAGAAACAGTAACCCAAAAAGTACCTTCTCCAGCAGCAATAAAAGAAAGTGCATGCCCAGGAGATAATACGACTTCCTCTTTAATACCCTCAACATAGGTGCCCTGCAAAACTTTTGTGTCAAAGAATTAATAGCCCAGCCCTTTTGTGTCAAAGGTTTTCATGGTGGGGATGCATCTTAGACTCAAATTTGATTTTGCAGATACCTTTAGAACCTACAATACATGGACTATGGAAAATGGTAAACATAAAAAGAACAGGAGAATAGTTAGCCACGACATGAGAAGTTATAAAACCTGTGCATCTTCTCTGACACGCAAATTTTGTCCTGTTGGATCTAGGAGGTCATTTATCACCTGAAAACACAAGGAAAACCAGCATTTAAAATACAATGGACTTAATTGAATTACTGAAATAATAAGATAACTTTGAAACATTGAAATAAATTGAAGTCCAAATAACAAAAATATACAAGGAAAGGAATCAACAACATCCCAAAGACCTTATCTCAATACATACCAAGCATTTCATGTATTTACTACTGACCTCATTGTAGATTTCAAGATAAGACACACGAAGTAAGAATTCTCTTCCTGGAGTCTGCAAGGAGATTGACTTAATTACAGCATCCACAAAAGAAATATATCAACACAAGGAAAAGCAGATAAGATGAACAGAGTTGAATATAATTCCAATTCCAGGATCCCAAGTTTTATGCATTTGTTTTTCTTCAAACAAATAGTTTTTAATCTTCACAGAAGCATTAAGCAGAAATAGTAACTCTAAGAGTCGGGGGTCAATAGGGAATTCTTAGTTGGGGATACAGGGGTTTTCATTGTAATATTATAGGATAAGATGTGACTGTACTGTCATCCTAATTCTACTCCATGCCTTTCCCTACTGTTCAGTTTTGTGGAAAGTTGGGTTTGTTGGAATTATTTTCTGCCGAATATCATTAGAAAAAACAAAAACTCTAAGAGTCTGGGTTTATATAAATGGCCAGTAGCTGGAGGGGGGAAATCATTACAGAACATACATAAACAAACAAAACAAAAATCATTTTAGCAACCAGATAAGTCCCATAGAAAGAAAAACAATTAGCCATATACACAAAGCACTAGGCTTAAAAGTCTCATACTGAAAGCTGGAAAGCCACCTAGAGAGAGATAGCAGATGGAAAAATGATAAGAAATAGAAGGAAAAATGTGGGTCTCTTGGCAATAAACCAACAAGATAATTTGGTGAAGACAAGCAGTTTATGCACATACTTCAACCTTCAAAACATGGTAGACATCAATTTTACAAACTTCATAGATCCACTTACATCTTGGATTATGCTGAATACATCCTTGATGGCCAATGGTATAATACCTGGAGAATTTTGATCTCCCTGTCAAATAAATAGGTAAAAGAGTCAAAAATAAGATATAAGAGCTCTGACTTCTTTCTTTACCAGCAGCAATTACACACTGAGCCATTGACCCATACTCACAGGGCTGCTTTTCTATTGACATGACACAAATTTTAGTATGCTTTCTTCTTGCATTTCTGTTATAAGGGCCTAGAAGAGATTATTCTTCTTTAGGCTGTTTCAACCCTCTCCCCACCTTCTTTTTTATCTAAAAGAAAGAACAAAAAAGAAGTATGGAAAAAAAAGGAGAAAATAACAAAAAGGAAGCCCTAGAGCCACTATCCCCTGAGGAGAGAAAGGTAAATTTGGCATATAACATCTGTCCCTCTGTGTATCTGCAGGGGCACATCTGTCCCTCCCCAGACCCCGCATTGGCAGGAGCCTCATGCACTAGGTTACCATATTCAATAGCTATGATGTGGAGAACTTTAGGATAGGACACTAGGCTTTGAATAATTAGCCTTATGATAAAGGCCTTCAATGCACTGAACTTATTTTTACTTTTAACTATATTTTTGCAAAATATACTTTTCAGAAACAGGGACAAAAAACCTTTATCAGAGTAGCTACAACATGATCTCTATTGGTTGGCTCATGAAAACAATTGTAAAATCTAGTTTATTAATGTTAAGTAATAAGTATGTGTCCTTTTGAACGACAATTCTGACAGCCAATAGAGATCATGTTACAGTTTTCTCATGAGCTGGCCAATGGACACATGTTTTATTTATTGGTAATCGGATGGAAACATGCTTATTGCTGAATGCTAATAAACTAGAGATCTTAGGCAATCCCAATTCACATGTGCATTTTAAACATTCCATTACAAGACACTACAATTTAATGATCTGGATTGATTGACCACTTTTAAACAGTGGACCTTCGTAGAAGGGAAAAGAACTATGTATGTGTTTGGAACCGTGGGCATTCATTCGCTAAACATTTGTACTTGATTTGTTTGCAAAACCGAGAAAAGTAATAATGAACCCGTTTATTGACACTTAGGCACCATTAGGCACCACATCAGCGAAACAGTGAATAAACGCCTACCCATTGGGGGAAGCGCTAAAATGAAACTTCCCCCAACGGTAGGTGCGCACATAAATCAAGGCCTGCTTTTGCAATTCTCTATGCGTACAGATCCGCATAATGGGGGAATGCTGAAGTGGCGCCTATGTGGCAGCGTTTATTCAACAAACGCCCACGGTTCCAAACACCGCCTATGTCATCTCAGAGAGCCGGAGACTTACATGCATAGTGTGTGTCTTCCCACTGCTTGTAACACCATAGGCAAAAACAGTCCCTGAAAGGTAATGTGAGTGTTTCAATAAACAAGATTTTCAATACGATCAGGTTACTAAATTAGTAACACGATTCAATTAGAAACAACTTCAGTCCCCTAAAGTTCATTTTTGCGAATTCCTAAACTTGGATAAGACACAATACCATTGATGCCTTCCATTGCAGCCTTGACCACAGGTCGAGCAGCTACATCATAAACCTCTGGAGAAGTTGTAGAAGGTCCAAAAACCCTATCTGAAATACCAAAAACTCAGATGCTACAGAAAACATTAAAAACAAAAAAAAAAAGACGTGTATTTACAAATGTGCGAAAATGATTCACAATGCTCTGACCACTTTGAGAGGTCGTTTTGTCATAATAAACTATTCGATGGCAAATAGAGATGGAACAAAAATACAAGATTGCTGTTATTAATTGATGATTATTACATTCCAGATACCATAAGCAACAGTCAGAATTTTAATTTAATTGAACAATTATGTATATGAAATAGAAATGGAAGTCAAAGCATTGCTCCTCCATTAGCACCCGTATCATGATGCACCAATGCCGTTAATGCTTGAATTAGAAAATAAAAGGAAACTACTCTCTTAAATCATACAACCAAGTATAATTAATTTCAGAGAAAAAGAGATGAAAATTAGAAAAATAATATGTTGAAGGCCCGGTCAGAGCCTAAAAATGGCTATGTAGATAAGTAAACTTTAAAATTTGTAAGTTAATGGTAAATTATAATACCAAATGCATACGCTGTAGCTGGATTATACTCGCTGCGGACAATTTTATTCCCATCAGCATACCACGCGATCTCATCTCCTCGCTGAATTTCCCGCTCACTACAACAAGAAACCCCAAAAATGAATTTGTTGAGCTACAATGAACTAGCAACGCAGCCCTAAATCCCCAAATTCTAATATCACCAATACAAGCAAACCACGGATCTACCACAATTCATCCAGATCTAAGCCATACCTCAGCGGCCTAAACCGAACAGTAACCGAAATACTATCGCCTGATCTCGACGTAACAACCGGCTCTCCAATGAGCTCCTCTGCCGGAGCATAACTGACAGGAGCACGACTTCCGTAGCCCTTGGAGCCAAGGTACATTGAATCACTACGGCCACGAGTGGGCGTCATGGATCTGGTTGTGTAACCATTGCCAGAACCGTAGAACGACGAGGCCGAAGAAGAGCACGAGCGAGGGATGAATCTACCGTTCATGAGCGACGACGACGAAGACGAGGAGGAGTAAGGACTTGACGGTTTCCGGTAACCGAAAGGAGAGCTGCTCCGTCCCCTTGATGAAGAGGCCGCCATTGATCGATTCGACACCGACCGATGAAGACTCTTCCCTCGGAAGACAAGCGAAAAGGAATAGAAGTAGAAGAAGAGGAGGAGTGAGAATCTGTCAGTCTTCACATGCACCCAGAGACAAAAGCGAAGAACAATAGTTGTTTTCAGTTCTTTTTTAATGCTCGGCTGTTAATGATGCTTTAAAGAGATTGGTTAGTATGAGAGAAGCCGGTGCTGAGCGGGAACAAAAAACCGACTTGATTATAGGCTGGAGAGCGAAACAGAGAGAGAGAGAGAGAGAGAAGGAGCTAACCTTCTTTCTCAAGACAAGTAGAGTTGCAGAAGACAAATCCGAAATCGATCAGCCATTAAAATGGGATATGTTTGCGAGAGAGAGAGAGAGAGAGAGAGATTGTATTTTGACATTTGGGAGATGTTTGAATTAGAAAGCAAACTCCAGGTGAGGAGCTGAGCTGGCGTGTATGGATGACGTGGGAGGTGGGTAATTCGAGTTTTAAACTAGGTGGAATTCCCCGCGTTGTAAGACCAGCCTTTTCAAAACTAAACCTAAAACGAGCGGGAATAACCGCGGTCCACGGCCCCATACTAGACAAAATCGAGAGAGAGAGAGACACGCAATGCGAGAAGGTTGAGCGTTGAGGAAAGAAACACTGGAAAAATGGGGAAAAATAATTGCAAAAAATAATTAATTATTTGTTTATTTATGTCTGAGACGAGGAGCCGAGTTGGGAAGTGGCATTGTCTTCATCCGACACGCGTCAATTGCAATCGTAAATAACATTGCTGTTGGCGGGACCTGCTTTTGCCCGTTACGGGCCGTTGAGGTTTTTTCTGTTTGTTATTGTTTCGGATGAAATGGTTTTGATCATATAATGACGGGTATACCGTATATATTGGGATCATTATTCCACAAAACCGGCTTCATTATAGGTACGACGCCGGCCAGTGTCTGACACCATCTGATTGGAATCAGTTCCGGGTCGAAGCCGAACCAAACAAAATACCTATTCTAGTCCAACAGTGTCAGGATTCATTTCTATTTTCTAATCCTAGAGAAGGCGAGAGTGGAGTTTGGACGGTGGAGATAACAGATATTTGGGCATGTGATAGGTTAGGGTGCGTGTATCGCCTTCCACGTAGAACAGGCTGATGGCATTGATGGAGACACATAGACAGACAAGTGTTGGGATGTCAGCACCTAAGCTAAAGCTAAAGCTCGAGCTCAGCCAAAATCGCGCTTAGCATCAAACTGCGCTGAGCGGCGCAGTGCGCACCAGGCTCTGGCTCTGGCATGTCGAATCGTGGATACACAAAAGTGCAACGTTGTTGTAGTACATTACAGGCTTGTCAAGTTGTCATATTATTCATTCCTGGGTTCTTTCTGTACATTCCGTAATCCCTGCCCCATAAACAGGGAAATACTTGGATATGATAGGATAGTATAGTCTGACCATTACTATACTTACTGGATCAGATCAGACATCTTATGGCCAACCGAGCCGTTGATTTTATAAAATAAAGTTATTCTTTCTTGAAATATTCCACTTTGACGGCTTTGATATGCATTGGGGGTGTATCCGCCCTGTTTCACCTGTACCGCTCTAAAAAGCCCGAATCACCTAAAAGAAAAACCTGCGACTACTCTGAGAGCGGTTGGGATATGCTCACAACATGATACATGTCTTACCATGCGACTCCGGATGTCCCGCCCACATAAGTCTACTTACGGCTAACGCCTATCCACAAAATACTACCTACTTCAGGATAATATCTTCTTCATGTGTGGTTCTGATGTTATGTGGGTAGAATTGTCTTTGATAGGAAATTTGAATTTTTACCTAGTAATAATAAGTTAAGCTTTTCATGAGTTATTCGAGTTTGATTCGCGAAAAGTTCGGCTCGGCTAGGTTTCAATCAAGCTTGAGTTTGAGTCCAATCCATTGGCTCGATTATAAAAATAATATATATATAATAAAATATTATAATTATTAATTATTATAATTCTTAATTTTTTAAATATCAAATAAAAATACTTTTATATATAATTTTTTATTTTTATAAAATATTTTTTCTCAAAATCGAACTTGAGCTTATGAATTTTTTACTTGAGCCGAGCTCGAACTCAAGGTTCTGGCTCGAATCGAGCTCGAGCTTTATAGAACAGTCTCGATCCGAGCTCGAGCCTCGTACTATTCGACTCGGCTCGACTCAAATCCACCCCTACTTACCATGATAATCCCATAGTGTCAATCTCAAGAAAAAAGTGTTGGAACTTATTAGAGAATTATTTTGACAATAGTGTTATTTATCAAAATAACCCATGGTAGCCAAATCAGCCAAATGATATTAGCTATGATATGAGAAAGATATGATATCTAAAAATTTTCTGACTAGTTAACTGAAATCATAAACATAATAGTCAATCAGGTATTATTTATCAAAATTTATGAGTGGATTTTAATTGATCAAAACTATTCCCATACCATGTCTTTCCCGCATTATAGATTTGAGCAAATTGGGCCCAATATCAAAACACCATATCCTACTAAGGAGAAAATATTTTGTGCAGTTTTTCATTTCAGAAAATTCCGTCTCCTATAGACAGAACAAGCCACCTTGGTTAAATTAGAAGGAAAAGTGTGATACGGTAAAATAAATAAATAATATAAAAACTATGTTGATAAAAATGTTTCAACCAACTTAGAAAACCACAACAATGATATAAGTAAATGTATAAAACTAACTTACGGGTGATATGTTAGTTAATTCGTTCAAGTAAAGACAATAGATTTGAACCCTGATAGTCTGATACCACAAAATTTGGGGAGGGGTTATAATAAATGTGGTGCTGCACTACTTAAACCACTCCTATGGGGATTTAGGTGTATCACCAAATACCAAAAATAAATAAATAAATAATGGTCTGTATGATTTAGGTAGGATTGAAAATCAAAACGTCCTAGAATTGGAATCGCCTATTCCCAATGCGTATTTGGTTCAGACATGACTAGGAAGCGAATTCAAATCATTGTTGTTTGGTTTATTTGAAATTAGAATCGGAATTAACCAAAAATTTTCAATGTTGTATCAGTTTATTTATAGTTTATTATTTGATTATTACCTTATTATTTTATTAGTACTTTATTCTTGCTTTATTAGTATTTAATGATCAATATCTTAGTATTTTATTATTAATTTATTAATATTTTATGAATATATAATTATCAATTTATTATTGCTTTAATAATATGTTATTATTATTAACAGACTCTAAAATGGGAATCTCATTCATTTCCAAGGGGAGCTTCTAATGACCATTCCAAATTCCATTCCACCAAAAATAGGAATCATCCCATTCCGATCAAATGAATAGTTAGAATAAAAAGGGGTTATATCAGATAAGAACAATTTTTTGGCCTTAATATCAATAAAAGTAATATATTTAATAAAATTTTAAAAAAAATAATTTAAATGAGCAAATTTACTATTCATCATCTTCTTCTTGTAGTAGAGCCACCCGCCACTACCTCTGGCATGTCTTCAACTGTCGTTTCTGCTTCTAACTGTTGTTTCCGATGATCGAGAAAAAATTCGATAACTCAAACATGCCCTGAGCACCGGAACACACACACACACTCTGTGTCTCTCTCAGTTCCAATCAAGCACGAAAATAATCAACCACAGAACACCTCACCCATAGACCCAGTCCCATGAAAAGGTGGATGCATCAAACGACGAATGAGGATCTACAAACTTATCTGACACATTCTCTAATTAATTGACCTTCTCTCTCTTTCTAACATATATAAATATATGCACAATAGGTAGGTTCTAGTAGGAGTATCACCATCAGCATCAACATTTTCGTCACCGTCATCGTCGCCATTAGGACGTCCAACATCACCATGTACATCGATCCCTTCCAGATCTATACCGACCTCGAACATGCCATGTCATACCCTTACAACCCTATACACAATGAAGTTGAACAAGAGGAACTCCGGTGCCTAGCCGGAGACGGGTAAAAGTGATATCATCTATATTGTTGAGTGGGATCTTTGTTTTGACTTTGGTAATGGTGTTTCTCTGTGTCCAAAGATCACAAGAGCCATTAGCAGATGCAGTGGAAAGGAATCATCATCACTCATTTCCATCTTCTACACCTGTGGGGATACCACATGGGGTATTGGAAGGAGTGTCGAAGAAGACTTTCCTCTCTATTCCAATAAAGGAGGAGTCACGTATCCATGGACCCAACCCATGTTGTCTTGGTAGAGATAGTCGGAGTTTAGGGTAATGAATTACTTAAGTGAAGGGTTTAGGGTAATTCAATATGTTTTTACTTGCCGATGTCCGACTTTCAGCGACCCTTACTCAATTGTCGGAGATGACAGTCGGAGGCGATTGTCAGAGATGACAGTCAAAAGCAGAAACAATAGTTGGAGACGTGCTAGAGGTGACGACAGACGACTCTGCTATAAAAAAAAATATGAACAGTAATTTTTCCATTTTTTATATTATTTAAAAAAATAATAATTTATTTTTAAAATTTTATTAATATATTAATTTTATTGATATTAAAGCCTAAAAATTGCCCTTATCTAATATAACCCAAATAAAAATCATAAAAATCCCACGAGACAACATGAAGCGGCGTAAGAATTGTGGACGCGGACACACTGTCTCATCTGATCAGCAAAAAGAGTACAAGTGAAGGATCATACATCAGATATGTTAGCTGCTACGTTTTTATCTCTCCCTCTTCTTTTTTAATTTTGGGTTTTTATGGAGGCTTGATTGCACATGTCACATTTACGCTAATGTGGTGCTGTCTCCTCCGGACTGTGGCGTAGAGGAGAAAAACAAAACAAAAAAGAAAAATTGAGATGATGAAATGTGGGAATGAAGGGTGGAGGAGGACAGAGAGATAGCTGTCGCCCTCGTGGTAGTGATGTACAAGTGGCGCACATGCAGACTGACTATCTAGCGGGGTCCATTTACCAGATTTTTCACTGAAGAAAAATAAAAGAGGATCACCTGCCTTGACTTCTTCGTCCTAGTAAAGCGTGGATGAATGATGATGATTCCTTCCAACAGAATAGAACAAACAAAAAATGGTGAACTCATCAGTCTATGTATTTTACATTTATGCTCTCGTTTATTTATATATATATATATACTTGCGAGTGCAAAAGCCACTGAAGTAGGGAGTTTGATTTAGGCTAATAAGTTTGAAAATGCTTAAAAAATAAGATATTCAAATAAGCATTTATTTTAGGCTGAAATTATATTGGGAAATTTTTTATTAGTACTCTTATTTTCGGTTTAATGTCACTTTGATTCTTAAACTTTAATATGCGACAATTCAATTCCCGAATTTGTAAAATGTTGTAATCACTTGTCGTTAATTCCGTTAAGTGATATTTTAAAATAATATAAATGCCATTCAAGTGTCATCTAATTTTATTTATTAATTATCTAAATATTGACAAAAATTAACAGTCACAAATCCTTGCCTCTTTTATTCAAGAAAGTTGGGGTCACTAGAATGCCCACTTAAACGTAACCCCAACTTTCTTGAATGGAAGAAGCAAAGATTTTAGACTGTTAATTTTTTGTCAACGTTTAGATGGTTGATAAAGAAAATTAAATGACACTCTAAGGGTATTTGTGTCATTTTCAAATGTCACTTAACAATAGGTTAACTGTTGATTAATAGTAGGTACTGGATTGTCACATTTTAAAAATTCGGATATTGAATTGTCGCAATTTAAAGTTCGGTGACCAAAATGGCACTAGGCACAAAGGGTACTAATTGAGAATTTTCTCTTATATTAATAAGTATTTATTTTGGGTTGGAACTACATTAATAAGTGATTATTTTATTTGAGAAGTCTAAACTTTAAGTTTATTTTTAAGTACTTATTAATATTAAACAAGTGCTTTTTTTTCTTTGCCTATTTTGATCCATCACCTCATTTTGAAAATACCTATACTACCCCTATTTAAAATAGTACATTTCACAAAATTGTAAGAAAGGTTGATCTTTGATTTTTAATGTTCATTTTACAAAGAATCTTAATAGGTTTCAGCTAGTCTTGACTCAGCAACGGTTCTTTCCGAAGCTTCCCTAAAACAGAAAAAGCCGTTTTTCTTTTTCCCATTGTAATCAATTGGTGTTCAACCTGTAACATCCCCCTTGTTTCGTTCTCTCGCCCCTTGTCCACTTCCATCGCTGCCAAGCTTGTAGAATAAGCAAGGTTCAAGCAAATCATAGATAATAGGCCAGTATGCCACTGGTTACTGCCAGATCTTGCAGCAGCGGTGACGATCCAAGAGAAGGGATAGAAAGAGAATGAGGAGAAAGGAAAAATGAGATCAATAGAGATTCAAAAGACACAAGGGCAAAATGAACAATTCATCCTTTTTATTATAATTTAATGATAATGACAATTGTCATAAACAATAAGGATAATTTAAGATAATAGTTAAACAATAAAAATATAATTAATCAATTAACTTAACCATAAGAATAATTTAAAAAATTTGCCTTATTATTTGTTCTCTAAATTGCCAAATTATCAACTTTGCTTCTCCTTTTTGGAATTTCCGGACTATTATTCATTGGGATAAAAATCATAAAATACAAATCCCCCTATCTCTTTCGTTAATCAATTTCGGTACTGTTGCCCCATATTTCGAGTTCCAACCTTGGGCAACCAATAGCTTGAATTGGAAGATATGAACTAATCAAGTAATGATGTGATATGCATCCTGAAAAGAGCATGGTGATTATGTAATTACTTGAGGAATTTGCTTTGAGTATGGTGATATTATAGCTGAAGATTATGACTCGTTAACTAAAAGGATTAGTTTGGGCACATCCCAAGTGAAAATAATAAAAAGACAAATAAGCTACTACTGTTGGCCAGAAAAGGATAAAAGTCAAAATATAGGATTTTTTTTTGTCTTTTAAAACGCTTAATAATTGTTTGTCTAACGAGTAACTGTCAATTTGAAGATTCAAATTGTATCTGAGCTCGATTTGATTAATGATCAAATCTCGATCGTTTTTTCTGACATTCATTCAACTTAAAATTAACTGCATTAAACGGATGTTTGAGTAATCGAGTCTAAATTTGATATTGATGGGGCAATTTGGTCGTCCAATGTTATTATGACACGTGACATTTTAGGACAGCTGGGTGATACTCGGCATCACGCAAACAGATCATTTTGGACATATGGCGATTGTATCGGCAATCTTGGCATCACCCTGGTAGGCTGAATTATACGTGAACAGTCGGGACCTCAGGTTGGTGTAAGAGGCGACTCGCTTCCACCGAACCTCCCTAGCCTCGACAAGACATCAGGCCGGCATGAGAGGCGACCTACTTTTGCCGACCTGACTTGAGTTCAGTTAGCGACCTATCGGGCAACCTCCTCCTTAATCGGGTTATTGTCTCCGACTTCCCCGGGATCATGATGCTACATCATAAGAGTCAGTTATCACCTCGTCTGATTTGGGCGTGACTAGATAAGCATTATCCACCTACACGGATTCCATCTACAGGTGTGAAACCACCTCCGAATAATATGAGTCGATAATCCCGGACGTGTTTCATGAGGCTCACGACATCCCATCTATATAAGTGCCTCACCTCCAACCTTAAAATGTATGTACAACTTAGCTCTCACAACTCTCTAACTCTCTCACTTTTAGCTCTCTCAAAAATTTCTAATTCTTTATTTTAAACATTAAATTACCCACCCCAAATAAAACAACCCGAACACTCTGATATTATCCTCTTACAACTCAACCAGACGACTTCATCAGTCCGACCTACGAACTGTCCGCCAGCAAGAAGATGTAAGATCATGCATCATCAAATATATAATTTGATCGAACTGAGAAACTCAGGCTCATTAATTTTAATGGGATTGTAAGCCGTAGATAGCCCTACACAAAAGAAAATGTGTCCCTAGAGGCACGATTTGTCCAGCATATACATGGCTAAATTCATTGTCCTCTTACATTTCCCACTCTGACGTTAGGAGCAAGGCTTTAAATGAGGGAAATGATTGACAGTGGGGGATCTACTACCACTGCCTAGACGGCTAGACCAAAAGTAGTATGGTAAAGGAATGGTGGTTGTCTTGTATTATTCTTCCCTCTCTTTTTTTGGGGGGTTGGATGGGGTAATGTTGAGTAACGTAATAATGATGTTAGATCTGAAAAGAATTGTTGTTGGAGCACCTCCATTTTTTATATATATAGAAAGGGAACACCCATAGGAAATAGACCATGAGACTGTGAAATGGATTGAATTTATCCAATTTATTTTAATTAGATGGGATCAGTATAGTAGGATATGATCCTGTTTATTAATTAAGTCAAGTTCTTTTTTTTCCCTCTCTCCATGGGGTCACCCCTAATTCAAGTGGAGGTGGGATTCAATCCAAGTCTCCGTTACAACTAATAGGATACCTTACTAATCAACCGATTGGCACCTTACAAATAAGGTCAAATTCGATTGTTGCTTGAACCAATCCACTAAGATCCAATATGATACCATATATGCCCATGACCAAACTATCTAAGTATGTGTTTGGATGAAGTATATGGATGTGCAAGTGAATTGAATTCCAATCTATAATTTATATACCTATAGGATATCAGTTCTAATTTGGATTTGATTCTCAATGGAAAATACTTAGTCTTAGATACGATTATATCCAAATTTGATCTAATCCATTTGCAGACATATAGGCCATAATTAAGTGAGTAGGATGTTAATGGGTCTGCATCATCTGGAACCAACCTAAAGCAATCTCAATTCTCAACCCAACTCAGTTGAATAGAGATGGGATAATGAACCCACCTTACCCCACCTCAAGCTGCAATGGCAATAGGTCAGGTTTAGTGTGAATCCATGATCCATCCCAACCTCAAGCTGACTAAAATTGACCACCCTAACCTGTGGGTTTCCCACCTAACCTAATCCATTGGCATCCCTATCAATGGTGTTTTTAAAGAGTTAACACCCTTACACAACTATCTATTTCATATTAGTATCTTCATTTTTTATATTACTAGTAAGTATGCATGTGATTTGCATGTGGCAATTTTTTATGATGATGATGATAATAAATAATATATTTTCTATTTTTTTCTATTGGCTTAGTTTGGAAGGAATACAAATGCAAATATGTAGAGCGCAAAACCTTATATTTTGTATTATTTTTTATGTATTTGCACCGTACATGTTTGTATTTGTACTCTTTCCAAACCGAGCCATATTTTTTTTTGTATTTTTTTGTTTATAAAGATTATTCTTGTTTGTGACACTTATTTTTGTTTAATATGATGAATATACGATATTAGGGATGTGTCCAAATATTTCCTATATTTTTTTTTTGTATTTTTCATACTTTGTGTGTTTTCATATTTTTCAATTACTAGTAATTAAGCACATGAGTTGCACATGAGAAATTTTTCTTCATATTAATTACTTGAATTTTAGAAATATCATAGTTAAGATAGAAATTGAAAATTAGCAAAACTAACAATACGATTAAAGATAAACTTAAATATTTATTATTCAATTATGACATCATGGGTTATTTTGAAAATGTTAGATCACTAACCCACATATAGATAAGAAAATAACTTTGCTTTTGGATTAATTTTAAATTAGGGAAAATTATAGTTGGAGCCAGTTGTACATTTAAAATTAGGCTACAGGTTGGTCCATAAACCAATAAAACTTTGACAATTGACTCTACATTTCAAATTATAAAAACCCTCGCCATGTCATTAGAGGCTTACGTGACTATTGCTAACATGGGACTCTTGATTCATGTTGAAAACAACAAAAAGCTTATACTGAAATTGCCCTTTAATGTTGGGTGATTGAAAAAAAAAAGGTTTTTAGTCTCTCTCTCTCTCTCTCTCACACACACACACACAGTCATCTTTCTCTGCTCAACCACTATGTGATTTGAAAATAAATAAAAATGGATTTTTGGTTTTTGTATTTAAGTTCTCTATATCAATTTCTCTCATTCTCTCTCTCTCTATCATTTTCCCTCAATCTCTCTCGTTCTCTTTCTCGGTTGATCTCTCATTCTCTCTTAATTTCTATTGTTCTCCCTCAATTTCTCTCCCATTCCCTCTCTCATTTTTTTATTTTCTTACATACTTATATGGTATTAATCGGATCGTATAAAAGAACATGAGACCAATTTGGTATGGTTAAAAAATTATTACAACAATTTAATAAAAATTCACAAGAAGCTCTTAGCTATGAAATTTATACCAACTGGAGAACGATAGAGATTGAGGAATAAGGAGATATTGACCGAGAGAAAAAGTGAGGAAGAAGAATGAGAAAGATGAGGGAGAACAATAGAGAGAGGGGGGGTTTTGATTTGGCTATAGATCAAAGCTGAGAGAGTGGGAGAGACAGAGGGAGCAAGATATCGAGAGATGACTGTGAGAGTGATAGAGAAGGGAGGGAGATCGAGAAACAAAGGGATTGAGAGGGAAACTTAAAACCTATTTTCGATATAAGTTTTTTGCTATGTCCAACATGGACTAAGAGTTCTATGTTAGCAACAACCACTTAAGCCTCCAATGATATGGCGGGGGTTTTTATAATTTGAAATGTAGAGATGGTTGATAGAGTTTTGCTGGTTTTTGGACCAACCTGCAACCTAATTTTAAATATACAACTGACTTTGACTATAATTTTTCATTTAAATTATATATTTCATTTACATTATTAAAATATTTTTATGTATCACACTTAATTGTTTGTCTATGGTATTATTTGGCTCAAACCACTAACCCACCATCTAAAAAAAATTGTTTGATAAAATTATTTCTTATGTACGAGACTTATTTTTATTCAATATAATGAATGCACAATATTAGAGATGCACCCAATATTTTATTTTTTATAAATATATAACATTAGATATGTACTCAAAATTTTCTCTATCTTTTTTTTTAATTTTTGTGATTCTTTGTATTTTTTATTATTTGGCTATGACATCATTTCATTTCTAGGTAGATTTTGAATTTGGCATTCCATTTTCATCATTAATAAAAATACTTATTACATTTCATAGTTATTTATTTTAATTTTTATTATTTAATTATGACTTTATTTATTAATCCATTTAACCCAAATGGTCGAATTGCTTACCCACCACTGGGAGGGAAGAAAATGGTTTTGTTTTCAAATTACTTTTCAAAATATTTATTTTTATATTATCAAAATTAATATTGCGGATTTAATTACAAGAATTTAAGGATGAGAAAAATATATCTTAAATATAGGATTTAATTAGATAGAATAGGAAAATATTTTTATTTTCAATTGGTTTTAAATTTTACATTCCATTTCCATCGTTAATAAAAACATTTCTTATTTATCATACTTATTATTGTTTAATATGTATGTTAAAAATGTTTCCAATTTTTTTAATTTCTATTTTTTTCATTTTATCTATTTTTATTTTTATTATTTAATCATGGCAACATGGATTAACCCATTTAACCCAAAATGATTTAATTTCTTATCACCACCTAAATGAAAACACTATTTTTAATGGGTAGATTTTAAAAGTATAAGCTTTTATGTTATTAGAATTATTAATTTATTAAGTATGGATTTAATTAATAGAACTTAATGATGAGAATAAACAAAAAAATGACTTAAATATATGATTCAATGAACATGAATGCAAGTTAATAACTTAAATTTGGATTTAATGAGAGAGAATTGAATGCATTGAATATCTTTAAATTACCTCTTTAACTCATTTAATATCAATAACCAATTACCCTATTTGCCCTCATTTTTATCAATATATTTAAATATAGAGGGATAAATTTTGTCTTTAGAAAATTCCAGAAATATTCTTGAGGTCATTCGTACTTTTTAAAGTAGTATAAATTATTATTATTATTATTATTATTATTATTATTATTATTATTATTATTATAACATCTAGGATTGACACATTTGACCCAAAAGGTTTAATTGTTAATTTGTCACCAAATAAGAAAATAACTCCATTTTTTTGTTGGATTTAAATTTGTATTTTATTTCTAGCATCAATAAAAATAATTATTCATTATCACACTTATCTATAAGATTTAATGGGGGGAATTGAATGAGGAGAAATTTAATAGTTCAAATTACATTTTATACTCTCACAATTATATAATAAAACACAACAGTCTAGAAATTTTCTCCTTTTTCTAAATTTTTAATTTTTCTAATCCACATTATTTTGTCTCTAGCGAATCAAATTTCTCACGTCCAAACCCAGTAACGAATAAAATTTCTTTATATCTCTTTATTGACCACATAAGATGACTCTATTTCTCTGATTCTGACCACATCTGATGGCTTCTCCTGGAGTCGTGCTAAACTAGCTATGCCACGTCCAATGGACTCTCCTAAATCATGTTCAACTAAGTAACCGGGTTGGTTTACTTTCTTTTCATTCCCAACACTTCTTTCCCATTATTCTCACAATCATAATCCTCCTCATCTTTCTCTGTTTTGGACGAAAATAAGGGCATGAATATCCAAAATGCATAAGCTAGCAGAGTAGGTAATATCCCCTTCCCCAATTCCTTTCTCCTTTCTCTGTTCTTTACCCACTTTTTCTCTCCTTTTTTTTCTATTCTAAATCCACTATTGATCTCTTTGTTTTGGACAAAAAGCAGGGGCTGAAAAGTAAGGGCAGAAGGACACCACTATTCATTGTTTTTCTCTCATTTGTTGGGTGGAAGATCACCTTAAAGCAAGGGGCGGAAGGTTCTTTCTTCTCCCACTTATTTATTTTCTCTCTTGGATTGTTTTGAAAGGCATGTCCTCCGACCATCTATTTCGTCTTTTGATCAATTTAGGCTGAGTTTGGAAGGAGTACAAATACAAATATGTAGAGTGCAAAACCTTGTATTTTGTATGTATTTGCACTGTACATATTTCAATGTGTACTCCTTCTAAATTCAGCCTTAGGAACATAGGTTTTATTTGAAAACTTTTAGAATAAAAACTGAGAAATTTGAAACAAAAATAAAGAGTTTACTGGCCAAATCTAGCTTTTCTTGGCTGGTTTTAATGCAAAGATTGCCCAATGACATCTTTGCTTCAGTTTTGGATGCCTAAACTAAGGTTGTGTTTGGTTTGAAGAAAAAGGTAGGGAAAGGAAGGGAAAGGCAAGGAAACCTATACAAGGTTTGTACATGTTTCCCTTCCTTTCTCTACCTTTTCCTTCAAACCAAACATAGCCTAAGTGAAAAAGGACTCTATTTAGATACCATGGTCGCTATACCTAGCGACCACTGTAGCTCGACCGGGTCAAAAGATGAGATCTATAGGTCCAGTCCAGTTTTAATGTCCGACCAAGTCCCAATTCAAATCCATGTTGGCATAGATCGGTCTGGATCATCTTTTTGATCGGGTCGAGCTCGGCTTAATGCTTTAATTAATATTATGATTTAAGTATTTAAATTATATTTAAATATAAAATTAAATTACATTTAATTGTAATTATATTTAAACTGTAATTAATTGTAATTATATTTAAATATAGGGAAAATTTCTTAAACTACCCATACGATTTAGCTAATTAACTAACTCTACGCTTACTCTTTAACAATTGTCTTAGAGTATTCCTAAGCTTTTTGACAATTGACTAAAACCTCCCCTAACGTTAACTTTCTGTCACACTCAGTCACATATCATCACATGACCGATATTTTTTTTCAAAAATTCCAAAAATACCCTTTCAAATCTCTCTCTCCTCACCTCTTTCCCCACATAGTGGACTACTCTAACATAGATTAACCAAAAAAATCTTAGATCTGAGTATCTCCATGCTGAAAGACTCAGGCTCCATGCTCCTCCGGTGGTTAGATCTAGTCCAAATCTTATATTTGAGTATCTCTCAGATCTTAGATATGACAATCTTTCAGATCTCATATCTGAGACTCCATGTCGTCCTTCTCAAACTCCATGTCATCTCCCTCACCGGATCTCAGATCTAAGACTCCATGTTGTCTCCCTCACCAGATCTCAGATCTGAGACTGCATACCATCTCTCTCAAACTCCATGTCGTCTCCCTCACCAGAATCAATTCCACGGTTCGATACAATCCAAATCTCAGACTCATGCTGCTCCTTTGGCATCATTTGAAGCTTGTCAAAATTTGGTGATCGAGACACAAATCTCAGTCCAGACCCCCTTTTTCGATTTGCATATCGCAACCTAGAATCAGGCATCAACATCGGATTGAACCTTCTTTCTTATTTCTTTCTCTTGCATAGATTGTCGTGACCACCCTTCTTCAATCTGCACATCGCAACCTATAACTAGGCATCACACTCCCTGCGCTCAGATGTGCTTTGTTTTGTGGTGGTGGAGCTCCATCTCTCCATTTGTTGAAATAGGCAACAGGAAGGAGAGTGGAGAAGAACAATATGGAGAGAGAGAGAAAGAGAGAGAGGTGGAGGGAATGGGAGAGCAACTATCATTGCTGGTTTAAGTTGCAACGGCGGTGGTTGGAATGAAGTCAACTAGTGGGAAACTCGAGCTCCTTCCTATTAATCATCAAACATTAATAAAAGAAATATGTGAAGATATTAGTTAATGATGGTGGCCATCGGCTATGTGCCGTTTGGTAGGAAAATCGTGTTATTGACGAGAACCATCAACATCACATGTAAGGTCATCTCCTCAAGATTCTTATGTTTTCTAAGCAACTATTCTCATGTGTTGTGGATTAATTAACCAGTTGTAGTCGTACTATCTTTTGAGCAACACTAGTGCCACTACTAGGTAGCTTAATGGCGTTAATTCATCGTCGAGAGAGAGACTTAATAGTGTTAATTCATCGTCGAGAGAGAGAGAGAGAGAGAGAGAGAGAGAGAGAGGAATCTTCACCACCAATGGGTCCAAATGGAGAAGACAATGAGCATTAGATTTGTTGATGGAGAGAGAGACAATGGGAGAGAGGGAGAGATAAATGAGAGAGTGAGAAGAGGTCGAGAAAGAGGGAGAAAAAAGGACTTTTCATCCTTTTTCATTATGATTTAATGACAATAGCAATTGTTAGAAACAATAGGGATATCCTAAGACAATAGTTAAATAGTAAGGATAGAATCAGTCAATTAACTAAACACTAGGGGTAGTTTAAGAAATTTGCCCTTAAATATAATTGAAGTTATAATTTAAATTATATATTAAATTAGAACTAATAGTGATTCAATTTCAACTATAATTAATAGTAACTATATTTTAACTTTTTAAATTTAAAATTCTATTTAAATAAAATTTAATTTATAATTTAAAATTAAATTATAATTAAACTATAATTGATAAAATTAAAGTTTGTTGAATTATATTTAAACTATATTTAAATTATATATTTAAATCCCAATGGTTCAACTATAAGATTAATTATCAATGAATTACAATTTGAAAATAAATTATAAAATGACAAAATAATATTCAACTATATTATTTAAATGAAATTCACTCCAGACTATAATTAATGCGAATTACATTTAAATTGTATGTTAAATTTGCATTATATATTTAAATATAATTTAAGTTTTAAATTAAATTATATCTTAAACTATATTTAAATATATTTTAAACTATAACTAATATTAATTATATTTAAGTATAATTATATAATTAAAAATAAATTAGAAAATGAAAAAATAATTGTTAGTTTGAATAATTTATATTTTTATTATTTAAAATAAAATCCATTTCAAATTGTAATTAACAAAAATTAAATTTAAATTATATTTAAATATAATGCAAGTTATCATTTAAATTATATTTTAAATAGTAATTAAATTATACTTGAAATTGTAACTAATATAATTAAAATTTAAATCGTAATAAATAGTAATTATATTTTCAATTTGAATTATATATTTAAATACAATTTAAGATATAGATAGCAAAAAATTACATATATTTACCAAAACTTGTCATAAATTAGAAGAAATGAATAGAAATTAGCCAAGAAAATAACTAAAAATAATGTACCAATATTTCTGAAAGATAATATAGTTTCCAGAAATTAATAGAAATAGCATAAAATTACCAATAACTAACAAAAATGGTCATAATTACCAAAATTGAATTAAAATTGTTTACAATGAATATGATATATTACCAAAAATCAACATAAATAACCATTAATTATTGAATTATTGTTAAAATATTATATACTTATTTTATAGTAAATTCACAAAAAAAAAATCATAAAAAATACAGAAATTATAATAAAGAATATGATAATTATTAGAAATAGATAATATGATACTCAAGAATATGATAAATTAATTTTCAATATTTTCAGAAAATATGATAATTTCCAAAATTAATTGAAATAACAGAAAATTATAAATAATTACAAAAAATTGTCATTGATTAGTAGAAATGAGCAAAAATTAACCAAGAAAATAAAAAAAAAGTAGATTACCAATATTTTTGGGAAATATGATAATGTCCAGAAATTAATAAAAATAACAAAAAATTACCAATAATTAACAAAAATTGTCATAATTACCAAAAATTATCCAAAAAATGAATTAATATTATTTCCAATAAATATGATAGATTACCAAAAATTAACATAAATAACCATTAAAAGTACTTTGTGAAAATATGTACTAATTATCAATAATCTTCAAGAAATTAATAAAAGTAATTACAAGACTTTCTCAAAAATAGCAAGAAATTACCAAAAATTGTCATCAGTGGAAATGAACATAAATTAAAATACATTGGTTTTTTCGTATTGATTATAAATCATATAATTTAAGCATTACAATCCTTGCCTATGATGGTATTAGTTCATAGTATTATAATGGAAAACATAAAAAATGTGTTTACTATTATTTATTTCCATTGTTTTGCTTTTGCTTAACAAAGGCTGTGCATCGCACAGGTTCCTACTAGTATATACCTTAAACATAAAATTTAATGAGAGGGATTTAAATGAGAAGAAATGTGGTTGTTCAAATTACATTCCTATTCTACAATCAAAGCAATACCCAATTCAAAAATTGGAGTATTTTAGCCAAACAAAAATTCCAAATTATCATTCACACTTTTAATGGTAGTATAGAAATTGGGGTATTTTAGTCAAACAAAAGTTCCACGCTATCATTCACACTTTTAATGGTAATATAGAAATTGGGATATTTTAATGAAACAAAAGTTCCAAACTATCATTCACACTTACAGTAATATAGATACTTGCCTCCCTTATCAAATTTGGGATCCATGCTAATGGACTTGATGAACACAATTTGTATTTTGACACCTGTCCCGTAAATATCTCCAACTTATCCTTGAAATAATTAAAATGAAATGTGGTAAGACAGTTGTCAAAGTATTTATTAAGTGTGCCCACATCGGAATGTTCTAGATCCCATGTTTACAAACACATTGACGTGTTCACTTATGATTCTATACATAACATGTTACACACAACTTTACAAGAAGCAGATCTAGACTTAATGTGCTCACAAGGGTGTACCTACTTAGATGTGGCCTTGCCCTAATCAGCCTTCAATGAAAGCAACGTTATTCAAGGAGGACATCATCACTATATTTAGTACATCATGATACTTTTTTTGGTAATATGATCAATGTCGTGCAACATGTATTTATTATTAGGATGTTGCTAATGTTATGATAAAGAATTGGGATATGCTCCTCACAAAACGTGCCTCACACCGACTTCACAGCCACATCCTACCCTGTATTGGGAACATCTTTCCATAAATAATAAATACAAGCACGAGAAATGTTCCTGATGTGTGGGAGCAGATCTGGACTCTATAATAAAGTAAAGAGAAAATTCTCGATCAGTACCTTGTACTTTGGCTCGAGTGACAATTTGGTCCCCGAACTTTAAAATGCGACAATCAGTATCTGAATTTTCAAAACGTGACAATCCAGTGCCCGGACTTTCAAAATATGACAATCCAATACCTGCCATTAACCTGTCCGTTAATCAATCATTAAGTGACATTTGAAAAGTCAAAAATGCCCTAAGAATGCTATCTAATTCTCTTTATCAACCATCCAAACATTGACAATAAAATGGACAGTCCCAAATTCTAGATTCTTCTAAACAGTCACCAACGTTTTTAAATAGAAGAGGCTAGGACTTGGGATTATTCAGTTTTTTTTTTCAACGTTTGGATGGTTGATAAAGAGAATTAGATGACATTCAAAGGGCATATTGGACTTTTCAAATGTCACTTAATGGATGATTAATGGACTGCCACATTTTAAAAGTTCGGGCACTGAATTGTCACATTTTGAAAGTTTGGATATTGGATTGTCGCATTTTAAAGTTTAGAGACCAAATTGTGACTCGAGCCAAAGTACAAGGTACAGATCGGGAATTTTCCCTAAGTAAATATATATGAGAATACATTGCCTTAAGTTTGCTGCTATGAATCAAGGTTTAGGGTATAACCGCACAAGAGTGAGACTGGAAGAGAACAAACTTAGACTGCATTTGTTTACAATGTCAATGCCGGTTCAATTTTACAAGCTGGTAAGCATGCATTTGTATACCGATAATGATAGTTATCACTTGGAAGACATGTTTGTACTCACAATTAATACAAAGTTTGCACTCATTGTTGATTAATGTAAAAGAGAGAGATTTCGGTATTGCGATCCACGTTTCTACTCATTACAACAAAAAAATCGTTTAATTGGAATACAAAATTTATCCATAGAAAATTAAAACAGATTATATTCATGAACCGGTCAGAGGGAACTTTTGAATGGTATATATTTGCTTTTTACACTAAAAACAAAGGAGCTTTAGAAGACAACTTTTTGCTCGTGAGCAATAAGATGATACCTTTTTGCATCATGAAGACAATAGTGGTGGAGTCCCCATGGATAATTTATGGTAACCCTTTTTCAGACCTATTTGGTATGGTTAACATAAAAAATATGACACACCAGTTACTTAGATAATTATATTGTGTGAACCATGGTTTTTAAAATCGGACTAGACCAGATGGTCAGGTCAGAAAAACCGGGAATAGGTCATTTGACCAGTTTTGTTTTATCCCAGAATCGTTATTTTGGCCAAAAACCGCTGATTTAGTCAGTAAACCGTTGAACTGGTCAAATGACCAAAAACCGTTGATTTGCCCAGTGATTTTTGACCCTTTTTAAATTTTTTGTCAAAACGGGCCAGTCCTTCAGTTCAAACAATTGGACTGTTTGACCTGAGAACTGAACCTCTGAACAGTTTGGTTTTAAAAACCTTGGTGTGAACTATACAACTACTCATTGTCCTGTTCTTGGCGCTACAACATGGATGCTCCAGGCCAACCTCACTCCCGCACTAATGCACCACCTAACCTTAGCTTTTTAAATGGGCTGGGCTAGATTTTTGGGCTTCCGTCTACCATGGGCCTAGAACGTCAGACGGACTTTACTCAAGTTGGGCTTGGCTGATGCCTTGGTTTGTTGGGTTGCACCATCTAACCCAAGCCCACCTGATCGTTTGAAATATAATACATTCTTACATATATATGTCTCAATGTCTGTACATATGTATTTGATATACATGTATGTACGTTATATGCAAATATGTTGGATGGCGTTATCCGTATACTTTTCAAGCCAAACCTGCAGTGTTGAGTTTGATCTAGGAGCTTACAGTTCGAGGATGGACCGGCCTTGGGCTGGAATGGCCAACTCTTAAGATCGGGCCTAAGTTGGGCCCATACCCGGTCCAGCATGTGGAGTTCAGCTCTTGATGGACCTGTTTTGGGTATCCAAATTAAAATTAATTTAGATGGATTGGACAGATCAATAAGACATAATGAATTGTACTAGCCTAAACTTAATGGTCCAGAGTATTTATTGGGTTGGACTGGACTTGATCCATCCGTAATGAATTTATCTTGGATTGGATCAGATTGAACCAATAATCCAATATCCTGTCCATTGATAGAAGATAAGAATACAGTTGTCAATAGACTATGTTTGAATTTGAGAAAATCTAAATTAAAACCAATTTGACAGTCCAGACATTAAATTGGACCAATTTAAAATGGTCTAAAATATTCATTGAATTGGGTTGGACATAGTCCATTTGTAATGAACTCATAATGAACCAGATCGAATTGACACCCGATTGTCTGCTTGCAGAAAATTAGAGTAATTGACATTTTGAATGTGATTTCCGGGGGGAGGGAGAGACGCTTACTGTGTACATGCTTTGTAAATAGTTTGGAACGAGACTTCGTACCCATTAAATAATTTCAATGAAATTGATAGTCTATTATAGTAGAAATAAGCCCTTCTTGACTCGAGTTGAAATTGGCTATTATTTTTATTTTTTATTCTCTTAAATTGAATCAAAAAATGGGAAAGGATAATGACAAGTATATAAGGCTCAATTTAGAAAGAATACAAAATACAAATATAAACAGTGCAAATATATACAAAATACAAGATTTTATATTCTACGTATTTGTATTTGTATTCCTTCCAAACTAAGCCTAACCTATTAAAACATCAATTTACATGAATTCCAACACAGAGAAAACGTGAATAATAGAAGAAATATGAACTGAGTGACTTTTTCTGAGAAGATGGCCCGGTGGGTGTAACAATTGATTAGAGGTGTAATATGGGTCATATTACACCTGAAAGGGAATATGACCTTTCAGTGGCTGCCTGGCCTGGAACCCCTGAAAGGGAAGCCTGGGCATGGTGTGTCAGGCTGGGCCGGGCTGTGGGTGGTAGTATGCTTTTTTTTTTTTTGAAAAAGTGAGAAACATGAAAAAAGGTAAATAAATTAACAAGATAAATAAAAAATTAAAAAAATCTTAAAATTTTATTTTTTATGAATTTTGATATATACAATTGTTTTTATATAAAATAATAAAATAAAATTGAAAAATATTATAATAAATTAAAATAATAGATTATATATACGGCCCACGGGCCTCAAACCCAAGCCCGGCACCGCCCACTTTACGTTGACAATGCACAACCGGGTCTTTTCGGAGCGGTCGTGGTTAACCCGGGATCCAATTGTAATCGACAAGGCAAAATGGCATAGGCTCGGATCCAATCCAACAGACCATGAGACTAACAGGCATTCCAAACGATACATTTTAGTATCGAGAGCCCATGGCTGAAGCAGAGGTGATGAAGCCTCATGCTTTTTTGTCGTCCACCCGTTTCTTCTCCGACTGAGCATCGAAGCACAACCAGAGAAAATGCTGGCCTCACCTCACCATCCTCCTGTATGCCGTTTTGTCTCTCCTCGGCCATTGTCTCCCAAGCAAGGTACTCGGTGCTCCTGTCTTTCCCTCTCCCTCTCTTTCTCTCTCTTCTCTAATACATTGATGATCTTCATGTTACAGGATATCCTCATTCGAGGAAACTACTTCCGAGAAGAATTTCAAGAATGGAGGTCGCATGTAGCAGCAAAGATGGTGGAAATTCCGGGCATGAAGATAACAGACAGCTTTACCTTGGGATGGACTTCGGCACTTCTGGAGCCAGATATGCTCTTATTGACGATCAAGGAACCATTCAGGCCGAGGGGAAACGAAATTACCCGCAATATGTGGTAAGCTTGTAGAGCTCCAGCTTAAATTTTTAGCTAAGCAAGTCTAATGACTTGACTCCCTATTATTTGGTTGTCTAGACAGAGCGAAAACACAATGGATTGGGCGACCTCATGGAAAGCAACACTCTTCTTGCTACTTGAAGATGTTCCAGTTAGTCTTCGCCCATTCATTTCTTCGATATCTATTGACGGGACCTCTGCAACAACCATCGTCGTTGACAGGTGGGCTCTTATAATTAAGTTTTCTGTTTATCTCGCATTATTATTGTTACTGCTTTTTCCGTGTTGTTTGTTTTTTTTTTCCGGGATTTGATCGAAATTCGTAACTGCAGCACCACGGGGGAGCCATTATGCAGACCGTTTCTTTACAATGAGAGCTTTCCTGATGCTTTACCCTTGGTTAAATCAGTTGCTCCTGCAAACCATACAGTGTGCTCTGGTTCCTCTACCCTTTGCAAACTCGTTTCGTGGTGGAATTCTCATGATTCCAATAAAGAATCTTCCTTGTTGCTGCATCAAGCAGATTGGCTTCTGTGGCATCTCCACGGAAAACTTGGAATCACTGATTATAACAACGCTTTGAAGGTGCCATTTTAGTTTGTTTGGCATTCCTTTGTTTTTCTTACATCCATATCTTCTCTCATCATTGTCGTGTTTCGATGAGAAAGAATACACTAGTTTACCTGTCTCTGTACATATATAACAGGTTGGATATGATCCTGAGATTGAGTCGTATCCACCGTGGCTGCTTCAGCAGCCATACTCACAGTTGCTACCTTCTGTCAAAGCCCCTGGAACTTCAATTGGTCATTTGAAAGAGGATATTAGGACACAGTACGGTATGTTTGGTTAGGAAACCGATCTAGTATGGTTGGTATCTAAATATATGTTTATTACTTTTTCATTTGCAATGTTACTGTCTGTAAATTGTCAAGTGGATACTTTCTTTTTATTTAACCACAAAGCATAACTCCCCCGGGATTGACTAGTCAAGTCATTAGGCCAAAGCAAAAATTATGATCCTCATTTTTAATATTTCCACATGCTTTGAAAAGTTGTTTCGTGAAAAAGAATTTTAACCACCATGATTGCATAAAATGATAGATAAATTCTGTTCATAAAAGATCATAGTTGTACTACTGCCCAGTGCAAAAGGTGACTTGTGATATGTGAATATTTTACAAAACCTTATCTCTTCTGCTTGAAATGTACATAATATTTTCCTTTTGGAGAACATTTTAATTTTTACAGGACAGGATTAATAGAGGTTTAATAACTAGTTCATCCTTAATTTTACCAAGGAGCAAACTCATCGAAAAAAAAAAACAAAGAAAGCAGAGGAAGGCCTTTGGAAGGTTCCCCAGAGATGATCTTAGAAAGAACCTCTGCAAGAGTCATTACTGGGTACCCTTCCAATACAGCTACCCCCCCTTCCCCCGAAAAAAAAAAAAAAAATCCAAGGCAAGATTAAGCTGCAATTTTATTGTAGGAAATCCCAAGCTAGTTAGAGGAGGATTGTTTTTGAAGACACATGGAAGTAGTCACTGAGTTTTGATGGACTCATTGGTGTTGTGGATTATGTAAAAGGATAAGTTATTGCTCTTATTATGTGTAATCTATCGCCAAGCAACTTTCCATCAGCTCTTTAGTCATTGAAGGGCACTCTGCCAACACAACATAACTAGATGAATTCTTGGCATCTAAAGATCTGGTGGATCTTACGAGAGATGAACTCGTTGATGGGTGGGCATGCTGATGTGGGGTTGGAAGGACTTTTTGTATATAGCTTCATGCCTAATTGGTTTTAGTTCATTTTGTTTTGTTCTGTTCTGGGAGAAGCTGTGTTACCATATTTTGCACATGAATATATATACTCATTCATATTATTATTTCTTTCCACAAAATATATTATCCACACTCTTTCTTAAAAATGGAGATGTAAAGAAACTCTTTTAAAATCAATTAATTGTAAAGCTAAATATTTAACCCTTTATTCTTTTTTCTGGCTGAGTATTTTGCAGTTCATGGACATAGTTATAGTTTTGCTGACCTCCTATTTCAACTTGGGAAGATATTCAGATTTTTAGATCTCCATTGCTTTCTAATAATAACTACCTGGGCAGGTTTTCCAAAGGATTGTGTCATCTGCACAGGAACCACAGATAGTATAGCTGCTTTTCTTGCTGCACGGGCTACACAACCTGGGAAAGCTGTGAGATTTCTACCAGTCCGCCCCCCCCCTCTCTCTCTGACCTCAATCTTTTTTTTTTTTTGAAAGAACTGTCTGACCTCAATCTGGGCGATATCCCAAGTGGAAGCCATTATGTGGCAGGGAAAACTTTATTTAGTGCTTTAAATGCATTTCCATATTACTCGTATAGCATCATTGTGGCATGCTAATTAACAGTTTCTGTCTGCAATGCAAATTCAATAGATTCCTTTTCTCAAATGCAATAAGGAAAAATGTTTTCTGGTTATTAACAAATTTTATATTGATTTTAATTAGGTAACTTCTTTGGGTTCAACACTTGCTGTTAAACTTCTCAGCACTAATCGAATTGATGATGCACGCTTTGGGGTGTATAGCCATCGCCTTGATGACAAGTGGCTTGTAGGAGGTGCTTCAAATACTGGAGGAGCTGCTCTCAGACAAATTTTCACTGATGAGCAATTGGAAGAATTGAGTAAACAAATTAATCCCATGGAAACTTCTTCTCTAGATTACTACCCTCTGCCAGCTGTTGGAGAAAGATTTCCTGTGGCAGACCCACAAATGGTACCCAGGTATTTAAATGTTCTTTATCTAATTTCCTGCTCTAACAAACTCCAAGGGCAGCCCAGTGCACAGGGCTTCCGCCAATGTAGGGTCTGGGGAGGGATAGATGTACACAGCAATTCGATTACCCCTGCACATATAGAGAGGCTGTTTCCAAGATTTGAACCCTAGTCACCAAGGTCCCAATGGAGCAACCCAACCGTTGTGCCAAGGCCCACCCTCTTCTAACAAACTCCAAAATAGTAAAATTATTTCAAATCTTGTTTCAATATTTTACAGTCATCTTAATGAGGGACCAATATGCAATATCCTGTTCAAATTATATACATGTTAAAATTTCCATAGAATCCCCCCCCCCCCCCCCCAGTACAGGTAGTTCTAGCACCACATACATTGATTACTCATCTATTCATTAAATGCCCTAGCTACCACAGAACAGGAAGTTTTATTATCAAAATAGAATTGATAACTCATCTATTTATTAAATAGTTCACATGTAGTCTTTTGGGTCACTTATGGTGCTAATATTGCTCAAGTTATGATGCTCTTGTATTTGAGTTTCTCAAGATGAGGGGGAAAAAACTTATGACACTTACTAAGGAATGTGGACATCAACCATAGGTTGCTGCTCTGAAAGAACAAACTGAACCTTTTCATTACAGTGATTCCTGGGAGTTCTCACCAATTGACACGCAGAGATGTAGAGTATTCTTTGAGGTTCTATGACATACCTTGACAGAATGGTACCATGATTTGTCAAAGATTAGTTGCACAAGATAGACTTAAAGATATGTTTGACACATCATCTTGGAGTTAAATGGATACCAAGAGGAAAGTTTGCCAAAAAAGAAGAAAAATCTATATGATACGGGTTTCTATTTGAGGTTCAACTGATTTACTTAGTAATTTTAGGTTTCTTAAAGTTTTTACATGTCATGGTAGAATGCAATTAGTCAAAATTAGTTGCACAAGATTCAATCAAGATTACAATATTTATTATGTAGGACGTACAATCCAGTTCCAGTAGTTAAATCACAAGGAATTATATTTTTCAGTTTCTGCCACAAGAATATGAGACATGCATAAAATTGGAATTAAATGAAGATTCCAAAAAGAAACTTTACATCATTGTAAGCAATGTTCTCTGAGTCAGAAGAGTCAACCTTGGCTTCAGATATTTGAGGGTATTATTATTGAGTCCGGAGGCAGTTCAACCAGTTGTACTAGGGGCTTGAGCCTGACTCTAGCAATGGTAACAACCTTTCAATCTTTTCTTTTGGGTTTATGATGTGGTTACTAAAGGAGATGATTAGGATGTTGTATGGTGTCTTTCGTGATGTTGATGAGCGATGTTTGATATGAAGATTTGGCAATCATAGTGTTGAGTTGGGCCGATTTCTAGTTATTGGGCCCAGTTATTTATCTTTTATTTTTTAAGTTGTTAAGTTAGGAAGTTATTGGGCTTTAGGCCCATTAGTTTATGTTTTTTAAGTTGTGACTGTTCAGCTACTTAAGTAGCCGCCCTATTAAGGGCATTCTTGTAATCTCTTATTCTTTTATTTTGAGTATATAATACAAAGAGGGGTTGGTGGCCAGAACTAATTCAATTCTGGTTGACATCCCACTCCTTTTCTTCTCCTCTCTTCTCTCTACTGCTGAAACTCTTCGTCTTCTTTTTCTTTCTCTTCACAAGGAATTCATCTAAAGCTGCAATAAGTGATTTCTACTTGGTATCAGAGCAGGCCGAAGGTTCCTTGAGCTGTTCTATCATGCAGCCCTAGATCGACCGATTGCATGGTGATTTGAGAGGCTGATCAAAGATCTTAGGTAAGCCCAATTTTTGGATTTTTTGGTGGATCTATTTTGCCCTGTAGCTGGTTTAGGGTTTCCCATCAAATTCAAGAAAAGCTGGAGAAAGGAGGAGAGTCCTGTTTCTGTTGGACTCTTCAATTTTGACCTAGGAAGTGGTGCCCTAATTTTTTAGGGTTCCTTGGAGTTTTTTGAAGGGGGCGGTTCAAGTCCTGCCTGTTTTGGAGGTCTCTGGAGAGAGCGACTGCCTCTTCTCTCTTTTCTCCCATCCTGCAGAAAAGGAATCTTTTGTGGTAAGATCATCTAGGGCACCGGAAGGGTGTCGGTGGTACCAAAAGTGATTTATTTGATATTCTTTCATCTTACAGTAGCCTTCTAATCCTTTTTTGAGAATTATGGAGGGTAACGGAGTTGAAAACAAACCCAAGAGTGAAATGAGACCAGTGAGAGGAGGTGTTGGAGACCTTTCCAGGGCTGAGACCATTACTATAGTTAAGTTGGATGGTTCAAATTACTTAGAATGGTCAAAATCTGCAAAGATGGCCATTGGTGCTCGCGGGAAGTTAGGGTATATCATTGGTGAGGAAGTGAAACCCAAAACTAATAGCTCCCAGTGGGTACAGGAAAATTATATGGTGATGACTTGGCTGTGTAATTCAATGCTGCCCCATATAAGTAAGAATTTTTTTTGTGGGCAAATACAACCAAGGAAATATGGGATGAGGTTGTAGAAACCTACTCACAGAGTGAGAATGTTGCTAGGACCTATCAGTTGAGGAATCAGATTACTGCTACAATGCAGGGAGATAGACCTATTGTTGTTTACTTTTTAGCCCTTAAAACCCTGTGGCAGGAGATTGACCATCTAGAGACAGTTGTTTGGGAAACCACTAAGGATGTAGCTGCCTACTAGAAGCTCCTAGAGAAGTATAGGGTTTTTGAATTTCTTGCTAGCCTTAATCCCGAGTATGATATTGCAAGACAACATATTCTTTCCAGGGACAGTGTTACTCTCGTATCAAGGGAAGAGAGGAGGAGAAATGTGATGATGAAAAATTCTGTTTTTGATCAATCAGCCATGGTTAGCACTGTGAAACCTAAACAAGGTGGAGATCGGGGTGGCAGTGAAATCAGGAAGGAAGGCAAAAAGGATTTGATTTGTGACTACCACAAGAAGCCTAAACACGCAAAAGATACCTGCTGGAAGCTTCATCCTCATCTTGTGCCGAATAGACTCAAAAACAAGAAGGGAAAATGCTCACATGGTAGTCACTGGTGACATACCGGCCCCTCCTACTACAACTACTCTGGAGTCTGTTGCAACTACTGCAGTGAGGGCCGAACTTGAGAGATATGGGTAGTTCCTGAATCAGCGGGATACAGTCAGTCTTAATTCAGTAACAGGTGGACAGCTAGGTACAGGTGGTTCTGGTGGAGCACACTCTACTTCCTTTGCTCACACAGGTAGTTCACATGCCACTGCAAATTATGTTTCTACTACAGGTAAGGAGGGACCTCCTTGGATTATAGATTCTGGAGCCTCAGAGCACATGACCCATAGTTCCACTATTTTTTCTTCTTACCAGCTCTGTCCTGTTCTAGTAGAGACAGAGTCTCCACAGCTGATGGATCTCATGTTCCCATTGCTGGGAAGGGGTCTGTCAAGATTAATGATTCCATTTCCCTTCCCTATGTCCTTCATGTTCCCAGATTAAGTGCTAACTTGTTATCTGTTAGTAGTTTGACTAAGAACCTAAATTGCTCAGTAATTTTTTCTCTTGGTCATTGTGTCTTGTAGGATCTGGATTCAAAGAGGACGATTGGGAGTGGTCGTGAAGTGAATGGAATCTACCTCTTGGATGTGCTTCCTCATCATCAGGGTCATCATGTCAGCAGGGATAGTGAGTTGGGGTTTGTGAGTCAGATTATGCTTTGGAATAATCGTTTGGGTCATTTGTCTTTTTCTTCTTTGAGTTTCTTATTTCCAAAGCTTTTTGAGTCTATTAATTTGTCCGGTTTAGAGTGTGAAGGTTGTCAACTTGGAAAACATTGTAGACATTCTTTTAAAGCTAGTAATAAAAGATGTTCATCTCCTTTTGGTGTTATTCATTCTGATGTGTGGGGACCATATCATGTTCCTTCTTTGGGTGGCTATCGATATTTTCTCTTATTTGTGGACGATTTTTCTCGATGTTCTTGGATTTACTTAATGAGATCTCGAGATGAGGTACCATCCTTGGTTCGGTAATTTCATCAAATGGTGTTAACACGGTTTGGGATACGAATTAAAGTGTTCAGATCAGACAATGCCAGGGAATATTTTGAAAAGCACCTTGCTTTATATCTGTTAGAATATGGTGTTGTCCATCAGAGCAGTTGCTCCTACAATCCACAACAGAATGGTGTTGCAGAGAGGAAGAACAAACACATTGTTGAGATTGCAAGAAGCATGATGATCACAACTACTATTCCAGTTCGGTTTTGGGGTGATGTAGTTCTCACAACAGTCTTTTTGATTAATAGGGTTCCCTTTCGTATACTTGATTCAGCACACCATTCAGTCTCCTTTTTCCTGAGGGGGGGATGTTCCATATTCCTCTCTGGGTGTTTGGGTGTGTTTGCTTTGCATATATTCTTGGTCCTCATCGCTTGAAGCTTGATCCGAAGGCAAAGAAGTGTGTCTTCTTTGGATATGCAAAAAATTAGAAAAGGTACTGCTGCTATGATCCAGTTTCTGGGAGTTGGTATTTTACTATGGATGTCACCTTTTTTGAGTTCACATCCTTCTTCTCGAAGAATCCTTCTCAGGGGGAGTGTTTTGGGGAAGCGAGTGAATAGTCTATTCCTCTTCCAGTTCTAGTTCTAGTTTCTGTGTCCACTCTTGTGTCTGATCCTCCTATGTCACCTACCTTACCACCTCCTGTGTGTCTTACTTCTCAGTGTTACTCATGACAGAGACTTCACAGGGAGGTTGATTCCACTGCAAAAGAACAACTCACATCACTTCCTGTTGGTTCCTTGGAGACTCTAGATTCTACTAACACAGATTCAGGTATTCCTCTTGATCTCTACTATTTCGGTTCCCACTGATTCTACTAAACCCATTACAGATAACTTGGACCTTCCTATTGCTATCAGAAAAGGGAAGAGAAAGTGTATTGCTCGTTGTATTTCACAATATCTATCCTACAGTAGACTTTCTCCTTCCTACCGTGCTTTCCTTTCCTCTCTTGACTCTGTGTCTATACCCAAGGGTGTCAATGAGGTTCTCTCCAAACCTGAGTGGAAGACGACTATGTAGGAAGAGATGGAAGCTTTAATTAAGAATTAGACATGGGAGATTGTGGATCTACCAGAGGGCAAGGAGATTGTTGGATGCAGATGGGTTTACACAGTCAAATATAAGGCATATGGAAGTATAGAAAGGTATAAGGCCAGACTTGTAGCAAAAGGGTACACACAAACCTATCGCATTGATTACTTAGAAACCTTTGCACCAGTTGCAAATATGACTTCTGTTCGGATATTTCTTTCTCTTGCTACCACATACTCTTGGCCCCTGTTTCGACTTGATGTGAAAAATGCTTTTCTAAATGGAGATCTGCAAGAGGAAGTGTATATGGATCTTCCTGCTGGTTTCTACATTTTATGGTTTAAAGCAGTCTCCCAGAGCATGGTTTGACAGGTTCAGGAAGGCCTTGGTTGCTTTTGGCTACACTCAGACTCAATTTGACCATACCTTGTTTGTGAAGCGGAGGGGATTCTTGGTGTCAATCCTAATTGTTTATGTGGATGATATTGTTGTCATAGGAAATGACCTAAGTGAGATTGACAGTTTGAAGCAGAATCTACACAAGGAATTTGAAATTAAGGATCTTGGAGAGCTTAGGTACTTCTTAGGCATTGAAGTTGCAAGATCAAAACATGGAATCTTTATTTCTCAGAGGAAGTATGTTCTAGATCTTCTACAAGAAATAGGGAAGCTTGGAATAAAGGTAGTCAGTATTCCTATTGATCAGAATCACAGAATTAATGCATCAGAAGGTGAGCTGGTAAAGGATATTGGGAGATATCAGAGACTTGTGGGGTGACTACTGTATTTGTGTATGACAAGATCAGACATTTCCTATGCAGTGAGTGTGGTGAGTCAATACATGCATGCCCCACGAGTCCAGCATTGGGAGGTTGTTGACAGGATTCTTGCTTATCTGAAGGGACACCCAGACAGAGGCATACTATTTGCTGATCATGGAAAGTTGAAGTTAGAGGCTTATACATATGCTGATTGGGTAGGATGCCTTGATGATAGTGTTGGAAAGTAGAAGATTGACTCTCTGATTGATTCTCCATAATTTTAGGTCCATCAGTTTAGGAAACTT
>NW_010729108.1:3051399-3075434 GCF_000365185.1 Nelumbo nucifera
GGGGGGGAGGGTTTGGCAAGTCCTTCTAAGTGGTCTTTCAAGCTTTTCAAAGCTTGGAAGACCTGGTTTTGAGCTCTTTTTTTGGCAACCAAAAGACAGGAAACCGAAAAGCTTGAGAAAGCTCAGATTTGTCCAAAATCTGAAAGCTTCATTTGAAGCTTCAAGTTGTTTTGAGCATATAAATCTTTTCATTCGAGAAAGGGCATTCAAAAAACCCTTGTTTCCGCTCTGAGTGCATTGGCTAAAGGAATCCGCACCAGGTATGGAGACGTTCTTCTTTCTTCCTTTTTTTCCCTTCAGTTCTCTCTTTCTTCTTTGATCCAAATCTCTACTCGTACCTCTGTTCCTTTCAGATTTGATCTCTCCCCTCTCTCACTTGCTCTGTCTGAAGCTAGGAAATCTGATTCAAAAGCAGGTATGATCTCCATCATTTGATGGTGATACGTTCTCCTGATTTGCTTGTAGAACAATTTTTAGTTTGCTTCTTATTTTTAGTTGAATTTCATCAAAATGAATGTTTACAGAATGCAGAAGAGGGCAATTTGTAGAACAATTTCATCAAAATGATCTCCCGGTTAACGGATTAGTTAATATTTACTGTTAGATACCCTTTAGGATTGCAGAGTAGTGCAATATATTCTAGAATGATGGAATGAATCTTCATCTTGAAATTCCTATTTAAACTTGTTTCCACCATCCAAATGAATACACCTGGTTCTTATTTAAACTAAACTTTAAAGTTTTGGTGAAACTTGTTCCACAGAACTTGTCTCCACCGTATCAGACCAGCTCATAGAACTTGTTTCCACTGTCCAAATGAATTCAACATACAGCTCAGATCGGTCCAAATTGATATCTGGAACCTTTTAATTTATTTGCATCATAATACTGGACCCAGTTTATGTCATTTTAAACGATTCATCAAATGTTTTTCTATTCTACTTGAGTATATAAGCTTTTCTTCGATTTAAACAACTTCTGGACTGGTATCCATAATAAGAGTGCAACTTTGCATAGCCTATTCTGAAAAGGAGTCCATGAAAGTTGGAGCAAAGAATAGACACTTTTACCTGTTATCTCATGGGATTAGGATTCGGATATCGTTAAAATTTTGGTGGTTTGAAACTTCGGGAGTTCTCGGTTTCCCTTAAAGGCCTAAAACTGTTTCTATTTATCTATTTACCTGTTACTTTTGGTTAATAGTTAACTCCATGTCTTAATTGTTGAGTCCATAATGAAACTAATAGTCTAAGAGATTGTAACCATATCTATGCTTAATACTCATCACCCTTTAAAGCTGGTAAACCTATGGATGTTGATAAATTAGAGGCTTCCTGTGCAGACGAACAACCTTCTAAAATGAAATGAGATATCATAAGTATGTCTTCTAGCTAGAAGATAGATAATGAAAGTTATAAATCCTTTACTTAGAAGAAGAAAAGAGAGATGGGTTTCTTTTCCCTCATTTTTAATAAATTGTAAAGAGAAACCTGAAGAAGAAAGGAAAATAATGTTCTTGAATTGTGGTGTGTGTCGTCTATTATATATGTGTGTGATATGCTACTGTTTAAAAACCTTTCAAATCTGAAATTTCTCATGTGATTTCCTCATGAATTTGCTACTGAGTTAAAAATCTCCCATTTTGCTCCGTAGCATGGTCTGAATCTTGCTTTGTTTGCAACTACTAGGGATGCAAATGGATTAGATCGGATCCAAATAAGGGTATATCTAAATATGATCTTATAAATTGTAGGTCCGATCCAATTCAAAGATCCAGTCAAATCTCACAAATATTGATTTGGATTTGAATCCAATAAAGATCTTGGATATTCGAATATGATCCGATCCGATTTAATTTAAAAAATTAATAAATTATTAAAAGGAAAAATAAAATATAAAAGTTTAAATAAAGAAAAACAAAAGACAAGTATTTTTCAACTATTTTTATCATATATATACATGTTTTTTATAAAAATTAAATAATATAAAAATTACAAAAATGTAATATAAATAAAATATTATAAATAAATAATATAATATATTATATTAGATCAGATCCTTTTGGATCGGAGGGGGGGGGGGGGGAGATCCGAATCTAATTCGATTATCCAATTTGAAAATCCGAAACGAGGATATCCAAGTCCAACAAAGTAGGATATGACTTTGGATTGGATCATGATTTGATCCATTTGCACCCCCTAAGCATTACTGTTAATTACCTTTTAAACCTTAAATTTCTCATGTGATTCCATCAAGGTTTAAAATTTTGGCCCGCATTAGCCGATACGTATTGTTTTGGGAGAGTCCTGATACATGTAACATACAAAATTTGATAGTTTTATATTTTTGCTTGTACTGGATCGATATAGGTCCATATTGGCCTCATATTAGATCGTTTTGGGTATGTATCGACCTAGGGATGGCAATTTTGTAGGAATTTTCGGGTATTCAACTTGTTTTGGCCCTAATAGAACCTATTTATCAAAACCCTATAGGGTTTGGGATGGACTTGGGATTTTATATTAAAACGCTGGGACGGGTTTAGGTTTGACTTTAGGGTATTTGATACTTGATACCCAAATTTATTTGACGTGGGTACCCATTCCCAATACCTAACTATAAACCTAGTTTTATATATATATATATTAGACTTGTTCATGGGCCGGGTAGCCCGACGGGCCGGCCCGACCCCTGGACGGGCTTGCGCATGAACTTTAGCCCATGGGCTTGACCTCGGGCCTAAAAGCCCAAGCCCGACTATTTTACGGGTCGGGCTCGGGATTTGTCACAAAAGCCCAGCCCGACCCGACATTTTGTATTTTATTGTAAACCCTAGCCGATTAACCCTATTCCCTCTTTTCATCTTTTATCTTTCTCTCCTCATTCTCAATAACCGGCGTGAATCCAAGCAAGCAGCCACTGTTCTCAGTCTCAGAGGTGACAAGCAAGCTCAGGCACCAGCAGACTCTCTCTCTGGTGGTGAGTCTTCTCTCTCTCTTTCTCTCTCTCATAGTTCTCACTCGCACGCACTCGCATATTCTCAGGATTCAGGAACCGACGAACTCAAGCACCGGTGCCAATTGCGCCACTAGTGAACTCAGTCGCCCCTCCCTCCGACGGTGAATCTTCTCTCTCTCTCTCTCTCCACCATTCCTCTCTCTCTTGTCTCTCTCGTAGTTCTTATTCTCATGCATTGTTGCAAATTCTCAGGAACTAGTGAACTCAAACATCGGCGATGGCGAACGCAGGCATCGATGCCAGCTGCACCACCAGTGAACTCAGTCGCCCTGCATTTCAGCCTCTGTTAGGTCAGGCTTCGGGCTTTTTATGAGGGCCAAGCTTTTGCTCTTCATTAACAAGATATATATATGTGTGTGTGTGTGTGTGTGTGGTATGGTATATATATAGTATAAAATAATTTATAATATATAATATTTTAAGAGAAATTAAGTAGAAGCCAAGAAGAGCCCTATGGCCTATGGCATTCCTAATTGGTTAATTTGCAAGTTTGGGGTATCTGGTTAGGTTCAAATACAATCCAATCAATACATTAAGGTAAGTTGCTTGTTTATGAAATTTAAATTTTTATTAGTTAATTTTAATATTTTATTGACATAACTATTATTAAGTTTAAATGGATTTTACAATAATATAATTAAGATTTAATATTGCCAAATATAAATGCTATCTATTTGTCTAAATTCAAATTAAGAATCAATTGGTTTGGGCACGTTTAAGTTCAATCCAAACAATATTTCTAGCTGAAATATTGTCTATGAATTTTAATTTTTATCAATTAATTCTAATAATTATGTAATTATTTCTAAATTCAAATGGACTTTAAATTAATGTTATTATGATTTTGGATTGCAATTTCGAGAGTGCTATCTATTTCTCTAAATTTAGATTGAAATTCAATTGGTTTGGGTAAATTCAAGTCCAATCCAAGCATTACTTTTAGGTGATATACTTGTTAATGATTTTTAAATAYTTATAGTTATTTTTAAAATTTTATTGCTGCAATTAAGATTGGAAATGGTATCTATTTGTCAAAATTCAAAATCAAACTCAATTTGAGATGATAATCTTGACTCTTAAGTGCTTTGGATCAAATTCAACTCTCACAAAAGATAGGGTTGGGGGCTACCATCATCCCTAAGCCCCACACAACTTATGATGTTAAAATTAAAAAAAAAAGAAAGAAAACAAGTGCTTTAGAATTTGGTGGGGTGCTCATAGTTTGGTCGACCATACCATGGGCAAATTGTTGAAACCCAACTGATCCTTCAGTTTTTACAATATTGAGAACCAAAATCGAACCGAACTAATTGATTGGTTTAGTTTTTTTATCGATTTGCTTCTTTGTTTTCTTATATTTATAATATATTATAAATGAATATATAAATATATATGCCAGTCAGCTCAATTAACAATCAATTTTTTCTATAGGTTAATCAAAACCAAAAGGATTTTTTAGTTTGATTTCCTTGATTTGGTTCAATTTTTCGGTTTTTGATGTGAACATTTCTAGAATTTAGAAGGATTTGATAGAGTTTTCTTGTGAAGCATAAGTCTTGTATATTTTACATATTATAATCAAGGTTTAATATTTTGATACGATACGCCCGATAAGGGGTGTATCATATCGTATCTTTGAAAAACAAATGCAAAATATGCATGGAATCAGGCATTTAGTCTTTTTTCATGTGTATCGGACCCATATCGGGGGCGTATCAGGGTGTATTGGGGGTATATCAGGGCGTATCAGTAGCGTATTGACAAAAAAGATACGACCAAAAACTGAAAAAAAATAAAGGGGGAAATCAAGCTTCTTTTCCCTGAAATAAGCTTTCTTTCACCCCCAAATGACTATAAAACTCCATACCTCATTTCTAGAGTGCTTGATTTGCAAAAAATTGTGAAAAACAAGTGTTAGTCATTAATTTTTTTTGAAGATTTTTCAAAATTTGAAAAAATATGGCAAAATAAGTAATTTTTTTCACTTTTTTATAATATTTTGTGATTTCTTTTTTTCTTGAATGTATAAATTTATGTTGATCTACATTTCATACATTGAAAATCACAATTTTTTTGTGTTATTAGTAGATTTATGGAAATTTTATGAAGATATTTGGGGAAAACATAAATTAACAAAAAAATTGCAAAATGTATTTTTTTCTCTACTTATAAATACTAAATATGTTTTAGATCTATGGATTTATCTATCATATCCATAGAGCAATTGAAATTTCTTATTTAATATATATTTTTTATTTTTTATATTTTTAGAATTAAAAAATAAATAATAAATAATAATATTTTATCATTGATCACAACAATTGAATATATTATAATTCTATGGATGATCTATCCTATCCATAGACCAATAGGAATTTTTTCTTTAACAATTATTTTTTTATTTTAATATTTTTAGAATTAAAAATAAATAATTAATTAATTATATTTTATCACTTTCTCACAATGATTGAATATATTATAATTCTATGGATGATCTATCCTATCCATAGACCAATAGGAATTTTTTCTTTAACAATTATTTTTTTATTTTAATATTTTTAGAATTAAAAATAAATAATTAATTAATTATATTTTATCACTTTCTCACAATGATTGAATATATTATGATTCTATGGATGATTTATTATATCCACAAAGCAATTGAAAATTCTTCTTTAATAACTATTTTTTGAATGTATTATATAATGTTTATTTATTTTTTATAATTTTTGAAAATAAATAATAAATAATTATTAATTATATTTCACTTAGAAGTTGTGCCAATGCATGTTTTATGGTTGGATAGGAGAGTTGGGTTTTTCCCATCCCATAAAACATTAAAACTTAAGAATTTTAATTTATAAAATTATAATTAACTACAATATATTTCTTCATAAAACCATTAAAATATATTGATTTAATGTATATACACTTCATTGAGGTCTTAAATTTAGTGTTGTTGATGTATTTTAATGATTTATTAAAGTATTTATAATGTTTCCAAGCGTATCTTAGTTTTCTCCGATATGCATGCATATCCCAATACGTCTCTTAATATTGCCTTTCTGAAACACTTACGTTTTTGATACTTTGAACCTTGATTATAATATATGGTATTATGTTATATTGTTATTATGCATTACAACATATATTACACAACTTTTAATATATTATACATACATACACACATAAATACATACATATATATATGTATATATATAATATCTATAAAAGTATGAATAGGTGTGGTGGGCTTCTAGAATTTTTACTAGACTTAAATGCCCCATTTCTAAGTTTTGAATCGGAGAAGGATCAATGGTAAAAATGTAATTTTGCCATTTCATTTAATGCTTATTAGGAAGTGATTTTTCTTTCTCATTTAATGCTTATCACCTATATTAAAATTAACAGTTTCGCTCTTTATGTTTCCTTAATGATCAAATTGTACCTTTCCACTCTTTACTCCCATAATATCATTCTCCCCAATTCCATATCCATATATTTATCAACATAAATACCTATACCTATATTGAAAATGACAATTTCATCCATTTCGTGTGCATTTTCATCCATCATTTCCAATTTGATTCCTGTCTTCTTTCATTTTTTAAGTAACCACAACTTGCCTCATTAATCTACTAATAATAATCTAAGTGATCATTGGCCAATGAGTGGGGATCTACACAACTTAGTGTGGCTGTTAAAAAATGGGCTGGATTTGTACTATGAACAGACATCAGAGTCCAAAACTTCCTGCGTTCGAGTGCCTATCTACCAACCTCAATTTTGAAGATTTATTTTATGAAATTTAGGATAGTGACTTCGAAATTAGAATTGGGTTGATTCCGACTTAGTTGAGCTTAAACAGATTGGTTAAGTTTATAAAAAATATGAATTTATTTTTGTACAGCCATCTTTTGTTGAGCTTTATAGTTCAATTTAGGAATTCAATTGATTAAAAATATGCAAAAAGTCCAACCCAAATTTAGATCATACCCAAGTTTTCTGGCCTAAATACAACCCGTAGCCCAAAAACTTTGTCCCGATCCATGCACAAATTAGGATTGGGTGAGGTTAGGCCCGCCCAAGTTTCAGCACTAACTGGGAGAAAATATAGTTTGGTTTGAGTTGAATCAATTAAGTGCAACACTGTAAAAAAAAGGTGCAACCATTGGGTGAATAAGTATATATTTCTACAAATATCCCAACATGTTGTCTGATAAGAATAAGAGAGATTGAGACTCAAGGTTAATCATTTATAGCAGCAAAATAGGACAACTTGCTTTACCCCTTTTCTCCTGGTTCAGTTTGGAAGGAATACAAATACAAATATGTAGAGTGTAAAACCTTGTATTTTTTATGTATTTATACTATATACATTTGTATTTGTTTCAAATTGAGACAGAACAATGAGTATTTATTGGAAATTATAAGAGCATTTTCTAAAAATTTCCCATAATAAAACCTAGAAATCAAACTACCAAGCTTTGTAACCATTTGTCATGTTGTTTAAGCACGTGCATTGCACGTGAGAATTTTTTTTCACATTAATTGTTTGAATTTTAGATATATCATAATTAAGATAAAATTTGAAAATTAACAAAAGTAACAATATGATTAAAAATAAACTCAAATACTTGTAATAAATGCGCACGTGCATTGCATGTGAAAATTTTAAATTACAATAACAATTATTATTACTGTTATTGTTGTTATTATTATTATTATTAAATTTTGTAACATTAATATATCTATATATATATATATATACCTATAAAAGTGTGAATAAGGTATTGGCTTCTGAAATTTTTCTTTACTAAAATACCCCTTCTCTTGACTTTGGTTCACCTCCATTGTAGGGACAGAAAATGTAATTAAAATAATACTATTAAATACATTCAATTACCTCTCATTAAGTCTCACATTTAAGTCATTAAATAAATCACATCCTCTCTCATTGAATCCAACATTAATACTTTTGTTTCTTACTATTAAATTCTACTAATAAATCTATACACAATAATTATTAATACAATGAAATTTGATATTTTTAAAATAAACCTAGAAATGAAATCATATTTTTTCATCTAGATGGTGGGTAAGTAGTTCAACCATTTGGGTCAAATGGATAATTCCATCATGTCATAAATAAATAATAAAAATTTAGAAATATAAAAAATACAAAAATATAGAACAAAAAAGAAATTTTGAAAAAAATGGACACAATTAGTATGATAGGATAAACATAATTTTAGTAATGATTGACACTAAATATATAACTTAAAACTGATGGGAAATGAAACAATTTTCCTATCTAGGGGGTGGGTTAGTAGTTCAAACTGAATTGAACTGAAAATTTTGGTTTGTTTTTTCTAGGGATTTAGTTAATTCGATTTTTAGAATTAGAAATTCGGTTAATCGAATAAACTGAACTTTTGTATATCATATGCAATATATAATATGTAATATATAATATTATTTATATATTAATATATAATATAATGAAATTTGCTTTCACAATATATATTATATATTATATGTTACAATGTATATAATATAATATATACATTATTAAAATTTGGTTTTAATCGAAATAACTAAAAGCCAAATCGAAAATTTTGGTTTTTCTATTATTCAGTTTCAATTTGGTTTTTATTTTTTAATTTGGTTTTAAAAATTTTCAGTTTATTCGGTTTGGTTTTTAACCGAATAAACCAAATGTTCACCCCTACATCTATAATATTATATCTTAATCATATAAACAAAAAATAAGTATGATGAATAATAATTATTTTATTAGTGATATAAATTAAATATAAATTTTAAAATCAGTCTGAAAATGAAACCATTTTCATATTTAGATGGTGTGTCAATGATCTAATCTTCCAGGTAAAATGGGTCAATCTATGTTGTTATAACTAAGTAATAAATATTAAAAAATATATAGAATCTCAAAGAAAAATATAAGCTTTGTATAAAGCATTTTGATACAGTTCCAATGTTATATATTTATAATACTAAATATGAAAATAAAAATTAATGATGAAAATGGAATACAAGATTTAAGTAGAAAATGCAATTAAAATAATACTATTAAGTGCATTCAATTATTACCTCTTATCAAGTTTCACATTTAAGTTATAAATAAATCACATTCTCTCTCACTCTCTCATTCAATACAACATTTATACTTTTGTTTCTCATTATTAAATTCTACTAATAAACCAATACACAATAGTTATTAATATAATGAAATTTTATATTTTTAAAATAAACCTAGAAATGAAATCATATTTTCCATGTAGGTGGTGAGTAAGTAGTTCAACCATTTAGGTCAAATGGATAATTCCATGATGTCATAAATAAATAATAAAAATTTAGAAATATAAAAATATAGAAAGTAAAGAAATTTTGAAAAATTTGAACACATTTCTATTACTATATATTTGTCATATTAAAAAAATAAGTATGATAAAATAGACATAATTTTATTAATGATGGACACAGAATATAGAACTTAAAACCGATGGGAAATGAAACAATTTTCCTATGTAGGGGGCAAATTAGTGGTTCAACCTTTCAGATCAAATGGGTTAACTCATGATGTATAATTGAAAATAAAATTTTTAAAATAGAATTATACAAAAAATACGAAACTATTTTGGGTACATCTATAATATTATATATTAATCATATAAATAAAAAATAAGTATGATGAATAATAATTATTTTATTAGTGATATAAATTAAATACAAAATTTAAAACCAATTTCATATCTAGATGGTAGGTTAATGATCTAATCTTCTGGGTCAAATGGGGTCAATCTATGATGTCATAACTAAGAATTAAATTTTAAAATAATATATAGAAGTTCAAAGAAAATATAAGCTTTGTATAAAGCATTTTGATACAATTCTAATATTATATATTCATAATATTAAATGAAAATAAGAATTACTTTTATTAATGATGAAAATGGAATACATGATTTAAAATCAACCAAAAAAGCAAAATGGTTTTTTTCCATCCAAGTGGTGATTAAGTGGTTCAATTGTCCATATCAATGAATCAACACATGATATTATAATTAAATAATAAAATACAAAAATTTATAGAAAAATGTAGATTAATTTGGGTACATTCTATGATATTATATATTCATCATATAAAATAAGTGTGATAAATGAGAATTATTTTTATTAATGATGGAAATGAGATAAAAATTAGGAAAAAAAATAAAGCATTAATGTCTAACACATGACTTCGCTAACCATGTCAAATGGTTCCATGATTTAATTAGCTAGGCCACCGTAGGCAAGTGGTTTGGTGGTAAATGAACATACAATCTTGAATTGGGTGGTCGGTTAATCAATTTAATAAATTGATTTGACCCCAATATCAAACAATATATTGGAATTATATTTCCTCTTGTTAAATAAGTAATTTTTATTATTTCATAAATTAAATAATAAAAAATAAAAATATAGAACTTTTTATATTTTATGGAAAAATTCGAACATGTATCAATATTATATATTCTTCATGTTAAACAAAAATATATTCGAAGAAATGAGACTTATTGTTAGTAAAAATAGAAATAGCTAAAATACAAAAAAAAATTAATGTATTAACCATAGCAACATACTAAAAAACTGTGTCCAATTAACAAACTAATAAATCCAAATCTATGGTTCAACTACATGTTGAAAACTTTGATAGAAACTATAAGAACATTTGAATTTAGGTTTTTGAGTTGAACGACAATATATACACTGCCACGTGCAATGCACGTGCACTTTTACTAGTATATATATATTAGTATGGATGTATCAAGAGCAATTTGATAAAAAAATTATATTATATTAGATATCCAAATCACCAACATACCCTTTAAATACATAACAGTCTTAGGAATTAGGACTTTAAGAATTTGTTTTTTTTTTTTTTTTTAAATCAAGTTTCAATCCTTCAACCTTCATGTTTATTTGTTTATCCATTTGCCCTTAAGGTTTAACAATTAAGACCAAGAGTCCAAGACCTATTGATGATACCTTTTGGGTATTTTTTGGATTTTTGGTTCTTTGAAATTACAAACTTAGTTTTATTTATTTTTTGACTTATACTACTTTGTTTTATTCTTTTATATGAAAGGATTTTATGTAATGTTGGTTCTCATTGAATGTTGTTGGTTGATAATGAACTTTGAAGAACGTTTGTTTTTATGTACTGAATATTGAACTTGAAGAAAAGTTTAACTTGATCATATAATAATTTGTGGGACGAGTCAGAATGGGTTTAAGGGGTTTGGGATGGGACAGGTTTGGAAAATTGAGAGGAAAAGTTATATGGGTTTGGGATGGGTTTTGGATCAAGGGTTCATAGGTAGGTTCAGGAATGGGTAGAGCAATTTGCGTGGGTACCCTATCCGTTGCCATTCCTATATTAGCCGATACAATCCCGAAACGGACTGATACACACTATATATCAGCCAAATTTAATTTCCTTCTTTTTCTACTTTTTAAATTCAAATCTATATTTATATACTAAAATAGGCTAGGTCAGATGGCCTCTCCTTGTTCGATTACCCCAACCAAGCAATTTTAGAGGGGTGCAAGATTCCCTTTAGAAGCCCATGGAGTTGCCACCTCAGCATGCCTTATTTCCCTCTTTCCTCTTCTTTTTATTAGAAAACTAATAAAACACATATAATTAGCACCTATTTTTAAGAAAGATATAAGAGTCTTTTGTACAAACAATACTTACTCCAATCTGTTCCTATCCCCCACTAGCCAAATGGCACCACTATCCCCCACTTTCTCCTAAATTATCTCTAATTCCTATTCCACCACTTTTCATCTATATTTATCTAAATAAAGGTTGAATTAAAATTTTAACAATTATTTAAATATTATACTGAAATTGTGTAATAACTTTATTTATTAAATACAGAAAAACTAATAATAATTGATTTAATAATATTCATATTATTAATAATTTTATATTTTTATGAAATTCATAATGAAATTATGTAATAATAATATAAATTATAATTTTACAGATTATTTAATCGAATAAATAAATAATATTTTAAAAAATTAAATAAAAAATCATTTAAATGTCATTAAAATAATAAAAATTTAAACTAAAAATATTATTTAAATATTTCAATAACTAAATATTTTAAATAAAAATATTTAAAATATCTAAATAATTATATAACAATATTTAATATTATGTATCAACTTGATAATAAATAAAATTTAAATAACTGACTAAATATTTTACATAAAGAAATATTTAAAATAACTAAATTGTAAATAGTTAAAATAAAAAAAATTATGTAACAAATTTAAAATAATTTTAAAAGTAGGAAAATAATTATAATAGATTTCATAATATTCAAAATACTATAAATTATAGTTTTATGAATTATTAAATTTAATAAGTAATTAATATTTTAAAATGTTAAATAATGGTCTTATTTAAATAACAAAATAACATTGTAACTAACTAATTTTAAAATATTTTAAATATAAAAAAATTTAATAATTAAATCATATTTAAAAACAAAAAATAGATTAAATAATGAAATTATGTAATTACTTTAAAATATTTATCAAAATGTCAAAAATAATTATAATATATTTAATAATATTCGATAATAAGAATATAAAATATAAATAATTTAAAAATAACTAAATATTATTGTAAATAACTAATTTTAAAATATTTGAAATAACAAAAATTTTTTTGGAAAAGGTACTGTAAATTTATTCATCACAAGCAAAAGAAGGCTGCAATTCAGATCCAAGAAGGCAATCTGAAAGCAACCAAAATTATAACCTCCACTAGGAGCAAGACTTAAACAAAACAGACATTCTAGATCTCTAAATTCCTAGAGGTAGAAATCCAAGAGATCAACTTGCCTACAAATCTTTGAATTACATGATCAACATCCTTATACCTATTACAAAAGATTCTACTATTCCTTTTAGCCCAAATGGACCACAGGACTGCAGCTAGAATTGTCTTCCACATTCACTTTCTCTCTTACTAATACCCTTAACTGATCTCGGAAAAACCCACTTAGTACCCAAAGCTTTAAGAAAATGCATCTAGATCTGTAGGGAAAATGGACAATGAAGACATAGGTGCTCTGAAGATTCTTCAGCGGTCCCACAAAGTACACAACTTAAATCCAGAATTGGAATACCCCTTCTCAACAAGATAGACCCGGAAAGACATTTATCCAAGGCCATTGTCCAGACCAGAAAGTTGATTTTTGAAGGGCTTAGAGGGCTCAAAAAGTTGAAATATAAAAAATAATAATAAATAAATTATGTTTTAAACATTATTTAAGAAACACAAAATAGATTAAATAACAAAATTATGTAATAAATTTAAAAAAATTATCAAAAACACAAAATTAATTATAATAGATTTAATAATATTCTATAATAAGAATATAAATATAAACAATTTAAAAAATTTTAAACATTATTGAAATAGTAAAAAATAGATTAAATAACTTAGAGGTATTAAAGCTTTTTATTAGTCATTTATTGAATTTTCATTATAAATTTATTTTTTGTAATTATGTACATTCATTAATTATAAATTTATAAATTTTCAATAATTATTGGAGATTAAACTATAATTATTTGTTAGAGATTAGACTATTAATTTAACTGAAATTAGGAGTGTTTTTTAGTCAATTCAATTCGGTTTGGTTGTAGATTGTTTGGCCAACCAAATTGATTTGGTCGGGTTGGGGAATTTGTCACTTGAAATAGAACTGACCAACTTTAGTTGGATTGGTCAATGCTTTAAAAAAATGACCCAGAGACTGACCCGCTTTTGCATCTGAGTCACGATCACCGGTTCAACCGTCTGGGTCAAACGGCTTAGATCGTTCCACATCAGCACTCTATATATTTAAAATATATATATATATATTAAAATACATATATAAATGTGTATATATGTATATATGTATTATTTTATATTTTATTTTTGGTTTTTAATTCAATTTGTATTTTTTCTTTATAAAAATAATAAAAATTATGATTTGAGGCCAAAAAAGCTTTTTTTTCCTACAAAAATAGCAAGGTAAGGCGTCCATGGCACATTGGGACACATAGATCTCGAAAATTTATCCCAAATTTAAAAAACATCATCTTAATCAAACATTGGAGTGCAAAGTTATGGCCTTTGAAAGTTTGTACATGCATTAAGTGTGCTACCTACAACTTGGTGACCAAATCAAATGGATCAACGATTGAACTTTTGGGTTGGGCAATTTTGGATTGAATGGCGGGTTTCAATAGAACTAGACCCAAAATCAAGGCCGGATGTCAATTTGAATGGTTCAACTGCCTAGGTCAATGACAGGTTAAAAACACTAGTATTAATGTAGGTCAATTTTTGATTTGGTCGATTGGTTGAAAAGATTTAAGCTTTAAAAATTAAGTTTAAATTAAAAAAAATTACAATGATATTATTAAAAAAATAAATTTTAAATTTTAAATTTTAAATTTACAATATAAATATTTTAGATTAAGAAACATGGGATTTTCCTACTTTCATGTATTAAAAAATTATATTTAAAATATAAAATATTAATATATATCTATGGTTAGGTTGGTTCGATTTTGGTCAGTTTACAAATGGTCTAACCAAAACTTACCCGACCTGGTCGGGTTGGGAAATTACTAAACCAAAGCCGAATGAAAATACTAGAAAGTGACCAACTAGGGTCGAGTTGGTCAGTTTCATCGGTTTGATGAACAACCCTAGCTGAAATTAATTATTATTATTTTTGTATTACAAAAAATATTATATAAAATATAAATAATTATTAATAGTTTAGAAAGTTAAAATATAAAACAATTGTCTACTCTTATGTATTTCTATTGTTTAACTTTCTTTTAACAAAGTCAGTGCATTGCACGACTCCTCACTAGTTTAAATTTAATTTATCTCTTCTCTCTCATTTATATCACTTTTAATTAAGCCTTTATATTTGAGACATCATTAAATGTTAATATTATTTAATTAAATGTTCATTTGAGTTATCTTTAATTAAGGTATTTAAGACGTCATTAAATGCTAATTAAGTCAATAACTTATTAAAAGCATAAGTTGAAGGGAAAAAGTTTCAAACCCTAGTCATTTATTTACAATGACAACAATTAATTAGCCACTATGCCAACCTTAATTGCTTATCTTAATAGCATGCATTTTTATTCTTAAAGTAATTTTTCTTCTATTGTTGGATATTTTTCAATAAATGCTAAAATTTGATTATTAAAATTTATATAATAATAAAATTAATACAAATCATATTTATTTATTAAAAATTAAGGTATATGTATATTAACTTATATACATAATAAATATTATATAAATCTATACATAATAAATATTAGTATATATACACACACATACATTTTAGTTCTTTTATTAGTTTTCAACAATTACTAATTTTGTCCCAATACTTTATATAAATCATTAAAGTATGACTTTTTATGTTTAAATAAATTAGTTATAATCACATAAAACTTTTTTTTATTGTTATTAATATACTTTTTAGGGATTTTTTTTGAATTTTCTAGCGTATTCATGCGTATCTTGATTTTTTATCTATATTTATGCATGTCGAAAGCGTATCTCGATAGATCTCTTAAAATAGTGAGTTAAAATTTTCAAACCTGAAAACTACCATTTTGCTTTATAGCATGGCCTATATCTTGCTTTGTTTGCATATGATCAATATATTCTACTACTTAATAGAGTAATCAAATTTGAAAATTTTCATATGATTCCATCATGAATTTGCTGCTTTAAATTAAAAATTTCAGACCTGAAATCTACCATTTTGCTTTGTAGAATGGCCCTAACCTTGCTTTGTTTGCACATGATATATGCTACTATTATAATTCCCCTAGGATATCTGCAACATCTCCTTCTACAAAATCTATTGCTTTGTAAAACAAGGGTTCAAAATATCGAACAAATTGGTACGTCAAATGGGGTGTATTGACCTGTATCGGAGGCTGCCTTTATTTTTTTAGTTTTTTTTCCCTTTCAAATTGGCTCAAGGGAAGGCTCGTCTACCCCCTAAAATAGGTGGGCCCCAAAAAACTAAGTGTAAGGATGTATCGGAGGGTCGCTGATATGATATGATACGTATTAGCCGATACATCTTGATACATTACGATATTTCGATCCTTGTGTAAAACTATGGTAGCACAATTGATTTGGGTGCAAATTCTGAATTATTTTTGTTTAATTCAAATTTTACCTCATTTTGTTTGATTGCAGTACAAATGAAGTAAAATAAGACCTAAAACAGAATAAAGTAAAACCCAAACCATAATTAAACCAGAATTTGCATTTTTTTTCATTTGCAATCCCATGCATTTGTAGTTTTGTACTAATGCAAATAAAGTTTAACTGCAACTAAGGGGGAAAGATCTCAAGGCTGCAGTGCAAATCTGAAACTGGAGATAAATTTTGGATCCCGTTCAGTTTTCTAATTATGATATGCAGTCCTGCCTTATATAAATTTTGTACATTTTGGCTCATTTGCACTCATGGGCAACAAGAATTGTATCCCAAGAACTAGTGCTACAAAATTTATACCATCTTCTTCCTACCCCCCTTCTTTATTTTTTTTCTATAATTCCTACCTAGGTTCTATCTTATATAAACTGGGCATTACATCTTGTTTCCTACCTCACTCCCAAACAAATAACCTTCATGTTACCTCCATTCTCTTTCATATTATGTGGAACAACCTGCTTTTACTTCTCAGAAACAAATAGAACAAAGTGAAATTTAAAGAAAAAGCAAACTAGAATACACTACACTGCCTATCTGAAATTCTGCACTTCTAAGCATGTAATTTGCATTGCAAATAACAAGACAGAGCCTAAAGGAATTTCGTGAAATTCAATTAGTTTTGTAGACAGCAAAGTCACCATTACTTTTTATCATGTATATGTTCCACCTGTCCTATTTTTAAATTTATTTCAACTTCAGTCCTGAATCATATTCCCTTGTGCAATTTTCATTTTCCTATTAACATTATTGTAAAATCAAACTTCAGGATTAGGGTCTGATTTAACATGAATCTGCATTGGAAGCTAGGTGGCTGGTGGCAGCTACAATTGATGGAAAAATAGTTTCATTGACTGGCTGAACTCTATTGAGGTTACAAATTTGTAAGTTGTAACACCACCCATAGAACATAGAATTTTGACTATCATGCATGATATGGGAACAGGTCAGTTGATTGAGAGGTTATCTAGTTGAAGTTCAACAACATGTTCTAGAATATTCATGAACCCAACTCCTTCTATTATATATACTAAGTTCACCCTTTCCTTCCCGTAGGATTGGGTGAAAACCGCTTCCATCTAGGGGTGTTCATAAAAAACCGAAAAATCGAATTAAATCGAGAAAATCAAATCATAAAATGCGGTTAATCAAATCGATTTGGTTTGAGATTTTTGAAAAACTAAAAGATCGGTTCGATTTTCAGTTAATCTACAAAAAACCAACAATTAATTGAATCGACTGGTATATATATGTATTTATATTTCAAATATTTATAATATATTATATATCATTTATTATTTATTATATAATAATATATATTATAAATATAAAAAATTGAAAAACCGAAAAACCGAACCAATCAAAAACCAAAACAATAGACTGGTTAACCGATGATATCAGTTTAGTCTCAATTTAGAGAATTGGAAAAAACTGGTACCACCGGTTTGGTTTACAAAAAAATGCCCATGGTTCGGTTAACCGAACCGTGGACACCCCTACTTCCAGCGGGATGAGGTATCCGCATGTGAAGTTTTTCGTCACGTGAAATCTCTTCTCCAGCTTTCGTCCATACCTACCACCTCGGCGATCTTCTGGAAGGAACTATTTCTCTTCTTCTCTCTCGTCCTCCTCCCTCTGTTTCATCAGTCACCGCCATTGCAGCAACGCCGATCTATTTCTCCTTCCTGCTTTTGGGGATTTCTCACCATTTTTGGATTTCCTCATCATTCTGCATCATTCGTACTGGTGTGTTTCACATTGTTGGATTTCCCCGACTGCTCATCGATTCTTCGTTCTCCATATTCTTCACCGGCTGAGCAAAGTCACAAAATATCCATCATCCGAGCTGTCCCTCTTTTCAGCTTGGGAAAAACTTGCATCCAAGGAATCGTTTCTTCTCACCATTGTCCCGGTTACAGTTCATGGAGATCATTTCTATTCCAGCTAGCAATATCCGACTATAGCAGACTGAAGCTCCTCTGCTCCAGTAACCGTGTTCGGGCCAACATTCAGCCCAGGTAAGCCCTATTTCTCACTATGCTTTCTCATTTTTTATCCTTTTTTTTTCTTTCTTTGTGTTTTGCTATGGGATGACGGGGATCTGTAGAAGTTACCAAAGACGGTGATGAAACTCTGAAGTGCTGTTCTCTGTAAATTCCCTAGCCAATGACGAATGTGAAAGGGAGAAGGATTGAAATACGCCCTTGCTTATCTGTTATTATCGTTCTTTTTCATCTTTACTTAGATCTCCCTTCAAGCTTCAAATGCTTCAGGTTCCTGTTATTCGCCGTTAATTATTTACTCCTTGTTTTGGGTCAAACGAAGTCTTGGAGTGTTTTCATTAGGGAATGGTGTGATTAAACATTGTGTTTTTCCTATTGTGTTTGCCTTATCAACTGTTTGATTCGAATATAATACTTTTTAGGGTAAATTACAAAAGCTACCCTATAGTATATATATAGGGTCTGTGAGAAATACTTTCTTTTGCGAGACAAATGTTATTTGACGAAAATACCCTTCACAAATCGAGTTAACATTTTCAATTTGGCGGAAATAACACCCACCCATTATCAGACAGACGGCTTTGCTTCATGTGGGACCATCTTTTTCATCTCTATCTCCAATTCTGTGACCATGAACTTTTGAGTTCAAAGGTGGGAATCTTTGAATGAATGCAGTGCACAACTCCAACTCGGACATGGATTATCTGAGTATGGATTGGACACCATGAACGAACACCTACATATGACGTGGGACCTAGTAATGTGGCCACCTTAGACGGACACCTACATATAAACGAACACCCACGACTCGAGAAGCACGTTCCCTCTCTAGACGACACCATCGAACGGTGTATAGGAAGTTTCGGGTGGGCTCAGCTCCTGCAAGCCATCCTGGTCTCCTTCACATGGGTCTTCGATGCCTAGCAGACCTTCATTAGGGTCTTCACCGACGCCGAGCCCACCTGGCATTGCTCTCGCCAAGACGACCCCTCCTGCAACTCTGCCGCCAACCTTTGCTTACTTCCCAAGGATGCATGGGCCTGGGATAAGCCGTCACGGATATTCGTCCTGTCGGAATGGAACCTCGCCTGCACCGGCCCCATCATCGCTGGGTTACCGGCGTTGTCATTCTTCGTGGGCTGCCTCGCTGGTGGACTCGTTTCTCGGTCGCAAGAACATGCTCGTGCTCTCATGTCTGAAGATGTCCGTAACTTCTACTTTAATGGCCTTTTCTCCCAACATTTGGGTCTACGCCGCCTTGAGATTCGTCAACGGGTTCGGTCGCGCTACGATCGGAACTTGTGCGTTCGTACCCTCGACGGAGAGTCTTCATGGGGACCCTCTATCTGTGGACGTCCGTGGCAGCCATCTTTTACTGTATAATCATCCACTTTGCAGTGCGCGAATCACCGAGATGGCTCCTGGTGAAAGGACGCAAAGACGAAGCAGTGGAGACGTTAAGAACCATAACCACGAGGAATCAAAGTAGCTTCAGGTTAAGCGTGAGCTTCTCCGGCACATCCATCGTACCGGAGACGTTTGATGGCAATCTCTACTCTGTTATCAAGGCATTGGTCGAGAAAAAGTGTAATACAGGATGCCTTTGGGGGTCGGAAACCTGGCCTTCAGTCTCTAGTTGATCGTCACCTTCAATGCCTTATCAGAGCTGCCATCGTCATTGCTGACGTTCTTTCTTATTGGAAAAGTGAACAGGAGAAGTTCGCTGCTGGTGTTCACAACTATAAGCGGGATTTACAGTATAATGTGCGTGGTGGTGGGTGAGTCACGACAGAAATTGCAGGTGGCGGTGGAGCTGGTGAGCTTCTTTAGCACGTGCATGATGTTCAGCGTGTTGCTGATATACACACTGGAGTTGTTCCTGACGTGTATGAGGAACTCGGCATTGTCGATGGTTAGTCAGGCGCTGGTGTTCGGCAGGGTGTTCAGTCCGGTGTTGGTAGCCGCCGGGAGGAAAGATGGGTTCTTATGACACGATGGATGATTGCAAGGGAGAAATAAGGTGAGAAAACGTATAAAAGACGAACAGAGGTTAAGGTTGTCCTACAATGGTAGTATAGGGATAAAAAATATTGTAACGGCAGATTTTTCATCTTTCTGTATGGAAGGCTAACGGAGGGGATTTTTGTCTCACGGTTATAGTACAGGGGTCTTTGTCACAGACCCCATATTACAGGGGGTTTTTGTAATTTACCCTATTTTTTAATACTTTAAATTAACTGGGTGTATCGATTCAAATAGATTCTTTCGGTTGACTCTCCCTGAAGGCCAGAACAGTAATGGATAATAATAACAAAAACAAAAAAAGAAAAAAATAATAATGAAAAGAAAAAGGGAATGAGAGAATGAAGAATGGTGACGGGCATATGATACCATAACAAACTCTGTTTGTAGATTCTGAGAGGGAAGAGTGATTGGCCGAGAGGATTTGATTAATTCAATCTACAAAATAAAAAAAAGGAAAAGGAATAAATAATATAATAAAAAATTGGGAAATGTGAAATGGATAGACTGATTTAATAGACTCGGACAATGTCATGGGAGACTTAGGGGAGACAAATGGCGGAAAGAGAAAAGTAATAAAAAAACATACAAATAAAAAAGGAGAAAAATAAGAAGTAGAAAATGTAAAAATTTAAAAAAAATAGAAAGTAAAAAAAACAAAATAATAATAATAATAATATGTAAAAATTAAAGATGAAATGAAATGGGGTTCATAAGAAAATAACACAAATAATTGTTTAAATAAATTAAAAAAAAATAAAAAAACATAAAAAATAAAAATATAAAATATAAAAATATAAAATATAAAATAAAATATGTAAATATATACAAAATGAATAAAAAGCTTTCATTTTAAAATATTTTGGGAACAGTCTGGCTTTAGTCAGGGCAAAGCCCGTTCCAACAGACTTTACAGCCTTACCTTGAAAATATCTCTATACTTAAATGATTTATTTCATGAAATCTATTCCTAATACAAAATTGTAAGGGGCTGCTGGAACGGTGTAAACACCAATTTACCCTACAGAAGTTGAATTCGGTTGGGGACAAAGAAATCAGTGTTTATTATCTTAAACCAGTTTTGTGAGATTTAGATTCAAATCAGTTCTCATACCATCATAATATATACAAGCCCGTGCTCAGCACGGGTAACTCCGCTAGTAATATATTATCTTAGAGACATGTCTTGAAATTCCAATTTCTCGAGGTGCTGAAAGGCTCGTTGTTTAATCCACCGTCGATCATCAGTTTCCAAACGAGGTACCAGGTCTATTGTCTCTTCCTGGGGAAAGGATTTTACGAGTAGGGCTGGCAATTTATATGAAGTATGAAGTACATCCAGAGAGTAGTAACTTTAACACTTCCTGATTACGATGTATCTCAATATGCCAACCAGTTTGTTTATTGTGAATGGGGATCCATTCTTGGCTTCTTGAGAAAGTTAGTCATATTTCTGTCAAAAATATGGCACTTGTCAATCTATTTCTTCAACTAGTATACAATAACTTTTCACCATTTAATGGAATAGATGCCTGATCCTTATCAGAAATTACATTCAACTCATCACCATTTAATGGAATAGGTAATTTGATGTAGTTGCACCCTATTTGTCCAACTTCGAGTTGAAAGTCCTTTGATGGTGATTTCTTAGGAACGTGTGCCAGTTTAGACATGAGGCTCAAATTTCTTCGGTCCAAGTGGAGGCCGGTAATGTTCTACCACAATCAAACTTAATAAAAATCAAGATAGGTTGAGAGATCAAGAGTCATGCTATAAGAGAGTAATACATACTCAATTGTTCAAGTGATCTCAACAATTTGGGTTTAGACCCTTTATGACCGTTGGGTTTGCTTTTGTCAGATTCAGTTCGAAAGCCAGAAAAGAAAAAGAGAGAATAGTTGAATGGTGGGTGTGATACTTTGTGTGAGACAACACCCTAAAAGATATATTTATATTAAGTTTGTAAAATGATAGATCTGTACTTAATGTACAAGAAAGAGATAATATAAAGAATTAATATATAATAAAGAAAAGTAAAAGTACAAAAATAGCTCTATGACTAAATTTCACCATCTCTACACTCCCCCTCAAACTGATGCCTAGGAATAAGCATCAGTTTGTCCATGAGAAATAGATGTGGAGCCCGTATTATTGCTTTAGTCAACAAGTCTGCTAGTTAGAGCCCAGAAGAGATATGGTACCCTCAAGAAGGAGATCGTGAATGAAGTGACAATCAACTTCTATGTGTTTGGTGCACTCATGGAAGACGGGGTTGGATGCAATTTTTATTGCACTGATATTGTCTGCATAAAGAGGAACAGACAATGATGGCTCATTTAGTATTTCAAATAGAAGAGCCCGAAGCCATATGATCTCACTACACACGGAAGACATAACCCTATATTCAGCTTCAGTGGAAGATTTGGAAACAGTTACTTGTTTCTTGCACTTCCATGAGATAAGGGAGTTGCCTAGGAAGACACACTAGCCAGTAGTAGACCGTCGGGTGTCAGGGCATCAAGCCTAATCAGCATCCGCATAGGCCATAAGATGAATGGGAGATGATGAGGAGAAGAATATCCCATTTGATAGTGTGCCTCACACATATCTGAATGCATAGGATATGTCTGGCCGAGTCATGGTGAGATAGATTAAACTGCCCACTAACTGATGATAAAGGGTAGGATCTTCAAGGGGAGATCCATCATCTTTGCTGAGTTTTAGGTTCAGTTCTAGTGGAGTGTCCACAATCTTAGAGTCACTAAGATTTTCCAATTTAACCAGATCGGCCGCATACTTCTGTTGATTAACAAAGTAGCATTGAGAATTTTTGCTCACTTCAAGGCCCAAGAAATATGTCAAAGGCCCCAAGTCCTTTATCTTGAAGGATTCACTGAGTAACTGTTGTAGCCTAGAAATTCCTTCTGTGTCATCCCCTGTAATGAGTATATCATCAACATACTCCTCGCTTCCTCCTTAAGATGAATAAGGAATAATCAGAAGGACTCTAGGTAAAGCTAACATCAATGATGACGGATATGAACTTTTCAAACCATGCCCTAGGGGCTTGCTTTAAGCCATAAAGTGACTTCTTCAGACGACAAACAAGTTGCGGATCTGTACAGTATCCTAGAGGAGGATTCACATAAATCGTCTCTTTTAACTCCCTATGAAGAAAATCATTTTTGACATCCATCTGATGGATTGTCCACTGTTTGGCTGCAGATATAGCCATCAGAAGACGTACAATAGTCATTTTAGATACAGGAGCAAAATTCTCCTCATAGTCTATCCCGCATTCCTATTTGTATCCATGTGCAACAAGTTTGGCTTTATATCTGTCTAGGCTCCCATCAGATTTCATTTTCATAGAATAGACCCATCAACTTCCTATGAGAGAGGCTTCAGGTGGAGCTTGAACCAGGTCCCAAGTGTCATTCTTAAGAAGTGCTCAAATCTTACAATCCATGGCATCTTTCAAGTGTGGTTCTACTATGACCTATTGGTAAGATATGGGAATGTTTGTGGTAGATAAAACAGCAAAAAATGAGCTATGGTCTGGTGAATAACCATAGTGGTTAGGTGGTCGAGAGATTCTAGTGGAACGACGTAAAGTGGGTTCAAGAGGAAGGTCAGGTACACTTACTGAG
>NW_010729108.1:3075494-3097723 GCF_000365185.1 Nelumbo nucifera
GGGGGGATGGAGACTAAAGAAGGCCGTTGCTTCCTGAAGTATGTCTGAAGCTGGTGCGGAGGTGATAATGGAATATCTGAGGTGCCTGTATAATCAAAACTGTGCAACAAGAAAATAGAAGGAGCTAGGAATTTCACAATATGTTCAAAAAAGGACACACTTTCAAGAAAGACTACATTACGAGAGATCCAAAGGGTCATAGCAAAGGAACCCCTTATGTTCAAAATTGTATCCCATGAAGGCACACAAAGCTGCTTGTATAGTTAACTTTGTGCATTCATGGGGTGGAAGGTGGACAAAACAAGCACAACCAAAAACCCTGAGCATGGATAGGTTTGGGGGTTTGTGAAAGAGAGATTGAAAAGGAGAGGAATTATTCAAAACAAACGACGAAAGACGATTTATGAGATACATAGCAATGCTGGCCACCTCCACCCAAAACCAATAGCGTACATGGGAATCCTGTAAAAGGGTTCTGACTACACTCAAGATGTGTCCATTTTTCCTTTTTACTACCTCATTTTGTCGTGGGATGGCCAGACAGGATTTTTGGGGTTGAATTCCATATTGTTTCAGGTAGTTCTAGAAATCCCCATCAATATACTCTCCCCCTGAATCCGATCTTAGCTCGCAGATTCTTGCATCAAATTGGGTAATTACATAGGTGTGAAAGTGTTTAAAAATAGTGTATACTTCAGATTTCTTTCAAAGAAAATAAGCCCAAGTAAAACAAGTATAGTCATCAATGAAGGTTACAAAGTACTTATATCCCAGCCGTAAAACAACTAGAGGCGACTAGACATCACTATGTATTAAATGAAAGGGAACGGTTGCATGCTCAGAATAAGAAGGAATGAGTAAAATATGACTCTTACATAAATCACAAGTAATACAATCTTTATTCATATTCTTAAAAGAAAAGCAAAAACAAGTAAACTAATATAAGCAAATAACTAATCAAGTTTCTTAGAAAAAGGATGGCCAAGGCGTCTATGCCACGGATGCCAATCATTATTGCCATTAAAAGATCTAGAACTATAAGTAATAGAAAGCAAACATGAAGTAGAAGCAGAAGTAGTCTTATTTTTCTCAAACTCCAAGGCAAAGAGTCTTCCCGGTCTACGCCCCTTCCCCTTCACCTCCCTAGTTTTCCGGTCCTGTATCAAACAACCATTAGAAATAAATGAGACATTATTAACTTTCTCTATAAATTGGCCAATAGAAATCAAATTGGTGGTGAGTTTAGGTACAAATAAAATTTTGGATAAATGAAACGAAGATGATTTAGAGGTAGATAAATACAAATCATCACAACAAAGTATGTTAAGTTTCTCACCGTTTGCAGTAATAATATGTCTATTGAGAGGATGGGGTTTGGGATATTGACCAAGAGTAGCCCCTGTCATGTGGTTAGAGGATCCTACGTCTATATACCAGAGGTCGTTCGGTGAAGGGCAATAGGTTGGTGACTTAGCAGACAGACCAATAGCAATAAACGCTGAGGAGATGACCAAGGACATGAGCTATCAAATCCTTTCTTTAGACATGTTGTTGGAGGTATTGTTTTGGCCAGCTACAGAAGTGATAGAGGAGGAGTCATCTGAACCATCTATAATAGTCTGATAGGCCTTGTAGTTCCCTTTTTTCTAATTTGGACCACTACCTTTCTATGGCCAGGTAGGACATTCAGTGATGATATGGCCGACCTGCTTGCAATAGGTGCATGTGTTTTTATTCTTACAATGGGAGATAAAATGCCCGTACTTCTTGCATTCATAACACTGTATCTTAGAGAAATCCTTCTTCCCCTTTGGTTTAGTTGCCAAGAAGACAACATCAATGTTGGAGTCCTTCCTTCCATCCAGTGTAGTCTGAGTAGTCAATCTAGTTTTTACCCTCAAAATCTCCCCAAGAATAGTATCTAAGTCAGGAAGTGTTCCTCAGCTTAGGATATTAGATCAGACGACTTCAAATTTTGGCCTTAGATGCATTAGGAAATGCATAATTTTTCTCCTGTCGAAGTGTTCCTTCATGTATTTAACACAACAGTATGAAGGATCATCTCCCATGTGAGCTAACTCATATTCTATCCAAAGGTTAATGAACCAGGCATAGTATTCCTGGACCTTTCTATCTCCTTGATAGTAAGAAAAAATGTCAACCTCTACCTGATATTGTCTAGAGGTATTCGACTGTTGATAAACTTTCTCAAGGTATTGATACATCTAATAGGGTGTCTTGTACCCTCTCATAGGGATAGCAATATCAGTTTCAACTAAGCCTAGAATCCATGACACAATTTTTGTGTTGTCGATCTTCCACTGATTAAGTCCCTTAATGTCAGAGTTATTAGGTTTAGACACAGATCCATCTAGGTACCCCTAAAGACCCTTAGCTTTGACATGGAACTGAAAATTGAACTTCCATAGTGTGTAGTTTGTACCATTGAATTTAATAGGAAGAACATCCATCATTTCTGATGCCATCGAATAACAAAGGGAAACAACACACACTTCCAAAAACCAAAAGAAATTCGAACCAAAGAAGAAAAGAAGAATACCTTTCAGTTGATGTCCAAAAAAGGCAACTGCAGAGTTCTTCTGAACTGAAAAGTGGATCAAAACCCCTCAAAGACGAAACCAATCCAAACCAAACCAAGAAGATTCAATAGATTTGCTCTAGGCGACACCAGATCTAAAATTTCAGGCTGATCCGGTATCTCTATAGGGAGATATGAAAAAAGATTAAACCCAGTGGCGCAGTAGTCCAGAAAATAGATCTGTAAAGTTCAGATCTGTAGCCGGTCCAGGAAGAGAAGTAAAGAAAATACTCAAGAACTTCCAAATATTGTTAGGGAGTTCTTGAATTAGTGGCCAAGGTGCCGAGTGAAGTTCAGGTCGTGACCTGCTCTGATACCATGTCAGAGTCAGTTCGAAAGTCAGAAAAGAAAGAGAGAGACAGATAGAGAGAGAACAACCGAATGGTGGGTGTGACACCTTGTGTCAGTCAACACCCTAAAAGATATATTTATATTAAGTTTGTAAAAGGACAAATCTACCCTTAATGTATAGGAGAGAGATAATACAAATAATAGATATACAACAAAGAAAATTAAAAGTATAAAAATAGCCCTATGGCTAAATTTCACTGTCTCTACAACTTTAATGGATAGGAATTGTCCACAAACCTCTCTAATTGGTTGGGATTAGCCTTTATATTATGGGATGAGACATAGAGATATAGAGCAAGTACTCCATTGATCGTGTAGTTATTCTCGTTGGCCTACAAAATTAGTCCCATAAAGCCATGCATATACCACTTGGTCCCACATGAATTAAGATGGAACTAGTCCCATTTGACTAGAAACATTATAATATATATATAGAAAAGGGAAGAATACCTAGAAAAAAAATTAAGGGGTGGGATGAGGAAGGGGGAGAAGAGGAGAGACTAGACGAAATTGAGTGAACTTTGGGCTGGTGGGAAGATAAGGAGAGGGGGAGGAAGATGAAGTTTCTAGCTGGATAGTGAGGGGTTTAAGAGAAGGTAGGAGGGAGCAGAATGGGTGAAACATTAAATTTTTTATTTGATCTTTCAATACATACATACATACATACATACATACATACATACATACATACATACATAAGAACAATCAGTTCATTATTAGGTCCATTGGGTCAGACCCGATTGCCCTAAGAACAATCAGTTCATTTCTGGGTCTAAAATTACAGACCCTATTGGGTCCAGTTTGATTCCAAGTCCTTAGTAATTCTTGTCAAGTCAATTCCGATTCTACTTGGACTTGACTTGTTGACAACCCTATCTCTCTCTCTCTCCACTCCCACTATAATACTATTTTTAAATTTTCATTTATCTTTATTTTCAAGATTTGATTTATCTTCAACCACTCTCTCCTTGAACTTTTTATATTATTTACAAGATAATAAATGTTTTTAATATATTTTTAATTAATTAATTAAGTCTTCTAATTATGTTTCATCTAAGCAAGCCCCGAGTTGGGATTGAAGTATTGGATGGACTTTTAATATTATTTACAAGATAATAAATGTATTTAATATTTTTTAATTAATTAATTAAGTCTTCTAAATATGTTTCGTCTTGGCAAGCCCCGAGTTGGAATTGAAGTATTGGAAAGAAACCCAACTTGGAAACTTGTGGGCCTAATGCACACTCAAGCCTAGGGCCAGGTTTGAAGAAAAAACCTAGGCCCAAGCCTTGAATTCTTGAGTTAGGTCATTCTTAGGTTGGTTGGGCCCAAGCTTGGCTTGGAAATTTGTAAGCCTAATGTGATCTTGGGTTGCGCTAAAGTATTGAGCCAAAGCTTGGGCTAAAAATTTGTAGGGCCAGGCCTAGGCCAAGTCTAAACATCAAACTTAGGACTAAGCCGAGCCTTTTCATGTAAGTTTCTTTAATGTCTCAATCAAAATCCATGGAACAAAAGCTAACTAATATTTTAAAATATTCTCTCTCCTTTCACTCTCTTTCTCTCTCCAATAATTCAACTACTCCCTCCCATCCCTCCCTCCCGCTCCTAACCCCTCTAATTAACATTATACACTTGGTAAAATGTCTCAGTGCATATCATATGTTAAGTTACTTAATTTCCTTTAAATGTGTTTTTTAAGACTTTATTAATTATTTTAAAGTTACTAATTGTAATGGTAAAGTTATTTGCTTTAAAATTTGAGTAATTAATGTAATTTAAGTATTTAATTAGATTAATTAAATTAATAATGAATTAATTTACTATTTTTATTTATACTAAATTAATCTGCTTCATTTACCTAAATAGCTAACTTTAAATCTGCTTATATGAATGACAACAACAACAACAACAACAACAACAACAACAACAACAACAACAACAACAACAACAACAATAGACTAGTTGATATAGAGGCATAAAGTAAATACTCTATTGATGGTGTGCTTATTCCCGTTGGCTTACGGAATTATTCCTATAAAGCAATAGACCACTTGGTCCAACATGAATTAAAATGGAACTAGTCCGAGTCGACTTGACTCTGGAATTCTGGGTCTTATTTTGTTAGTGAATAGGTTCGTTTTTACCACTTACCCACCACATCGTTGGTTTCAACAAAAGGCTCAAAGGTTACTAATAAAGGAGCTAGGAAGGTGGTGTATTGACACTCTTCTCCTGGCTAATAGTCATACAAGCAGATTTGTGCAAAAAAACTATATTAAACATGTAGTGTCTACAACTTATGCAGTACAAAATGTATGTGGAAATATTATAAGAAAGTAAGAAACATTTCAATTCAGCAAAGTAACTATTTACATCAATATAAACTAATAATTAAAATTTAAGCAAGTATTAATTATATAATAAAATATAATATGTGGTATTTAGATTTAATTTTTATGACTTACATGAAAATAAGGCAAGTATCTATTTTATATAATATAGATAGGTTTATTTATTTATAGATAAGTTCTTTATGCACATCAAATTACATTAGTTGAAATGGATGTTTATATGATTTATATTTCATCTATTCATGAAAGAAAAACAAAATCACATTTTCATCTCAATGATTTTTGACAATCTATGGTGCATGAATTATATCATGAAACAAAAAGCATAAACCAATGATAAAATGTAAGGGTTGGTTTGGTTCATGTTGAAAGTATGAATGAATCGGAATTGGAATGACCTATTCTGCCTATTTGGTTTAGAGGAAATTTAGAATTAGATTCTCTATAAGATATGCATAGCTCCCAAGGAGGGTTTGCATCGGGTAAAAAGAAATAGGGCTTGGGGTAAGGTGCCAATTGGCTAGTTGGTAAGGTTTCTTATTGGTTGTAGTTAGGATTGAATTCCACTTGAACTAGGGTTGGGGGTTTATGGGTTTAGCTCCATGGATCCAAGAAAGGGGAGGGGGTTAGTGGTTTTCAAGTCACTTGTCCTTTTTTATTCTTTTGAAGATTGCCATTAAATTCTCATTCCAAATTAGACCTATTCTTTGGCTGGGTAGTTCCATGGACTGGCATGTTCTTTATTATGTCAAGACAGTTTTAGGCCTTGGGCCTTGGGCTTAGGCTTAGGCTTTAAACATCAAGTTAGACTATTTTTAATTATATAATATAATTAAACATATTTTTAATAATATATAATTGATATAGTATAATATATTTGTCCAAATCAAGTTTTGAGCTTTATAAAAGGGTCAGGTTTGGACTCAAGATTGGTCATTTTGTGTTAATAAAATGTCCAACCCAAACTTGGCCTAGCCATGTATAGGTCCATTTTCAATGGGGATAATTGGAAGGCATTCCCTCATGTAAGTCAATTGGTTGTGCCTAGGAAATAGTTGGGTCCCGTTTGGCATCATTCCACAGGAATCTACCTCGCGCTCCCGACATTCCCGCGGAATGGAAACACGTTTGTCATCACATTTTAAGTGGGAACGGGTGCTTTTGGAGTGGGAATGGCACATTCTGAGCAAGTGGACTGCAATCCACCTCAAAAATCTTAATTGTAGCCCCCTCCTAATCTACTAGTAGCCCCCCTATAAACCGCATCCTGTCTGTGAATTTGGCATCAATCCACGGGCAGGATTTAGTCCACCCTAGAAATCTTAGCTCCACCCTAGGGGTGGACTGAAATATAAAAACCCCTTTTTTTGGAGAACATGTGGCTCCCACCAAGGTTCTAAATATCGATACGCCGGTAGTTGGGTCATATCTGGAAATAACGAGTGGTTTTTACTTTTTTTTTCAAAATCGGTTCAAGGGGCGGTTTAAGGATCCTCCACCACCTGAACCGGTCAGAACCCCGATACATCGGGGAGTTCCCAAAACGATAGGCATCGGCCAATACAGGCTGATACGTGTTGATACTTTGAACCTTGATTCCCATATCTTCTTCTTAAATTTGAGAACACATGTGCTAGTTTCCCACGTTCTAGCTAGGACAAATTCATAATTTTGTAGATTTGGACATAAGAAAGCCCTAGTCGAAACTAAGTGGGGTTTCTTCCTTCTTCCTACCACCATAGATCCCCAAGCTTTCTCTCGCAGGGCTTCGACCAATTCACCTAGGTTTTTCTTGTAATCGTTCCTTTAGGTTTTTCCGCCGCACAGGTAAGAACCCATCACATATTGCGATCGTTTCTTCATGTTTAAATAATGTTCATGTTATTAAGTATTCATCAGTTCTCATAGTCATATACCAGCTCTACGTACGTGTTCTTAGTGATTTGAAACTGTGTTGGTTTGAGTTAAAAACCACATCACCATTGTTTTTTTTTCTTTGCATTTCGTTAAAACCTATATTGCATGCTTGCATTGGAGGTACTTTGAAGATGTTGCCTTTAATGAACTCATTTGAGATTTGGGATGGTTCAGTTGTATTGTTGCCTATGATCTGTTGACATGGATTTATTCAGGCCTGTAAGCAGGGAAAGAATTCATGGATGGGGTTAATCATTTTAGAGGGTGGAATTAATTTACACATTTTTATTAGAGAGTTTTGAGAACTGATAAAGCTGGTTGTAGGGTTAGTTTGGTCTCTTTGCTTTTATTTCTCTATTAATTGTAGCGTTAGATATAGGGCCTTTTGTCTTATGGGTAATGCTGTAATTACATTATTAGTATAATAACAGAAATTGGAGTGGTACTTAGAGATTAATAGTGCTAAAACAAAGAGAAATCCATCTTCTGTGTTAGATTATGACCAAAAATAGAGCAGTGCTGAAATTTTGATTGAAATTCCATTGTGAATGTCTACTATGATTTGAAGCTCAAGTTATAAAATACCCAAGATTCAACACCTACTCTTATTTAGGCTCTACGAAGAAGCAACATGCTTTCTCTAATTTTAATTTGAAGCTCAAGTTATTGGTAGTCTTTTTTGTTCTAATGACTTACAAACAAATGGCATTAAGTCAAAAAAGGAAGGAAGTGATTTCAAATCAAAATCAAGAGAAAGGAAAAGCACTATGATGTGGCCAAACGGACAATGAGAGCTGAGAGCTTCTCAATGACTTCATAAATGATTCGACACAAGATTTGTCTAGAATGCAGGAAGCTACAGAGAAGGATGCATAAGGTTCGAACATGGATCCTAAGGACATTGTCACACCAAAAGACAGAAAGCGGATGAAAGGGATAACAAATAAGCTCATAGGTGAATCTTGTCAGACATTCACAAACTACATTAAGCAAAATTCTATCGTTGCAATGGGTGCATGCAATGAAAATGATTTCTCCATCAGCAAATGTCAAGAAGTCCTTAGGAGTATGTAGGGCTTAAACAAGAAAATGTATATGAGGGCAATCAAAGGGATGCAAGACCAAAGTTGGAGGGAGTTACCACTTCAAGGTAATTTCTTGCTAATTTCACATTTCCAACAAAGTTAAATACTAAAATTTATGCTTTGGTATAACAGGAAAGTATTACCTTGCCGATTTGGGGTTTCCAAATCAAATTGGCCTTTTTGTGCCATTTTGAGGAGAGAGATACCATTTGTCTGACATTAGAAGGCAAAGACGTCCAAAGGGTGTGAAGGAGGAGTTCAACAAGCTTGCACAACAGCATAGAGCGTTGTTTTGGTGTATTAAAAGCAAGATTCCACATTTTGAAGGGTAGTTGTTTGTGTGATTAACAAATTTATTTGAGACGAAATCAAAAGAGATAGCATTGCTGATGACCTTTTTAACGAATATGGGAACATAAAAATCGAGATAGAAGAAGATCCAGTGGATGAAGCTCAACCAGTCAATGGTGCCGTGAATGTTGATAACGTATCGGAGATGACAAATCTTCGAAGAGAAATCGCAAATCCATTAGCTGATTCAATAAGATAGCCTAAGATATAACATGTTTTTGATAATTTGGTTGGTTTTAAGTCTTTAATGAGATATCTTTTGTTTGTTTTAAGTACAATGATTAATGAATTGCAACTTTGTTATATTTGGTTGGTTTTAAGTGTGTAATTTCATATTATACTTTATTGCAAGTCAATAATTTTTTATTTTTTTAGTTACATGTAATGTAATTCTTGCAAGTCAAGAATCTTCGAATGTCCAAATTGTGCATGTGGACGGGGCAAGATGCAGTTGTTTATGGCAAAAGCTGAAAGAAATTATGGTCAGTGGTTCTACTGATGTCCTATGGGAGTGGTGTATCTCTCATCGATTTTGTTTTATTTTATCCTTAATGTACAAGGTATTTCATAATCATACATTTTTTTATTTTTATACACAGGCGCACGAAAATGACGTTATATGGGTTGACCAGTTCATCCCTTCTAAACAATAACCAGTTACTTGTGGATGTTGCTTTTTATGACGTGTATTGGATTCTTATTATTTTACTATTTATTTGTGCTGTTTTGATCTTTAAGTAGTCAACAATTATTAAATGATTGACAATAGAAGACATTTCTGTATAATTATTTTTTTATTACTCTCATGTTTGAGGACTTGTAACAATACTTTATATGTATATGAATCTTAAGATTCAATAGCTATCCAAACGTTATTTCTGTATTTTAGAATAAAAACTTGGTGTGATGAACAAAGTATCAAACACTATTTATTATTCCTCGATAACCAGAAATTCCATTCCTGTCCTGGAACAGGAATTTCTCAACCGGACGATGACTATGAAGATTCAAGACAATAAAGGTGTGAGAATATATGTCTCCCACAATGGGCCTATTGTTTGTTATTAATTGGTTTTATGTGGGTATGGTTATGGAAACCCTAAAGAACTCTCATATTCTACAATCTTTTCATGTTTTAATTGATATTACAGAATGTTGTAACCCTAAGTTGATATAAAATGGTTTTTATTCAAAGAAAATAATTGATTTGAACCAGTAAGTCCGATCGATTTGATTCAGGTTAATGCGGATCAAACGGATCCTAAAATTTAAAGCACCTCAACTGTGACGTCGACCATTAGCAATGCACCAAGTCCCCAACGCGGAGGAAGCGAAATACGAGGAAGGAGATCAATCCAATGTAATCATTCCTTCCTCCTGCCCTGTCACAGCCAACCTATAGGCCCTAATAGTTGTACCTCTTTTTACTCTCTCTCTCTCGCTGTCTCCCTCTGAAATTCCGTCTTTCAGTCAGGCTGACGCAGTAGACAATCTCATTCTCACCGTCATCTTAATACTTGTCTCACCTCCGCTTCTAGTGCGCGGCTGCTCGCCCTCTCAACTGTGGTCGATAGACGATCGGTCTCAACAGTGCAATTCAAGTTTTTTCTTGCTTCAAAGAAGATATATCAAATGATGCATAGAAGATACAAAAATCTTCCTCTCCTCTCTTGCCTTGGAAATCATGTAGACGTCATGACATGCATAAATACTTGGTGCAGAAGCCATGCAAAGGAATTCGGCCCACATGATCCCTTGCTCGGTTTCTCACCTTCTCCTTTCTCCGTTGAGTGACTTCATGACTGTATTTGAACGGTTATGACGATAGCCTGCTCGTGGGTGGACGATGGAAACACTCTAGAGTTCAACTTCAACTAACCCACACATCAGTAGTACGAAAGCGAGTGCAATCGCAGCGAGCCTGAGCCAACTGCTTGTCTAATAAATGAAGCAAAACATTCTGGCGCCACAACCACTTATACCTCCAAAATCTCTCACGTATCCATGCATTTAATTGCTTGTTGGAAATCTAATCATGAGATCCGCCCCTTCCCCTTTCACTTCACTTCCCTCTCTTCTCTGTCTCTGTAATGGTTTCTCCCGGCAGCCACGTCTGAAATGGTTTATGGGGTCAGATACCTGCCATACCAGAAGTGGTCGATTGGAAATTATAGGGTGGTTTATGGGGTTCTGCCATTTCAATTTTCAATCATGGACAACTGTGTTCAAGATCTAGATCCCAATCGGACGGAAAATTACTATGAATGGGTGCCGGGGTTCTTCTTGACTTCTTTGGATCTTGACATATTTCGACAGAGTGAGTGATCTGACAATCACTCTCTGCCTTTAGTGCATGTCAGAGTGAGTAATGAAATCCTATATCCTAATATAAAAGCCTCGACTCTCTTTTCCTTGCAGCTGCAGTTGAGTTTAGAAGTTTACAGTTCTTGTCACTCTCCCCAACTCACCCTCTGCTTCTATTCCATGGCTACTTCTCTCAACCCTGAAGCACCAGAATTCGTCCCAGAAAATTCCATGGATGTCCCGAGAATCCTTCCTTACTCCCTTTACCAGCCTCCTCCCCAATCGCCCTACTTCTTCCCTTCTTTCCATCCGAGTTACTCGAGTCCTTTTCCGGTCATGGACGCCCTTCGACGTCCTCCTCATTCTCTTTCTGTCTACTGCAATAATTGTTTCTTTTACCTGAATAACTCCTGGGTGACCATTCCAGCACCGTCACCGGTGATCAGCGATATTACTTACTTGGCAACGACGGAGCAGGGCGACAGTACGAAGAAAGTAGGCAGGGAAAGTATCATAACTATGGTCAGGAAGGGGTTTAAGGGTCATGGTCTCCTGAGGAGAGGAGCTAAGAAAATTGGGACTAAAACCCTGGAGTGGAGACCTAAGTCGGTGAGCGAAGAAGACCGACCGGCTCAAAATTTGGAGTACAACTCGACGCAAAACCCTGCACAAAGTGAGGACACGGAGACCACACTTATGATTAAGAATATTCCGAACAAATTGAGGTAGATCTTCACTCTCTCTCTCTCTCTCATGTAATCGTTTTAAACCCATCTGTGTCTCTCCAATGTTTGGTGGACTAGCTAGTTTGTGCTTCCTTGTTCTTCAATCTACCTTTCTCCATCTGTGAATGGTTTCGCTTTTCTAATTTTCTTTAGTTTTTTTATACTATAGTGGTATCGAGAAGAAGATGCGTGAAAGAACTATTCATTAAGGGATGTTCGTATTTTTTCTTTCCCATAATTTTCCATGAAATGGATGCCGTTTGTTTAATTTCTACTGACTTGTCAGTTTTGATCATTTTGATTTCGTTTGTTTGAACTAGAGAACGAAATTCTGCTTCATTCACACGGTTCTGTATTATTTAGATGATTTTCCAAATGGGTTTCTGTTCATTTTGGGTTTTCAGTCGCAAGGAGATGTTGGATTTCCTTGACGAGCGTTGCTCAAAAGAGAGGCAGACGCTAATTTCGGAGAGAGCAGCAGAGGATGCTGGTATGTCCTTGGCATACGATTTCCTGTATCTACCCATGGATTTCAGGTATTATTTACTATTGAAATTCGTCCCGTTCATCCTCAGTTCCTCGTGATTCTTGATAAAGATTAAAACATGCTCTATACTGAAAATAAAGGATTATACGTTCGTTTAGTTGTATTTTTCTGTTAATGCATGCTTTCGCTGTTTGGTTGAACTGAGTGCAGGAGTAGGTGCAACAGGGGGTACGCATTCGTCAACTTTACAAGCGCAAGGGCGGCATCTATTCTGAAACAGTCAATAAATAACTACAAGTGGGACATTCTGGGTTCCAGGAAAATCTGTGAGATTACTTTCGCAAGGATACAGGTAAAGTCTTTTTGGTTGGAAGAATTTAAAAAGGTGGTGATCCCTACAAGAATTCTCTCTTATCCTTCGATCAATTGGCGTTTTTCACAGGGGAAGGATGCACTGATAAAGCATTTCAAGAATTCGACTTTCGTTTGCGACTCGGAGGAATTCCTCCCTGTCTGCTTCATCCCTGCTCGCGACGGCTCGGGGTGCTCGGTATTGTCATGCACGTTTGGCAATCGGATCGAACCATCCCAACAACAGATGAACGGCCACTTTTCTTAAGGTCGTCTGTAAATTAATATTCGTTTCGTCTCTCCGGTTATCGTCGGTCGTCCGTCATCTTTAGAGACTAGAACTAGTTTATGTAGATGCATGGGCTCACGGGCCACTGAAGTTAAGTCGCTTTATTAGATCAGAAATATAAGGGTTTTGGTTGAGGTGATTGTTTCTACTTTCTACTGTGTTGTCAGCCAATTACAAGGGGGTTGACCGTGGCACCTGGGCTGCCCTTGGGGCTTCCGCGCAGGTGATAGGGTCTACCCTCTAGTGTAGGGTCGTAATTAATTTTTACCATTTGTGCTATGCTAGACTCTTTAACTACGTAGTATTTGATGGTTAAGATGGTGCTATCTAAATGGAGGGTTGAAGTGTTCAGCACTTGTGAATTGTGGTTCTTTTTGTATGCTATATTCTATGGGCGATCTGCATGGGCCATGATGGTCCACTGAACCCAGGGCAAAATAAATTTGAGGCTACCCTAAAAAAATACACTGCTTTTGGTAGGGTACCCTATACTTTGACTCATGAAATGGAAAATAAAAATGGGCTTCTCTGCTTTATATCTGGTTCTGGGTCTGTGTCCGTTAGATGTTCATTCTTTTGGTAAGGTCAGGGTCCACCGGTGTCAATTGGACTGGATTTGGTCCAATCCAGTTCAATGAATATTTTTGGACCATTTTGGTCCGGTCCAATTTAACGTTTGGACTGCTCAATCTGTTCAAATTCATGTTAATTGGACTGGATTTGGTCCAATCCGATCCAGTCCAATGCGAGTCTATTACAAATGGATGTGGTCCAATCCAGTTCAATGAATATTTTTGAACCATTTTGGTCCGATCCATTTAATGTTTGGACCGCTCAATCTGCTCAAATTCATGTTAATTGGACTGGATTTGGTCCAATCCGATCCAGTCCAATGCGAGTCCATTACAAATGGATGTGGTCCAATCCAGTTCAATGAATATTTTTGAACCATTTTGGTCCTGTCCAATTTAATGTTTGGACCGCTCAATCTGTTCAAATTCCTGTTAATTTAGATTTGTTTCAACTCTGACCTTGTCCATGACAAATGTGTTCTTATCTTCTATCACTGTACCAGACGTTGTCTCAATCCAATTTAAATTCATTACGGAATCCAATGTCGTAGTGGTCCGTCCGGATTCATTTGTAGGGGTGATCATTTCAGTCCGGCCCGGGCTTGGGCTTGCGTTTTGTGTTTAGGCCTGGCCCAGCCCATGTCATGGTATTGAATATATTGATATGTAATATTTTATATATAAGTAATATTAGTTTGGAATCAGGCTTGGTTCGGCCCAGGCCCGTATAGACTTGAGTTAGGGTTTTTGTTTCAGGCCCAGAACCCTGGGCTGGGCCCCAGGTTTAAGCTATAGCCCTTATCATAAGTATAAAGCCTGTCCTGGCCCCTTGTAGAGCTGGGTTAGGGTTCATGTTTCAGATCCAGAACCCTGGATTGAGCCCGGGCCTAACCTATAGGCCTTGTCATAAGAGTAAAGCCCGGCCCATGATCACCTCTATCACCTCGTAAATTAGTAAAGATAAGAAAGATGACCGTGATCTATTATTTGAATGAACCTCCACTCCACATATTGGAACTCATTTTGTATTTTGATTTTTCAATTAAATAAAAAAAAGAAAAAGAAGATCGTGATCTATTATTTGAATGAATTTCCACTCTACATATGGTAACTCGTTTATTTTGTATTTTGATTTTGCAAAAATAAAAAAGAATGAAAGATGTACATGGGATCAAGGCAAATGGGCCTGGTGGGCTAAAAGAGGAGAATGATGAGGTGGTTTCCACGTGGCAACAAAAAGGGCTTAAAGCATTTTCTTAATTATGTTAATTAATTAAAGCTGCTGAAGTATGATATAATCTGTTGGGTAAATTAGTACATAGGCTTAGTCTGCGAGGACTGTAAATACAAATAATACAAGGTGAAAATGTAAGGCTCAGAAATGTCACCTACAAGATTAAGGTTTTATACTGTCGTCTGCAAATATTTGTTTTGTATTGTTGCCAAACTAAGCTTAATAGTTCAGTGTTCCTGTATGAATTATAAAAGTACAAAAAAAAAGAGTAAAGTGGCAGGTATTTCATAGTATTTGCTTCTCCAATATGGATGCCTTCTGAAGAGTGTAAATATAAATATATAGTGTAAATACATACAAAATAGTACAAATAAAAGGCTGTGTTTGATTGCAGTGCAAGTTTATTTGTACCAGTACAAATGCACGTGAGTGTAAATTTAATAAAATGTAAATTCTCCTTTAATTTTGCTTTGGATATTTCTTTATTCTGTTTTATGTCTTAATTTATTTTATTTGTACTACGATCAAACAAATTAAGTTGAAGTTTAAAATAAAAATGGGTCAAAATTTAAACTCGAATCATTTGCAGTGTCATGATTTTGCATAGTGCAAATTTAATGCTATGCATTCAACTAGTTATATTCTTTGGTTATAATGCATGCACTGAAATTGACAGATTTTACAAATTTTAAGGAATGTTTGTGCTTAAATGAAATGGAGATCAAGTTTATCCATTACTAACTGAAAAAAAAAAGCAAAAAAAAGAACTGAGATCGAGGTCAATTTTAAGGCATGCAAAATTAAATCAATTTTTTTTATTAAGGCTGCGTTTTGGCACGTCATTTTGCATTACTGTTTACAAGCCCAAAAGATTGAAAATCAGTCTATTTTTGTTTCTGTCAAAAGATAAAATGCTGAGAAGACGGCTTATTTTGGGCTTATTTGAGGAAGCTCCAAATAAAGTTTCTCGCATCTTTTGCGTTTTAATCTCACGTGAAAAGACATATATTTACTAAACATGCTTCGCATCTTTTGCATTTTAATCTCACGTAAAAAAACATGTATTTATTAAACATGCTTCAGGTTGTTCAAAATCTTCGTGCAAAAGCTCAATACGTCTTTTATATATCAGAATTAGAGGAAGATCTTCCAAATAACACGCCAAATGAGCCCTAAAACAATTTTACATATCCAAATACCAATCACCAAAATGCACTCTACATGAAAAATTTGCACTCTTCCCAAATAGAGCGGTTTAAATATTCAACGTGGACGAAGAATTTGGCCAGCCCACGTTAATATAATCTTCTTTTTCTATAATCAAAATGAATAAGAAAGTAATTTGATTGTTTTCAGGTTGCATTATTTCGGACAAATGGGACAATGGTAGAAAGAGATCGTCTTTGTTACTCTATTACTGAAACCAAAAGCGGAGTCAAATACATTACAACAATACAATCCAACTGGGCGATGAGAACATTCTTCAGAGATCCACAATCTCACGTATTGGATTTTGTTGCGCCCAGATGATCTCGTGCATTAAATGTGGGCTGATGTTTCTCGTTCTCTCTCTAATCATGAGATATCTGCTCTTTTCTTTTCCCTTTCCTTTTCTTCTCACGTCAGTCTCTGTACTCTGTGTCCTCTGTTAAAGTGTTCTTCTGTTTTGCCGCATTTATTTCCTTCCAAGAAAAAATTTAAAATAAAATTAATAAATAAATAAAGAAAGATAAGAATAATATCAGTTTATTATTCTAACCCGAAAAAGTAAACAAAAGATCAGGTTATTATTGAGGTGATTTTAGATTTTAAGCATAAATGATTACTTCACAAACCTGATTTTTAACGCTTTCCAGCAAAAATTCAAAAGAAAGAAAAATCCCCTTCTTTCACGTTTCCTTCAAAATTTTATGTACTCCGTACTAGAAAAGGCTTATGAAAACGAATGAGGCAAACAGAACTCTTTCACGTTTTCAATTTTGGTTTCCTTCAAAGATTTCATCTGCTCCGTACTCTCTCTCTCTCTCTCTCTCTCTGCAATTTGCAATTTGAATTTGCATTTACGAAGCTTCAGTTAACTGTCAACACTTTACACTGGGACAAACCCAGAATGGCTCCTCTAAATCCTGAGGCACCAGAGTTCGTTTCTAAGAATTCTGTGATTCCCAACATCTCTTTCGCTATCATTCCTTCTTGTTCCCTCTACCGACAAACTCCATATTCAACACCCTACTTCCTCTCTCCTCTTCACCACCATTACTTTACTTCTTTACCTGCAATGCCAACCTTTCCTCTCCCTTCCGGTGCCCCACCTCAATCGTATGTTCACTGCGTCGACGGAAGTTTCTTCTACAACTCTTCAACGAGCGCCGGGCCGTCTACAGCGCCGGAACAAGCTGTGGTCTCCGATTACATACATGGTGCAACTGTTCCTCCTAGACTCGCCCGAAGGGTGGTCCAAAATTGTAGGTTTCCGGATGGAGGAACCAGACAACAGCGAATTCGAGCTCATCAGAGGCAAGCCAAAGTTAAACAGACCTGGATACCCAAGTCGGAGTCGGTGAGTGAAGATCGCACATCGGCTAGCCCTAACTCAAGGTCTGATGTGGTCATCCATCCTCAACCTGTGGAAGGTGAAGGAGCAAAATCCACTCTCATGATAAGGAACATTCCCAGCAAATACAGGTATTCCAATGTTTTGCTCTCTCTCTCTCCCCCCCCCATTAGGGTTTTACGATTGAATCGTTTTTAGATTTCACAAAAATGTTTGCATGCATCAGGTCCCGTTTGGAAATTAAACTAGGGGAAATTTGGGAGAAAATGGGTTTTATTTTTTTCAACTTTTACCGTTTAGCCATTTTGGGTTTTTCACAGTAACCAACCTCTCTATCTTGTCAAAGTTGCTCTCCATAATTCTTTATCGTTTTCGAGTTTGACAGTCGGCAGATGTTGATGAGTTTTCTTGACGAGCATTGCATGAAGGAGAATGAGAAATTAAAGAGACCCGCAGGCGCAGAGGAGGATTCGCTGTTGGCTTTCGATTTCCTCTATCTGCCCATGGATTTCAAGTATTATTTGTTCTCATTGTATCATGTGATAATATTCCTTTTTCGTTGAATTCCTTTTTGTTTTTTGTTATGTTTTCGGTAATTTGATGAGCTGATGTATGGGTGCAGACGTAGGTTGAACAAGGGTTACGCCTTTGTTAACTTCACCAACGCTAACGCCGCATCTAGACTGCATGTCTCATTGAATAAGTACAAATGGGAAGTGTTCAAATCCCAGAAGATTTGTGAGATCGCCTACGCCAAAATCCAGGTGATTATTACGACGGAAACTTTAAGATGAAAAGACCCCCCCAGAAAGCCAAATCCATGCGTTTCGTAGCTCTCTCTCCCACGCGTCTGGATCTCTTCCCTGTCTAATGATTTTCCTCCCTTTCCTCCTTGCTCTGATAGGGTAGTGATGCTCTGATAAAGCATTTTCAGAAGTCGACGTTCGTGTGCGACTCGGAAGATTACCTCCCCGTTCACTTCATCCCTGCGCGGGACGGCTCGGGCAGTTGGGTCTCGCAGCGCACAATCGGGAAACGAATCCACCCATCTCTCCAGATCGACAGCTAGCGATAACCATACAGATTTACAGTACTGAAGGATCTCATGAATGTCAAATTGTGACCATGTAGATTTAACATTTAAGTAGTGTTTTACAGTTCACACTGTGTAAGTAGTGTAGAGCCACACTCTTCTGAGAAGAAGAGGAAGAAGGAAGGTGGACCGCGGCACCTCGACGGACGGACCTAGACCATGCAGGTGGTGGGGTCGACCTTCCTAAAGTATGTGTGGCCGTGTGGGTTCTGGGTATGCAGGACAGCCGACGAGTTCTAACTTTTCGGCTCTGTTTGTTGCAATGATATATTACAGTAAGTACTGTCTTTTCTTGAAGGGCTTCATTTCCATGTAATCTGATCTTCTCGTTTTTGTTTTAGGGTCTAGATCTATAGAAGTAGTGAAGAAGTAGAAAGTAAGCTGGGCCTCTCGTTTAGCTTTGGAACTAGATGCCTGTAAAGTGTCAACTCCAAACTTGGTGGGTAATCCCTGGCTAATTATATTTCCTTGAAATTAATAAGATTTGGGGATGGTTGGACGATCGAACATCTGGAAGAGGAATCCATTGCATTCGATTCGAGGGTGCTAAATTGCTAATCCATTAATACCTTAATTATCATTACCTGTGGAGCAGTGGATGCAAAGAAATCGAGCTTTCAGTTGATGGAGTTCATCCGGAGCCATCTTAAAGGAGAGTGATATATCATGATGGTAATCCGAAATCAACTGCTAGCTTGAGATTTTAGGCTTAGCCACTCTCTCTCTCTCTCTCTCTGCGTGCGGCAACTAGATGTTAGCAAGGAAAGAGGCCTGTGCAGGATGTCTACAGGCTACAGCTACCTTTTAGGCTTTGGCTGTTGAACTCCTTGGCGCATAAGAACGGTTATAATATTGAGTGCCGACTATAAAAACCATGCATCTGATGATCTGAGCCAACCCTGAACCTTGAACGGTTATAATATTGATCCTTCATGGTTAATTTTCTACTGTTCCAGAGTTTATAACCTTAGGTAGGGAAATCTATAATGTCTGTCAAAGAAATTCGAGTTTATAACCCACCAATACGCGTTGAACACGTCACCAGAAATGGCTTAACAGGGCAGGTTAACCGGAATTAACGGAGTTATTCTGTTAACGGCCGTTTCCTTGGTTGGACCACGCACTAAAAGACGAAAAAAACCATGAAAATAATCTTCTAACAAGACTAGATCACCGACGTCTGACAAAATTATTCCGGCAAAAAAAGAACAGGCGGCTGGTGGCAGCAACATTCATTTGGTAAACTTTCGTGTCTAGAAGCCAGCGGGAACAGAAAATCAGACACTCTAATGCTAGAGTTGGCTCCATTCAATATCTGTGTTTCTCAACTTGATTAGGAGACTAATGTGCTGATTTGAAGCTTTAGTCGTTTGAAAGTAGAGGTTCCTTTTGATATCAAGCTTCTGTTGTTTGAGAAAGGGAGGTAAGGTACCTCTGGTTTTGCAATCGTTTAAAAGCAAAAGAAAAAAATAATAATAATAATTATAAGAGCTCAGTTTATAGGTGGAGGGTGATTTGACCCGACCCCTTGAGACGGTTAAACGTGGAGTAACAGTTCAGTACAACGGCTTGATCGCGACTAAGTAACAAGCCCGTAGGATAGCTTGTTATGTTACAATTCGCCACAGGATGAGCTCGCTATAGTGCGAACTCGAGGACTCCCGATGTACTGAAAGGGAATATTCTAAGACAAGTCTATCCCAGCTCGCGAGTTAGGATAACCAGCTCACTCCGATACTTAGGCAGAAAAATTGCCTCAAGGGCCACCACAAGAGGAATTTCCTCAATGTACCCCCAGGGTAGCTTGCTATAAAGTAGCTCGCAATAGGGTAGCTCGCTACAAGGTGGCTCGCTATTAAGCGATGCGGCGTTTTCAGGAACATTCTATCTAACAAGACCGTACTCGTCAGACTGCACCACGTCTCTTGACTGGCGGCGCAGTCCCAGCCAGCCCGATAGACTGCACCCACGTCTCTCGACAGGTGGTGGCGTGTCTGTCCTTCCGGGACGTGTCACTCATCCGATTGGGTAGTACTTTGCAATGGTTATCTGCGCAGCCCTGACAGATAATGGCTGCGACAGAGGTCCAGTGGCGGTTACGCCCGATTTGACAAGAACGCTCATATTTAAGAGCCCCATGGTCGAAGGGGAAAAGGTATCTTGAACATATATGAACTTTATCTTGAGCTAATCTCGAACATTCAGTGATCCAGCGCGACCTACACTCTTATCCTTCCTCGCACTCTTTGTTACTTTCTCCAGCGTTCTAACTTAAGCATTGAAGTATTCCCACCGGGCAAGTCCCCCGGGAATCCTTCACCGTCTTCTTCTCAGGTATCGTCCGTCGCCAGGTAGAAGCCAGTCAGCTGGCAGCTAGGAGTGCCCGGATTGTGCAGCATCATTTGGCGCCGTTTGTGGGAAACGCTTCAAAAAAGCCTTCCTCTAAGTTTCTACAATTTCTCTCTGAGAACTTAGCATTCATGGCCTCCTCCAGCAAACTCGGACGTGGTGCCAACCAGAACGCTTCTAGGGAGCACCCCCAGCTCCCCATTGTCTGTATCGGATAGTTCATCGTCCCCCTCTCTGTGGACAGAATCCCCAGCTTGAACGTGCCTCTCACAGTGGCACCCGTGAACGCTCCACTCCCTTCCACGGTTGGAGCGACCTTTGCTGAACCTTCGGTTGTGCCCCCAGTGACCAACCAAAACCAGTTGGAAGACCTAGTGCAATGCATGCGAGCCATGCAAGCTCAAATGCAGCAGTTCCAGCAATTTCAACTCTACCAGCAACAAGTGCTGCATCAGGTCTCTCAGTACCAGTATCAGCAGCAGTTCCCTTCCTTATCTCAGCCCTAACAACCGCTTCCCCCTCGACACTCGGCCACGAAGCAAACCAAGCCCTTCCGTCGGAGCGAACGACCTCGCCGGGGAGAGGCCTCTCAGGCACAGAATCCTTCCACAAGCCCGGCCTCGTCCCATGGCAGAAAGGAGAGGCCAGCCACCCCCGCCTCGCAGCCTGTGGGCAGGTCGGGGGCCTCCCAGCCAGTCAAACCCGCATCATGCCAACACTCTCAGTTCGAGCTCCAGCTCACGGAAAACCTGTTTGAGGTCCTAACCGTAGACTACAAGCAGGGCCCTTCGGTTTAGAGCTACCATCAGCAGTCCGAGCCCATCGAGCTCGGTAACACTGAAGCAAGAAACACCAACGCCGAGCTGATGAAGCAGCAGTGGAGATGCAGACGAGCTCGCCGAACTACTATTCGCGTCTTGCCCGAGCTCAGAGGTAAGAAGGAGGTAAGCTCAGATGAAGTAAAAGCTACTCCTCTCCTCTCAGTTCCTTCCCCGCTATCGCCAGAACTTCTCGCTGTCCCCATGCCAAGGGACTTCAAGCTCCCTCCCCTGGATAAGTATGATGGATCATTCGATCCGAATGATCATGTGGATGGCTTTCAGTCCCAGATGCACTTGGCAAGAGCTAGTGAATCCTGCATGTGTGTGGCTTTCTCCACCACCTTCAAAGGGGTAGCCCGCACATCGTACCGAAACCTCGCGCCCAGATCGATAAGAAGTTGGGCGCAGTTTGTGCAAGTCTTCGCCTCGCACTTTGTCACTAGCAAAAGGTGCCCAAGAACTCAAGAAAGCCTCCTCGGCATAGTTCAAAAGGAAGGAGAGTCCATCCGGAGTTACATCAAGCGGTTCAATGACGCTTGTTTACAAATACCCGATCTGGACCTTGCAGTTCGTCTCACCGTGGCCAAGTGAGGTATTACCCATAAAGAATTCAAGTGGCACGTGGTTGTCAATCAGCCTAAGACCGTAACCGAGTTCCTTAAGCTCACGGATCGGTTTATAGGGATGGAGGAAGAGATCAACCAGAAGGGCGAGTAGGCCCATGAGAAAAGGAAAAGGGAAGTCGAGCCCCTTACTCAAGGGGATAGCAAGAAAAAGAAGGATCCAACTCGGGGGG
>NW_010729108.1:3097801-3117550 GCF_000365185.1 Nelumbo nucifera
AGAGATCAACCAGAAGGGCGAGTAGGCCCATGAGAAAAGGAAAAGGGAAGTCGAGCCCCTTACTCAAGGGGATAGCAAGAAAAAGAAGGATCCAAGGGGGGGGGCAAAGCCAAATCAACCCTTCCAAGCTCCAGCAGCAGAAAGGAACTACACGCCCCTCAGCGCAAAGTGGGCCGAGATCCTCATGGCGATCAAGGACGCCCTGTATGTGAAGTGGCCACCCAGGCTGAGGGCAGATCCTAATATAAGGAACAAAAGTTTGTATTGTAGTTTTCATAAAGACCACGGTCACAACACCGAGAATTGTAAAAACCTCCGCGATGAGATAGAGGAGCTCATCCGTCGCGGGTATTTGAGAAATTTTGTACAAAATAATCATAATAATAAAGTAGGTTGGCAGGGGAGTAGAGTAGAGATGCTCCCAAATCCAGCAGGTAGGCAGAACCACCGTAGAAGCAGCCCCCTAAAGAGAGACCAGTTCGGGGGACCATTCGCGTGATTGTTGGAGGTTCGATTGTAGCGGGCTGCACCTCAGCCGTAACTCGGGCATCAGCTTGCGAGGCCGTCAGGGAAGAGCAGAACCCCCCGAAGCGGTTAAGGATGGAAGACCCGATCTTCTTCACGGAGGATGACGCACACGGGGTCCACTACCCCCATGATGACGCGCTTGTCATAAAGGTAAAGATCAACAAATTTGAAGTCAGGCGTGTCCTCGTCGACTCGGGTAGCTCAGCAAATATTCTCTTCAAAGCAGCCTTCGACCAACTTCAGCTCTAGGAGAGCGACCTGAAGCCCACGAACACTCCCCTGGTAGGCTTCAGCGGAGAGGAAGTCAGGCCCCTGGGAAGGATTACAGTACCTGTGGAAGTCGGCACTTGGCCTAGCATAGTGAGGCTCAACCACGATTTCTTAGTGGTCGCAACCCCCTCCCCGTACAATGCCAAAGTAGGTTGGCCGATCACCCATGCCTTACGAGCTGTGGTTTCCACTTACTACTTGGCCATGAAATTTCCCACGGACTTCGGAATCGGGATAGCGCGAGGTGACCAGCTTGAGTCTCACAAATGCTACGTTGCCGCCCTCATAGGGAAAGCCAAGGTGACCGACGACCTTGAGCTGGAGCGACCTCGAGTTAGAGCGACTTACGGAGCAGTGCGAGGAGCGAGCTACGCCCACGGAAGAGACCGTCTCCATCCTAGCATCGGTAGAGGACCCAACCCGGACACTTCAGATCGGTGCTTCCTTTGAGGAGCCTCTGCGATCTAAACTGGTACGCTTCTTACTTGAAGATTTAGATATTTTTGCATGGTCCGCGGTAGAAATGCCCGGCATAGACCCCAGCATTATAACTCATAAGCTTAATACTGATCCTGTAGTTAGACCCGTTAGACAAATGAAACGCAACCTAGCCCGAGAGCGATGGAGGGCAGTCGACGAGGAGGTTGGGAAGCTCCTCGTAGCCAATTTTATCAGGAAAGTCCACTACCCGAGCTAGGTGGCCAACCCCGTTCTGGTAAAAAAGGCTAACGGTAAATGGCGCATGTGCGTCGACTACACCGACCTGAACCGAGCTTGCCCAAAAGACTTCTTCCCACTCCCCAGGATCGACCGCCTAGTGGACGCGACCTCGGGGCATGAGTTGCTGAGTTTCCTAGACGCCTATTCGGGCTACAACCAGATCAGGATGAACCTGGCTGATGAAGAAAAGACTGCCTTCATAACCGAGCTTGGCCTGTACTACTACAAGGTCAATCCCTTTGGGCTAAAAAATGTCGGGGCAAACATTAAAAGACTTGTAAATAAGTTGTTTGAGCCATTTTTTGGCGGAAAAATAGAATGTTATGTAGACGACATGGTCATCAAAACCTAGTTTTCACGTGATTTAATACAAGACTTGAATTCAGTTTTTGAAATTCTGCGTAGATTTAACATGAAATTGAACCCGAATAAGTGTGCCTTTGGTGTCACCTTGAGTAAGTTCCTGGGGTACATCGTTAATCGGTGCGGCATTGAGGCTAACCAGGACAAAGTATAGGCCATCATAGACATGAGACCACCCCGAAAAATGAAGGAGGTTCAGAGGCTGAATGGCCAAATAGCTGCCCTAAGCCACTTCATGTCCAAGTCGGCAGACCACTGCCTACCTTTTTTTAAAGCAATTAAAAGCAAAGGGTTTGAATGGACCTAAGATTGCCAGCTCGCGTTCGACGAGCTCAAAAATTACCTCGCTAGCATACCAGTCTTAACCCGGCCCTAGGAGGGCAATGTTTTAGAGCTGTACCTCTCGGCAAGCGACGAAGTGGTCAACTCGGTACTAATAAAAGAGGTAGGTCGGGTCCAATGACCTATCTACTATGTTACTAAGGTGTTGCAGGGAGCAAAGACGAGATATCCAGAGATAGAAAAGTTGGCCTATACACTAGTTATTGCAGCTCGAAAGCTCCATTCGTACTTCCAAGCTCATACTGTTGTCGCCATCACCAACAAACCTCTGAGGCAAATCCTACTCAAGCCCGAGGTCTCTAGTCGACTGACGAAGTGGGCCGTTGAGCTCAGCGAGTACAACCTCCAATACAAGCCGCGAACTACTATCAAGGCCCAAGCCTTAGCAGACTTCGTTGCGGAATGCACTTTTAGCTCCGAAGTCCCTAGGCCGGTTGAGCACGAGGCCGCCAATTCGGGCAAGCCCGAAGCTTCCAGGCCAGTTGAGTTTGAGCACCGTGATGTAGCAACCAGTGCGGCATCTCTCCTAGTTAGGCCAAGCGCGAAATAGGATGAGGAGCCCTGGATCATTCACGTAGATGGCTCCTAAAACCGGCATGGTAGCGAAGCCGGAATCATTTTGTACGGCCCAAGCGGCGCAAAACTGGAGTACGCACTATGCTTTGAGTTCGCGGCGTCCAACAATGAAGCGGAGTACGAGGCATTAATAGCCGGGCTGGCTCTAGCCAAAGAAGTGAAAGGTAAGCATATCGTCATCTACAGCGATTCTCAGCTCATGGTCAATCAAGTCACAAGCGAATACGAAGCTCGCGAACCAACTATGATTGCCTAGTTGGCCAAAGTAAGAGAGGCTCTGCTCAATTTCCAGTCACACTTCATCAAGCAAATCCCAAGGTTGGAGAACGCTGAGGCCGACACCCAATCCCAGTTAGCCAGCACTAGTGTTAATACCATGAGAACCATGTACATAGAGAACCTGCCTCGGCCTAACATTCTCGAGGGGGCAGAGGAGGTCGCTCCTGTCGCTCAAGCAGAGCTGAGCTGGATTGACCCGCTTGCGAGCTTCCTACTACACGAGACCCTCCCTATAGACCGCAATGCTGCTAGAAGGGTAGAGCGTCAGGCGGCCAAATACGTCATGATAGACGAACGGCTGTACCGAATATCCTGCATGCTCCCCTATTTGCGTTGTTTGGACACTTGGGGGGCAAGGCCCTCGCCCAAAAAGCGCTACGACAAGGGTACTACTGGCCAACAATGAAAACAAATGTTATTGAGCTCGTCAGAAAGTGTGACAAGTGCCAGAAGCATGCCAATATCTACCATCAGCCCGCTGTCGACCTTAAGTATCTCACCAGCTTGTGGCCTTTCGCACAATGGGGCATCAATATACTCGGACCGTTTCCACCAGCGACAGGCCAAAGGAAGTTCTTGGTGGTAACAGTTGATTATTTCACCAAGTTTGTAAAAGCTTAACCTCTCGTGGCAATCACAACTCGAAACGTACAAAACTTCTTTTGGAAAAATATAGTGTGCTGCTTTGGGGTTCCTCGGGTACTGATTTCTAATAACGGTAAGCAGTTCGAAGACATTAAATTCCAGAACTAGTGCCAAGACATGGGAATCCGACAGAACTTCACTTCAGTCGCACACCCTCAAGCAAACAGTCGAGAAGAAGTTATGAACAGAGCTATCCTCCGTGGACTGAAGGCATGGTTAGACCGCGCTAAAGGACTATGGGCAGACGAGCTACCCAGTGTTCTATGGGCTTATCAAACCACAATAAAGACCGCCACAGGAGAGACCCCCTTCAACCTCACCTACGGAACTGAAGCATTCATCCTAGCCGAGATCGAGGTTCCCTCGCTACGACTAGAAGCGTATGATGACATGGCAAACGAAGACGAGCTACATACCAACCTCGACCTACTCAACGAAATAAGGGACCTCGCATATATCACGACCGCAGCCTACCAGCAAAGAGTAGCTTGGTACTATAACGCTAGGGTCAAGAAGCGGAACCTCCATGTCGGCGACCTGGTCCTTCGTAAAGTTATGGTACCTGAGCCTGGTGTTGGCAAGCTCGGACCGAATTGGGAAGGACCCTACCGAGTGAAACAGGTGCTTGGGAAAGGAACATACGAGCTCGAAACCCTAGATGGGAAACAAGTAACTCGGGCGTGGAATATTGTCAACTTATGGCAGTATTACCTTTAACTACTAAGTAGACCATGAGTCACTCTCAGAGCCTAAGGGCCAAAATGCCGAGCTAGCATTGACCTCGGCACGATAAGACCCAGTCGCCTCTATGGCATGAGCGAACTACTGAGTAGACTACGAGTCACTCTCTGAGCTTAAGGGCCAAAATTCCGAGCTAACATTGACCTCGACACGATAAGACCCAGTCGCCTATATGGCATGGGCGAACTACTGAGTAGGCCACGAGTCACTCTAAGATCCTAAGGGCCAAAATGCCGAGCTAACGCAGACCTCGACGTGATAAGACCTAGTCGCCTCCATGGCATGGGCGAACTCCAAGGGTGGACTATACGTCACCACCTTAGCCTAAGGGCTAAAACGTTGAGCTAACTAAGACCTTGGCACTGTGAAGGTCCTAATCGCTTCATTGGCAAAGGCTAAGTATTAGTACCAAAGGCGTAGGCAGCTCGGGTGTGAATCCTGTGAAGCATAGCTCATCTTGGTATACTGGTTGAACCCAACAAGGAATGACATGTGAGCATATAGTTCGGCAAAACATGGTAACTATTTCGGGGTATACTATAAAAATACCTCAAGCACCAAGGGACAGCTCGGGGTAACAACTACCGAAAAATCCTACTTCGGGTATGTAGCTCTAATTGCTCGAGTGATAAAATCGCTTCGGTAGAGAGTAAAGAGCACACCATACTTAGTGGAAAAAGAGAACATTTCATTATATAAACAAAAAACCTGGCTTAATAGCCCGGGAAGAGTTCAGCAAAAACAAGTTAAAAGTAGGGCCCAACTGCCCAAGAGAGAGATATTTTAAACCGGGTTCTTATACCCGAGAACCACTAGAATCCATTCAGAGAAGAAAACAGAAGAGCAACCGGCCTCAAGGATCCACCACCTCCCACATCATCATCATCCTCCGGAGAGTCAGACTCCTCCTCCGCTAGTTTCGCCTTCTCTGGATCCAGACCCTTCATTGTTATGCCATCGAGGTTGAGCCCGGAGAACTTCTTTTAGAACAGCCAGCGGCAGAATTTGAATCTAGAGCAGTAGGAGCTCGAGCCATACTCCACTTGGAGGTCATGGTACTCCTGGGAGTCCTTGAAGTACCACACCGCCTTAACCGGCTCGGCCTCCACCATGGTGTCGAAGTTCCGAGTTCAGTCCTGAAGCGTGGACTCCAAGTCTTGATCATGCTGGGGAAGAAGCTCCCTCTCCGATGCCACCCTCGATGACTTCTCCTGGTAGCGAGCACCCTCCTCAGATAGTCGGGCAATTTGCGCCTCCTGGTCCTGGATGAGCAGTTCCTGGGCCTCGCTCCCCTTTCGAGCTTGAAGGGCTTCACCTCGGGCCCGGTCGAGCTCGCCCTGGAGCTTCTGCACGGTTGACCTCTAAGCATGAGCATCACTGGAGTGAGTGTTGGTTTGGAGGGCCATGGCATGGATGGTAGAGTTCACCTGCCAACAAAAGACTAAGGTCAGAAAAGAGAAAAGGAGAGAAAGGAAAGCGAAGGAAGAGAAAGGCCACTTACCACCGTGTAGTGGGCGGAGGCTAGCTTGGTGAGCTGCTTGGGGTCCATCCCTCCCCAGCTAGCGACCTCCTCGTTGGAGACCACCCTTCGGCTCCTTCGTGAAGCCATGGTGAAGTCAATGACACTCTCCCAGTTCCTAGTAGGGAACCGCGGGAAAGTGAGAGGGTGGGATGGCCCAGACAGAGGGAATTGCCCTTGCGCCGGGAGCTCGCCTCTTCCAGGCCACTTTCCGTGGCCGCTCCCTCAAATGGGACCGGTGGAACCTCAGGCGGTGGGGAAGCGAAGGTCGGATCAGCAGCCTTGAACTCAACACTCCCAAAAGTGGAAGCTCGGTCAGGACATGACCTCTTCGCCTTGCGCTTATGGTTGCTGGATAGAAGGTGGCGTGCGTTTACACCAGACATGATGGCTGCCAAAAATCACAAGGTATTAGTCCAGTAAAAAAAAATTCACAAGGCACTATGCAACCTAAAAAGCAACCTACCCGGGCTCAGGCCGGCTTGCGCGAGCTTGTCCTCGACCAAGTAGTCCAACCAATGGAAGCCAACCATTGCCCAGGATTGTGGCATTTCTCAAACTTTGGGGTCCAAGTCAACCCCCGATTCCTGGATGGCGGCCCTCCAGTGAGTTGGGAAGGGCCACCCTTTGGGGCTGTGAACTACAAAATAGTGCCGCTTCCAGGCCGGTATCCTATTCAACAGCTCATATAAGAGCTTGAAGCCGCGGTGGGGAGAAAAATAGTAGGAATGCCTTTCTGGAGGTGCTCTGGGAGAAGCATTCTTAATGCAAAGAATGGTGGAGAGGAGGTCAAGGTTAAGGGAAAGACAATACTTATTAAATAAAGAGATAGTCCCAACTACATTTCGGATGGAGTTGGGGTGAAGTTGGTCAACAGTAACGTTGAAGTTATTCAAAACCTCCACTATCAGAGGATGCAAGGGAAGACGGAGGCCAGCGATGAGCTGCTCTTGGAAGATTACTATCTTTTTAGGACTGTTCTCCCAGGGATAGTTACAAGAAGGGAGACTATAGACAAGGTCTCTGGGGAGGTTAAATTGGAGAACCAAGGTCCTAAGTCTCTCCATCGACATGGAGGAAGGACCAAACCTATCTGGATCCTTGCCCCGAGAGGTAGAAGCAGTGTCGCCAGAAGCCTCCCGACCTTCCAGAGCCTGCCCCCCAAGCTCCCCCTGAGCTCGAGGGGCCGTCATCTTGGTCATCATCCCGGGGATTGACGTGGTACGGATACCCAGACATACTAACAAAATGATAAGACTCACCAGGGAAGAGATGAACCGAAAAGACGGTGTGAATAGAAGAAGAGCTCGGGCAGCTAGATGAAGACGTGACCTCAGAATCCAAAAGCAAGGCAAGTTAGCGTAAAAGAAATGAGGCCTGGGGCCCTCCTATTTATTGCCACTGTGCCCTCAAATCGGCGGCTCAGATTAAGACGGACTTGACGGTTTACAATCAAGCTGATCGCACGTCTTCTAGAACCAAAACGTGACTGGCTACACGTCTCCCATGATTAAGGTAATGATGGTTGATGATGCGCGATCTAGTCAAGTCCTAGTTGCCGGTTATCTCGCCTCCGACAGAGCTGAAGTTGCCTGAAACAAGGAAGGAACTGGAGACTTCCGGGGAGGAACCCAGATGGAACACTCTAAAGCTCAAGTTAGTGCTTTTGAGAAGGCAAGAGGAAACAATGGATTCTAAGACTAGAAAGCACAAAATATCACATACCTTCTTCCCTATGAGATGGGGGCCTTTATAGTCACCTTGTATACTTACTCCCAAACCCCTGTCAGTTCGGGTTGGCCTCAGTACCGCGCCGGTTGACGATGTACCCTAGGAACTTACCCGAGGTGACACCGAAGACACACTTGTTTGGGTTTAGTTTTATGCTAAATTGATGCAGAATTTGAAAGACGGAATGCAAGTCTTGTATTAATTCATGCGAAAACTGTCTTGACGACCATGTCGTCTACATAACATTCTATCTTCGTGCCAATTAAGGGATGAAACAGCTTATTCACGAGCCTTTGGAAGGTCGCCCCAGCATTTTTTAGTCCGAAGGGCATAACCTTGTAGTAGTACAAGCCGAACTCGACTATGAAGGTGGTTTTTTCCTCATCAGACGGGTCCATGCTGATTTGGTTGTAGCCCGAGTAGGCATCCAGGAAGCTTAACAACTCGTGTCCCGAGGTCACATCAACTAGGCGGTCGATCCTAGGGAGGGGGAAGCAATMTTTCGGGCAAGCTCGGTTCAAGTCGGTGTAGTCGATGCACATGCGCCACTTGCCGTTTGCATTTTTTACCAAAACTGGGTTGGCTACCCCGCTTGGGTAATGAACTTCCCTTATGAAGTCTGCTGCGAGGAGCTTCTCGACCTCCTCATCGACCGCCCTCCAGCGTTCTGGGGCTAAGTTGCGTTTCTTTTGTCTGATGCGTCTGACTACAGGGTTAGCATTGAGCTTGTGAGTTATGAGCATAGGGTCTATGTCGGGCATTTCTGCCTCGGACCAAGCGAAAACATCTAAGTTACTGAGTAAGAAGCGTACCAATTCAGATCGTAGGGGTTCTTCAAGGGATGCTCCGACCTGAAGTAATCTGGCAGGGTCCTCTGCCGAGACAGATATGGGAACAATTTCCTCTGTTGGTGCAACTCGCTCCTCGTTCTGTTCCGTAGGTCGCTCCAGTTCGAGGTCGCTAGTTACTTTGGCCTTTCCCTTGAGGGCGGCAACGTAGCACTTGCGGGACTCGAGCTGGTTGCCCCGCACTACCTCGAGGCCGAAGTCCGTTGGGAACTTCATGGCCAAATAGTAAGTGAACACCACTGCTTTTAAAGCGTGGGTGATCGGCCGACCTACTTTGGCATTGTAAGGGGAGGGGGTCGTGACCACCAAGAAATCGGGACTGAGTCTTACCGTGCTAGGCCACGTGCCAACTTCCACAGGTACTGTGACCTTTCCCAGGGGTCTGACCTCTTGTCCGCTGAAGCCAACCAGTAGGGTGTTCGCGGGCTTCAAGTCACTCTCTCAGAACTAGAGCTTGTCGAAGGCCGCTTTAAAGAGGATGTCTGCCGAACTGCCGGAGTCAATGAGTACCCGCCAGACTTCGAAGTTGTTGATCTTCATCTTAAGGACAAGTGCGTCGTCGTGGGAGTAGTGGACCCCGTGCGCATCATCTTCGGTGAAGAATATGGGGTCTTCTGTCCTAGTCCGCTTTGGGGGATTTCGTTCTTCTCTGGCGGCCTCCCGGGTTGATGCCCGAGCTGTTGCCGAGGTGCATCCTGCTACGATTGATCCTCCAACGATCACGTGGATTGTTCCCCGAACTGGTCTTTCCTCTGGGGGCTACTTTTGTGGTTCGGCTGGTCGGCTGCTGGACTCGAGAGCATCTCTGTTGTGCTCTCCCTGCCGACCTGTCTTATTACTATTATTATTATTATTATGCTCTACAAAATTTCGTAGGTACCCACGGCGGATAAGCTCCTCTATCTCATCACGGAGATTATTACAATGCTCGGTGCTATGACCGTGGTCCCTATGGAAGCTACAGTACAAGTTTTTATTCCTCTCATTCGGGTTTCCCTTCAGACGAGGTGGCCACTTCACATATGGGGCGTCTTTGATCGTCATTAAGATCTCCGCCCGCTTCGCGTTTAAGGGCGTGTAGTCCGCCCGACCTGCTAAGGGAGCGCAGAATGGCTGGCTTGGCTTTGGCCCTCAAGCTGGGTCCTTCTTTCTCCTGTCATCTGAGTTGGAGGGCTTGCCTTCCCTCTTCCTCTTTTCGATCCCGCCTTTAGTCCTTTGGTTGATCTCCTCCTCTGTTCTTATGAATTTGTCCGCGAGCTTGAGGAACTCGGCTACGGTCGCAGGCTGGTTGACTACCATGTGCCACCTGAACTCGTTGTGTGTCATGCCCCTCTTGGCTGCCGTGAACTGTATCGCGGGATCTAGGCACGGTATCTGCAAGCATGCATCATTGAACCGCTTGATATAGCCCCGGATGGACTCTCCTTCCTTCTGGACTATTCCGTAAAGGCTCTCCTCAGTGCGGGGGCACCGTTTGCTGGTAACAAAGTGTACGGTGAAGACCTGCACGAACTGGGTCCAGCTTCTTATCGACCCGGGGGCTAGGTTCCTATACCAGGTGTGGGCTACTCCCCTGAAGGTTGTAGTGAACGCCACACAATACAAGACTCGTTGGCCCTTGCCAGGTGCATTTGGGACTGGAAAGCATCGACATGGTCATTGGGGTCAAAAGACCCCTCATACTTGTCTAGAGGAGGAAGTTTGAAATCCTTGGGCATGGGGACTACGAGGAGTTCTGATGACAGGGGGGAAGGGACTGAAAGAATAGGAGAAACTTTTACCTCGTCCGAGCTTGCTTCTTCTTTACCTCGGAGCTTGGGCAGGATGCGGGTGGTAGTTCGACGACTTCGCCGGCGTCTTCACTACTGCTTAGAGGGCCTGGTGTTGGCGCTACTTGCCTCGGTGTTACCGAGGTTGATCGGCACGGACTGCTGGTAGTCCGCTTCCAGGATGCCGAACTGGTTCTCTGTGAGCGGGAGCTCGAACTTAGAGTGTCGAATTGCTGACTTGACTGGCAAGGAGGTTACCGATCCTTCGGTGAGCTGTGAGGCGGGGGTAATTAGTCTTTCCCTCCTGCCCGGGGATGAGGCATGGATCTTGGAGGGGTCCTGGAGTTGGGAGGCTCCTCCTCGGTGAGGGCGCCCGCCTTGAGGAGAGGGCTTGGCCTGCTTCGGAGCAGGGTGTCGAGGTGGGAGTTGTGGTTGGTTCAGAGGCAGTTGGGGGAACTGCTGTTGATAGTGATACTGAGAAATGTGGTGCAGTACTTGCTGCTGATGGAGCTGATGTTGCTGGAACTGCTGCATTTGGGTTTGCATCGCCCGCATGCACTGCATCAAGTCATCAAACTGGTTTTGGCTAGTCGCTAGAGGGACAGCAACTGGTTCGGCAAAGGTTGCCTCGACAGGGAGGGGAAGGGGAACGTTCATAGGTGCCACCATGCTTGGTGCGTTGAGGCTAGGGATTCCGTCCATTGATAGGGGAACGGTGAACTGTCCTATGCACACAGTGGCGGGCTGGAGGTGTTCCCCTACAGCACTCAAGTCGGCGTTGTGCCTACTGCTGCCGGGAGAAGCCATGGAAGCTATGGTTTCTTTGAAAGAGAGAGAGAGAGTTAAAGGTTGGGGGAGGCTTTTTGAAAGAGCTGAAGTTGCCTGAAACAAGGAAGGAATTGGAGACTTCCGGGGAGGAACCCGGATGGAACACTCCGAAGTTCAAGTTAGTGCTCTTGAGAAGGCAAGAGGAAACAATGGATTCCAAGACTAGAAAGCACAAAATATCACATACCTTCTTCCCTATGAGATGGGGGCCTTTATAGTCACCTTGTATACTTACTCCCGAACCCCTGTCAGTTCGGGTATCATTACCTCTGCCAGATCGGGTCACTTCCTCTGACAGATCGGGGGTCATTTCGGGTGTCATAACCTCCACTGCCAGTTGCCAATTGCCAGTTCGGGTGTCATAACCCCCACTGTTCCTTGTCAGGGCCATCCCTGCCACGTCTGAGATGGCGGTGGCAGGTGGCTGTTGGGGGACGGCTGTCATGTGTTGGACCCCTAATCAGTCAGGTGCGCCGCCTCCGCGTATGGACTTCCTGGGCGTCAGGTACAGTTCAATCAGGCGGCTTGGAGCCGAAGTGGTGTGCGAGGTGAAGTCTTGAGCTCGGATAGAAGTGTGGCTCGAACTGCCTCTAGGTGGGCAGTTCGGGTCTTTGCCTTTTGTGCTTTTTGTAAGGCTCAGGACCTCGAAGGGAGAGCTCGGGTTCCTCCTTGGGGAGCTCGGGCATCTTCAACTCGGAGCTCGGGTTGTAGGTTCCCCCTTTGTGGGAGCTCGGGACTTCTTTTCTCAGAGCTCAGGTTGTGGGCCCGCTGTCGTGTCAAGCTGGCATTTTTGCCAGGTCACTCTCGGTTGCTTCCACATGTCGTATGGCCAAGGGGTCGGGTCAAATCTTCCTCCATCAACGGCTACACGACTTCCAAAGTTAAGAGCCGCTTCGACACTTTTTTTGGCATTCAAAGAGTCCAGAAACCCCTGACTTTCGCGCGCACATTTAATGCGAGTAGTCAATCAAGTTTGAACTTTGGGTCAAATCCACCCATCATACTTCATGAACTCCTCACGCTAAGGTAGCACCTTTAGCCCGAGGAGTGGGGGGCAATTGATGGAGGGTGATTTGACCCGACTCCTTGAGACGGTGACACCTGGACATGACTCAACACAAGTAATAGCTCAGCACAACGGCCTGACTGCGACTAAGTAACAAGCCCACAGGACAGCTCGCTATGTTACTGCTCGCCACAGGATGAGCTCACTATAGCGCGAGCTCGAGGACCCCCGAAGTATTAAAAGGGAATACCCCAAGATAGAGGTCCAGTGGCGGTTTCGCTGGATTTGACAAGAACGCTCATATTTAAGAGCCCCATGGTCGAAGGGGAAAAGGTATCTTGAACATATCTTCACTTTATCTCGAGCTAATCTCGAACATTCAGTGATCCAGCACGACCTACACTCTTAGCCTATCTAAGAAGAACCGGTAGGAAGAACCGGATTGCGCCACATCAATAGGGAAAGAAGAAACGGTAGGAAGAACCAGGGCCTATCTAATGCGATGGTCAACAGTAGAGGGCATGAATGTGGGCAAGGGGATACGTTGTTGAAGTTGCATCAGTGGTAACGTCGGAGGAAATAGGGGATGGCGAAAAGAGAAAGAAAGAAAGAGAGGAAATTGATATGAAAAAGGAGAGAGTGAGAGGAGGGAGATCTGTAGCTGTTGCTTTGCTTCTATTTAATCTCACTATCGAGAAGAAGAAGAAGAAGAAGAAGAAGAAGAAGAAGAAGAAGAAGAAGAGGAGTTTGTTTTTCACTAGAATAACATTGTCAAATGTCCATTGCCCTACACATCACTGATGATCTGATCTGGCTAGGGTTTAGATGAGTGGGGGGAAGGGAATTTTCGTTCATTTGAATATGGATTTCTTATTTTTTTGTCTTTTAGTGCTTGGTCCAACCAATGAAATGGCTGTTAACAGAGTATAACTCCATTATTTCCCGTTAACTTGCCTGATAAGCCATTATTGGTGACGTGCTGAATTCGTATTGGTGGATTAATGCTTCCTGTGAACTCAAGAAATTCTATTTGGACATTTTAATGATGGGTTGAGGGGCTTTGCCTAAAAAATAGCCTGCAAATTTTGCTATATATGGACCAAATAAGGTACTGGGATGACTTGGCCTGCAATACAAGGTTTTTGTAACCGACCCGAAGAACGAACCGGTGAGGGGTTTGGTTCTCGGGTCCAATGGTCTGACCATTTGAACCGAAAGATTGGCCTATTCTGACAAAAAAATAAAAAAGGTCAAAACTGTTGAATGGTTCAAATGCTTGGGTCAGTGGTTTGCTGACCAAATCAATGTTTTTTGCAAATATCCGGTTTTGGGGAAAAAGGGAATCGGTCACCTGATTGGTTTTCGGTTTTGAGGAAAAATGGAACCAGTCACCTAACCGATTCCCAGTTTTTCCGGTCCGACTTTCTAGTATGGTCTGGTTTTGAAAACCATGCCGCAACATGTGGGTTTAGTTCAATTATCCAAGTAGGCGAAGGAATTAAGGGTTTGTTTGCTTTGTAGTTGGAATCAAAATCAAATCCCTTTTTATTGAACTAGAATGATCTATTTCCCTAGTTTGTTTGGTTGAATCAAAATTGGAATTGGAATAAGATAAAATGGGATTTCATTGTTTCATTCCCAAGGGAGGAGACTCTCAACTAGGAGAATGCCATTCTAGCAAGATTCTATCTAACCAAACAGTTGGAATTGAAAATGAGTTATTTTGATTTTGATTTCAGACTCCTATTCCCGTGAATCACATGAGTTATTTTGTGCTAAGAACAGTTGGCCCCTTGGCAATTTTTTCAGAATTAAAGGGATTGAGATCACTATCTATTGCATTTAAGAAATTATCTATCTTTATTTTGAAACCATTTTAAAATTAAACTAGTTCGGTTGAAATACGATCAAGATTTTGTCGCCATATTATATATATTACAGCTAGGGGTGGATTCGAGCCGAGCCGAGCCGAATAGTATGAGGCACAAGTTCGGCTCGCCAAGGTAGTACAAGGCTCAAACTTGAGCTCGGTTCGAACTAGAACCTTGAGCTCAAGCTCGGCTGGAGCTAGAACCTTGAGCTCGAGCTCCACTCGAATCAAAAGCTCATAAGTTCGAGCTCGATTTGAGAAAAAAATGTTTTATAAAAATAAAAAATTATATATAAAAAATATTTTTTACTTGATGTTTAAAAATTTAGAATTATGATATTTTTATTTTATATATATATATATATATATATTCGAGCTCGCTCTCACGAACCGAGCTCTATAAGTTTATTATATATTCAAGCTCGGCTCACGAGCCTCACGAGCTGAGCTCTATTAGGCTCGAGCTCGGCTCGTTTATTAATCAAGCCTATAAATTGGGTTCAAGCTCGGCTCAGCTCGATTTCAACTAAGTATCGAGCCAAGCTCGAGTAGTTCATAAAGAGCTCGGCTCGTGGCCACCTCTAATTATATCCAAATTCTAAGGGCTCTGAAAGTTAATAATGCAAGAAGAGAAGAGGTGAAAATCACATTATCACATTGATATTGATGTAATTATGACTTTCTTAGGTGGTGTCGGACTGTGACACTCCAAGGTGAAAATCAATTTCAAATTTAGAAAACCTTTAGGCTTTGCTTGGTTTAAAGAAAAAGTAGGGAAAAGAAGAGAAAGGTAGGGAAACCTTTACAAACCTTGTATGGATTTCCCAACCTTTCCTTTCATTTCCCTACTTTTTCCTTCAAATCAAACATGGCCTTAAGGTTGCTTTTGAATTATATAGATTAAATATTCATATTGAAACTCAAATTCATATCAATTGATATATATATATATATATATGTGTGTGTGTGTGTGTGTGTATGTATAAAAACTCCTATTAAAAGCTTGTTATTTGGGTGGCATTTATCTACTTTTTAATTGTTATTTATTTGTTAAGTCATACTACAAGCAAAATCATTGTAGTTTAAACATATCTCATTTTTTTGGTAAAAATGTAATTTGAGTTACTTTGATTTATTTTCTTTTTAATATATTGTATTTTTATTTTAATTGCTATTACATATCATTATTATTACAAGCCTTGTTAGATTGGTCTTTTACCCAATTCATATGCATAAAACACACAAAGATGGAAATTTGAGATGCCACAAAAATACAAGAATTGGAATCCATATATGGATATCATGATGTGGTTCATATAAATTGGATACACCCAAAAGTGTAAAATTAGAATTCCAATGTAAACTTGATAGCTATAAAAATATAACCCTAGCAAGTGCACTATTTATCAAGTAGTATAAAAATATCGTTCCCACAGGGATTTAACAAAATAAGTATTAGAACCATCGTCTTCCCTAATTATCTGGACAATCGAATTTCAGATTTGAGCAAGATCTACTGAAAATAAAAATTAGAGAAATAAAAGCAAAGGTGATCACTAATCGAATTTGCAATGGATGGAATCGCTAGGGCTTTTGGTCCACCTAATCAATGCAATGAATATTGATGGGTTCGACTAACCAAGATTATTTGTCATTCTCATAAGCTGAGGTCTTTCCAATTTTTATTTAATATTCTCTCTTGAGATATCCTAAACCTACACCCATCAGGTAGCCCTTCGACCTCTCGAGTAGAACTCTCAAGATGGGAATGGATTAAGTCCAAGAAGACCATGAAATTCAGATGAATCATGTATATATATCTCTATATACCATTCAATTCACACTATGAATTATTCAGTYGATTATGTGAATTYCTCTCTCGATTCATTCACATAACTCAAATCAATCAAGAGGTGGCCAAGCTCTTGAATGCATTAAGCACAATAATTCATAGACTATATGAAAATCACAATCTTGGATAAATCATAAAGATAAAAATATATTCATTGACATGGTTAGGCTTTCCATAGCCCTAGCAAGAAAATACATTAGTTCAGGATGGAAGAATTAAAGCAAACAAAGGGAAAGAAAGAACTCTTGGATTCGCCCATGATGCTGAGATCTCCTCCTCTTGCCGCCACCTTCTTCTTGAATTCTTGCTCCTTTCTTGACTGATTGCTCATTTCTTCTTGATTCAATCCCCAAGATTGAGTGATTGTGTGATGCCTAAAGCTGGTCGGCCCCCTCCTTTATATAGCTTAAAGGGGAGGGGGTGGTCTCCTACTTCCTCTTGAAGTTGATCTTTACAAGAATAGAAAGTCCTATCCTAATTCTAATCTTATCTTTTTATCTAAAGAACTCAATCCTCTTATCTCTTTAAGATTATATCAAGAATTTAGATCTGGAAGGACTCTTCTCAGTTTCTTGTTCTTGGATTCGTATTAGACCTCCTCTGCAAATTGGGCTTCAGCCAGGCTTTTCTGCAAGTTGGGCTTCAACTGCGGATTGGGCCTTCCTATGAATTCGCCACGACTTTGGGACCAGATTTGACTTCGATGCAGGCCAAATCTACAAAAGCCCAAAATATGAAAGTTGTGACTTTTTCTCGTATCTTTCCAGTGGATCTTGAATCAGCTCATTCGGAGTTCGGATACGTGAGTTAGGCCCAAATTACTGAACGATGTCGAAATTGTGAAAAATCATCCGATTTGTCTTTATTTGCTCCTGCTGCCTTCTTTCATGCCCTGAATAGAAATATGAGTCCAATTAGATGCTAATTTGGTATAAAAGACATAATAATTGGGGATAAAAATATGATAAATTCTAATCTCATCAGATATCATGATGTGGTTCATATAAATTGGATACACCCAAAAGTGTAAAATTAGAATTCCAACGTAAAGTTTCAATTCCTAGGGGCTATGGTCCTAATTTCCTCGAACCAATGACAAACAAAAATTTTTAAAACCGGACCTGATGAGATGGTCGAACTAGGTGAATGGTTCTGTTTTACCTCAGAATTATTATTTCCCTAAAAACCGTTGATTTGGTCAGCATACCGTTGATCCAGGCATTTGAACCGTTCAACGGTTTGGCCTTTTTTATTTTTTTAGTTTTTTTTGTCAGAACGGGCCGTCCATTCAGTTCTAATAGACAGATTGTTTGACCCAGGAACCAGACCTCTAACCGGTTCGTTGTCCTGTTCAGTTTTAAATGTTAGACAGTGTATGCCCTTAGCTCCAATCAGATTGATGTATAGATACATTTATTGTAAACGAATAAACGTACATTATTGTTTTATGTTAACATTGGTATGTTTCTATGAATTTACCCCTTAAGCAGGACACTTATGAGACTTGTGTTAGTTTAGATTGTTCTCAGCCATTGGATAGACTTGGGGATTTTATCCTACCAAGGCTAACACTGATATGTTGCCAAAGAAGTTGGGGTAGCTTGTCTCAGTTGATAGGGTTAGACCCGGAGCACATGTAATGTGCGTTTGATTGAAACATTGAACCCGGACCATTTTCTAGTAATGCCCTAGACCTTGGAGACAGATGGGCAGAACTGGAAAGTTACACATAACCCCTAGACTTGATTATGGTACTACATTTAGTGTCGAATTGGGTTGTCTTTGATATGCCAATCAGTGAGATCTTTTGTGGGTCAAAACTTGGGTATGTTGGGGCAAACTGAGAATTCACTTGAGTACGTGATCATAGTGATAGGATTGGCCCCTTTGTTGGACAAAGTTAATCATCGGGACTACACTCTCTCTGATGGAAACTTAAACTACCAATAGTGGATTTCAACCGTGTTTGAGATTTGGTTTTGGAAAATATATTTATATGATATACATATATATATATATATACATATATATATATATATATGTGTGTGTGTGTGTGTGTGTGTGTGTATATATATATAATGTTTGAAGAAAAATGTTTGCAAAATGTTCTAATTCTCGGGATCTATCTGAGTAGTGAATGTAACATTGCACCTTGCAATTAGGGGTGGCCACGAGTCGAGCTTCTCACGAGCTATTCGAACTTGGCTCGTGGCTTGACTCAGTTTAAACCGTGCTTCGGGCCGAACTCAAGCCTAATATATAGGCTCGTTTGCTAATTGAGTTGAGCTCAAGCCCAGTGAAGCTCGGCTCGTGAGTCTCGCGAGCCTATTATAAAAAATGAATATCTTTTATTATATACATATATATATATACATACATACATACATATACATTTAAATATATAATAAATCATTATTATTTTATATAATTATTTTTTTTATGTATAATAGTAAAAAACTTTTAAATTCTTATTTTTTGTATGTAAAATAAAAATTATTTATATGTATATTTTTTATTTTTTATGTATAATAATTCTTAACTTTTGTATGTAAAATAAAAAATATTTTTATATGTATATTTCTTATTTTTTAAAATAAAATTGGCTTGTAGTCGAGAGCCAATTTTTCTAGCTCGAATTAAGATCAAGACTAGTACATTTTTAGCGAACCGAGCTCGAATAGCCAAGTATTTGAATTGGTTCGACTCGAATCCACCCCTACTTGCAATTATGGGAAAGGTCATTCCCTGTCGGCTAGTGTTTGATCATTATGGCCAGAAATGTTAAGTGTAAGAGACCATTAAGGGCTGATTACATGGTGGGCTATATCTTACTTAAGTCCATTATCCTTGGGTCTTCATAGGATGGCTGGATTCAATGATCATTTAACTATAGATGTGGGGCCCATTTGAGCCCATATTGATGAGCTTAGGGGTTCATTACTTTTGGCAGTGAATTCAGCCAAGCCTTTTCACTGAGGTTGGGCCAAACCTATGTGGGCTTATGTGAGGTCATTGTGGGGTCCCATGCCATACCAACAAACCTAAATTAGCCAAGCAACATCCTTGGGTCGTGACCCATATAGCTAATGGGCCTAAAGCCCATAATTAATATGATTAATTAAGATGTCACATGACTACATAAATTGTCATGTGACATGGGCGAATCTGGATTTGGATATGGGTATGGAACACCCATTCTCTTAAGAGGATAAGACCTATCTCTTGATAGAGTCCAAATCCAAATAAAGATTTGGATAAAAACTCCTAATTCAGTTTTTGAGATTGATCTTGATTAGTTCTTTTTGTAATTTTTAAAAGAAAAATTTAGAGAAAATTCGTGCTTACCTCCCCAATTTGATCCTAGTTGTTGGATTGCACTTTTACTGAAAATTGCGTTGTTGAACTGACTTCAACTTCAAGCTGCGCCTTCTTCAATGGAAGCTGGTTTTAGGATTTGATTTGTGCGTGAAATACCACCTTGGGAAATACATTAGTGGAATCCATATTAGGTATATATCTCCCTCTTATTTGGTTACAAATCTGATCCAGTTTCAATGTAAGATCGATCATAGAAAAATGCAAATTTTCAAAAATCATGAAATTTGAAACCTAGAAAGTTAAGAAATATTTTTTTTTTGAAAATTCACTAGCCATCTTACATGGTTCAGCCATCCATATGATGGATCCTTGTTAGACAGTTTTGTATGCCCTTATCTTCAATCAGAATGATGTACTTTATGAGTTTATTGTAAATGAATAAAAGTGCCTATTTGATTCATGTTCCCTTGGTATGTTTCTGTGTAATACCCTTAAACTGGACACTTAATGAGACTCGTGTTAGTTTAGAATGTTCACCGCCAGT
>NW_010729108.1:3133460-3153044 GCF_000365185.1 Nelumbo nucifera
AAATAAATCAGTTCATGATGGAAGAATTAAAGCAAACAAAGGGGAAGAAAGAACTCTTGAATTCGCCCGTGGTGCTGAGATCTCCTCTTCTTGCCGCCACCTTCTTCTTGAAGTTTCTTGAATTCTTGAACCCTTCTTGAACCCTTCTTGACTGATTGCTCATTCTTTCTTGATTCAAATCAGAAATTGAGTGATTCAGTGATCAAGTGATACCTCAAGCTGGTCCGCCCCCTCATTCTTATAGATTAAAGGGGAGAGGGTGGTCTCCAACTTTCTCTTGAAGTTGATCTTTACAAGAAATAGAAAGTCCTATCCTAATTCTAATCCTATCTCTTTATCTCTTGAACTCAATCCCTTTTTCACTYTAAGATTAYATCAAKAATTTAGATCTWGAAGGATTCTTCTTAGTTTCTTGTTCTTGGATTCGTAATAGACCTCCTCCGCGAATTGGGCTTCAGCCAGGCTTTTCTGCGAGTTGGGCTTCAGCTGCGGATTGGGCCTTCCTACGAAATTGTCCCAACTTTGGGCCTAGATTTGACTTCGATGCAAGCCGAATCTGTGAAAGTCCAAAACATGAAAGTTGTGGCTTTTTCTCTTATCTTTCCAGTAGATCTTGAATCAGCCCACTCGGAGTTCGGAAACGCGAGTTAGGCCCAGATCACTGAACGATGTCAAAACTATGAAAAATCATCTGATTTGTCTTTCTTTGCTCTTGATGCCTTCTTTCATACCCTGGACCAAAATACAAGAGATATGAGTCCAATTAGATGCTAATTTAGTATAAAAAACAGAATAATTGGGGATAAAAATATGATAAATTCTACTCTCATCACTGACTGATAGTGATACCGTACCACTCTAGTAACTCAGAAACTAAGGAAGGGAGGGGGAACCTAAGGCCAGATTCTAAAAAATGTTGGTACATGCAAATTTCCCCCTCGTATGGGGTCCACGGCCAATCACCTACATCGAGAACCCTAAGATCATTGGATTGGGGTATGCGTAATCTCCTCACCAAGGATTTGACCTAACCCACATCCAAGGAGTTTCCAAACTCCGAGTGTGGAACACCAGCGTCAGCCACCCTTTGGGCAGCACTCCCTTCCACCGGTCCAATAGCGATCTCTACAACATCTTCCTCCTCAGCCAGAGGAGGCCCTTCGGGCTCCCTTGGTGACGCCGACACGACACTTTCATGGGGAGAGTTATTACCTCGGCGGCTGCCCTCGGTGCCCCCTGAGGCTACCCTTTCTCTCGGTACAGCTACCACCCGCCGAAGAGGGGCTATGGCCAAAGAACCTAAGGAGGAGAGAGGGGAAGGGGTTTGAGGAGAGCTCCCTCCCGAGGTGTTTGGGAGTTCATGGCATTCAGGGCCAGAGTCTGAGAAAGACATAGTGAATTACCTAGACGGTGAAGAAGGTGAAGACGGGGTGTCCTGAAGGATTGAGAACCTAGGAATGTCCTGAAGGATTGAGAGCTTGGGAGCTGAGTTCACTCGACAACAAGGGCGCCTAAGTTCAAATGACGGGGAAATTCACCACTAGGACCCCTATTTAAAGGGAAAGGGATGGCCCAGACTTATTGGATCCAACGGCTGAGGCGCCTCCGCTTCTACCGTCCAACTGTAATGCGCCACCCGACACTCGTCCTCGGAAGATGAAACAACGCCCAAGCAATGGCTCAGATCAATACAAATACGACAGTCACAGGGACCCCCTGCTTCTGCGAACTAGCTATATCGCACCTCTCAGCATGTGCCATTGGAAGACGAAAGAATGCTGGGTGAACTGCGAGACTCACCCGTCGCAACATGCAGGGTGAACCGCAGGGCTTTCCAATCACGACCCACCGGGTGAACCGCTCAGCTCGGCAAATGCGTGCCTATTTAGATGACCGTCCTCCTCACGGTGGACCCCTGCTGCAACCTGACCGTACGTGATACGGACCATCCCCACTAACCCAAGGCATCCACACCGCACACATCTCCGAACCGATGAGGAGGGAAGACGCATACGAACTGAAAATGATACCACTATAGAATACCCCTTGGTTGACGAGCTACTCCCGACGAACGAAGTTGAGGCCTTACCCCAACTATCATCTCCATTACTAGCCAAAGTCAAGACCTCGCCTCGGCCTTGGGAGTGTAGGGCAAGTGATGTGGGCTAGCTTGGCCCAGCCCACTAATGCCTGATAGAACCATTCACGTCGGGGGGGAAGCCCTGCTGCCTTCGTATGGAACCAACCGCAGAGCAGTTAGGCATACTCGCAAGGACCTGTCGCCTGACTTCGTATGACCCTCATCTGGTGCATTTGTCTCCACCTGCCTCCAGTTCGCTCAAGTATAAATATGAGGTAACTCCTCCTTGACAGGGGATCCAGATCCTAGAATTCTGATATAGCTCTCTCATTTACTTCCAGCACCTTGAGTTACATCACTGCACCTACCTCACTTCATTAGCATTTACTCCTGGGGACCCAATGCATCCGAGGACTACCATCGAGACCTTGTCTGCACCTCCCCCCACCTTACACCTCGTACTAACTTGAGCATCGAAGCTTCCGCCTCGGGTCTCCACCCGAGGCCTCTGACATCTCTTGTTTTGTAGTACCTTGAATCTCCAAGAACCTCGTCACCGAGCCGACGACCCACAGTCCTTGGCTTCTACTGTATTAAGAAGGGAGCACCTCACCTCGGCCTACAGTCCTCAGCCTTGGCTTACCCTCTTCAGAGTCCTCAAAACCTTCAGCCTACTTTCGGAACTTGGGAGTGAATTTACCCCGTTGCCCTCGACTAATCCAAGCACCAACAGGAATCATTAGGAGCATTAAAATCGAGATGCTTTCTTTTCCTTTTGAAGTAGAAAACAGAGATGCTTTTTAACATTTTTCTCTCTAATCTTAACTTCTGCATTCATAAATTTCACCATTCAGAAATAAGAACTAATCTTAACTTCTGCATTCATATATCAAACATGATATATAGACCGGATTCCTTGATCATTGGTGTGTCTTCTTGGTTATATTTTGAGAAATTTGGGTTCAAATCCTGAAACGAGACAAGAGAAAGGAGCTCATATTTTCTGATACAAGGGCCTAACTCAACTCAAGGTGTGTTTAAGTCATTTATTTTGATAAATGCTTAGTTGAAGGCTGTGGGGTGCTCTGTTTTACCCTTAATCTGAAACTTATAGCTTCCTCGTATTCCATTCCTTTTTGTTTATATTGGTTGGTTCATTAATTCTCAATGGAAAAAAACGTACCATTCTATGTTGTGTGTGTGTGGTGGGGAGAGGGGGTGGGGAGGCAATGGTCTTAGGTGGGAATAAAAACAAGAGGGGTTATACAAGACGGGTAGCGCGTCCCCGAAAACCACTAGCACAAATAAAAGCGAATGACCAAGGTAAATCCTGAATGCTGAGATTGTAAAAGCCTGTCCGACTCGAAAGAGCTTCATAGGCTAACGATCAGCAGCTTGATTGGCCTCTCAGTACACATGATGATATGTAACGCCCTTCTCGAAATGGTTCTTCAAATCTCAGCAGTATATTGTTTAAGTCTCCATGGGTGTCCAATGCTTTCTACAAACAAGAGATGAAAAAGCTATGAATCGCCTTCAATGATGATGGAGCGGTCTCTTAAATTTAAGGCCAGTTTATGGGCTTCCCTCACATCCCAAGATTTCTTGAGTGCCCTAGAAAGAAAGCTTTAACATCGATAACTTTTCCAAGGTGGTCCTTGGCAATACTACCACTGAGCAATTCCCATTATTAATACAATAAGCATTAAAATTTATTTTGATGGTATCACTTTTAGGGCTTTTCCAGCCAATAGGTCTCTATGACTCTGTCTTTTCAGTTATAGAGTCATCTATCCAAATTTTAAAATTTTCCCAATAAGCATTCTCAGCTTGCTCAAGGCTTAAGGGGGAGGGATGTTAATATCCTAAAAAACTTTTTGATTTATGCTTTTCCACAGGAACCACAAAATATAAGAGGTCTTCTTCATTCTATTCTCACTCCCCGACCCATTAATTGTGGAAATTCTTTCCCACCAATCCATTAACGATTGATCCTACTCATCAAGGTCCTCAATATAGGCTTAACAATCATCCAAATTTGTTTTCCATAGATGCAATACTTGAAAATATGGATTGGATCCTCTTTCTTACCACAACGATTGCAAGTTCCATCAATATTTGCACCTCTAGTTCTTAGAAACATGTTTGATGGAAGCCTAAAGATAAATACTTTAATCTTTTGTGGACACTCAAGATTCCAAACTTTGGAATTCCACTTTAAATTTCCCATGGGTCTTTGTATCAAGTTTACCTTAGCAAGATACAACAATTTTGTAGTGAATTTCCCATTTGCATTAAGTGTCCAAATCAATTTATCTTTTTATTTTTTCTTTTTGTGTGTGTCAAAGGGAATGGAGATTGCCTTCATCTTATGCCACACATAACTTGGAACAGCTCAGATTTCCTACTAACTAATATCTACTCTCCTCTCTATTAAGCTGATGAAAACATGCCACCTTTCCCCACTCCCATGTGACAAGTGTTCTAACTTTTGTAACTAATAAGTAGGCGTTAGTTCTTAGTTATACTATTTAAAAATAACACATTTTTTTTATAAAGTTTTATCTTTGAAAAATAAACCACTGTTTCTTGGTTGTTGACAAAAGCCATTTCTTCTCCTTTATCTCCTCTTTGTGGTTCAAACCAATTCACCAATTGTTAGCCATTGTATCTCTTGAGCAGAAACGCTATACAACGGCACAAGCTTGAACAAATCTAACGACGCAGGCCTGAATGACAAATCAAACTAGTAACACTAATGGCTTCAATCCTATCAAATACCATTAGTGATTTAAAGGTTATCTACTATATATAAGTGTAGATGCAATGTGAAACTTTTTTGGACTAAAATGCAATGTCTATTAAAATGCCCTTATGTATTTAGTCCATCAGAAATTGTAAGAGTTGAAAATATAATTTCAATTATTACTTTCCACCTCATTTAATCCTCTCTCATTAAGCCTTATACTTAAGTTAATAAATCATATATTTAAGTTTTTTTTTCACTAATAAATGCTACTAACTAAATCTATGCCAATATTTTTAACAATATAAATCCATATATTTTAAAATTGACTCAAAAACAAAACCTTCTTTATCTAAGTGGTGGCTAATAGCAATTTAACCATCTGAATCAAATTGGTCAACCTATGAAGTCATAGTTTGATAATAAACTTTTTCAAATAGAAATAAATGTAGAAAATTAGAGAAATGTGGAAAAAACTAGATACATTTATGATATTTTTATTAATCAAATTAAAAAATAATTGTAATAAACAATAATTACTTTCATTGAAAATGAAAATAAAATATATAATTTAGAAATAGGCAAAATTGAAATATAAAAATTAATAATAGATATATAGTTCAACTTCTGGGTTAAATGTGTTAACCTTTAATATCATAAATAAATAATAAAAATTAATAAAATATAAAAATAAAAAATACATAAGTTTTTGAAAAAAAGCATTGAAGCACATGTATAATATCATATATTTATCATATTAAACAAAAAATAAGTGTGACATATTAGAATTATTTTTACATACAAAAATAGAAAAATCTGAATACATCTAAAATTTTATATTTACACTACTATTAAAATATGAATAAGATTGTGGAATACTCTTTTGACTAAATACTCATTTTTGAATTTAGTCATTATTTAATTGTAAGGTTGAAATTGTAAATTGAACTACTACTTTTCACCTCCTTCAATTCCCTCTATTTAAATCTTATATTTTTTGATAAATGAACAGAAAAAAAAAAAGATAAACCAAAAGGATGAAACATTACAATGAAGAACTATCAATGACACTTACATTTTTTGAAAAAGATACACCAAAAGGATGAAACATTTAAATCTTACATTTTTTGAAATTGTAAAATGAAGAACTATCAATGATACTTGAAAGTTCACAATTCGATCTAATTATCACATATTTGGATGAAGTGTTTTTATAATCAGATTTGGATTTTGCAATCTACATCCGATTAATAATAAAAATAAATAATATATATATATATATAATTTATATAAAATTTTGGATATATTATTACTATCCTGTAGACATGTGATTTTTAAGCCAAATAAATGGGCTTAATTTACATGTCAGCCTCTCAAGTTAATATGGGCCTCCATGGGCCCAAGGCCCAAGTCTACATAAATATGACTTTGTGGCCTAAGGATCCAAGTGTATTAAGTCCAATATTGTCCATCTCCTTTGTAATAGGGTGGTCCTAGTGGCAAGACTACTAACTCCTATATAATGGCGCATGCATAGGAGTTAATGCTAACCCAACACCCTACTCACATGGCATTGGTTAGCTAAGTGGGCTAAGGTGGCAGCCTTAACCCTTGGCTATAAATAGCCTTGCCTAGGAAGAAAGGGGTTTTTCTTTTCCTTTTTGAGAGAATCACACTACAAGAAGCTCTCAGATGTCAACACTGAAGATTGCAAGCAACCACAAGCTCCTACAAACTCCAGCAACTGCAAGATCAAGAGAGAAGAAAAAAGGGAAAAGCTTATTCCTTCTCTACAACAGTTGGATTCAAGCTCTCCAAAGAATACCAAGCCACCACAAAAGAGCCCTTCTTAGAGAAGCATCATTCACAGCCGATCAAGCACAAAGCCTGGAGTGAAGAAATCTACATCAAATCTCCTAAAGCATCAAAATCAAGGAAATCTACATCAACACTTCAAGAGGTACGACAAACATGCCAACGGCCCTTGTCTTCATTAAATTCGACCGTTAATCATAGGTTGCTCACATCATTGAGCAGAAATAGAAAAGAGTCCATTCCCTTGTTTGTTTTCTTTATTACAAAAATTTATTTTTTATAATTTGTCTCCATATTTTGTGCTAATTGAAATACACGAAATTTGTGTCGAAAAATTTCTGGCATGTCCGGTGGAACGCTCTCTTCCTCTTATCTTTTGAGTCAACAACTGCAACAGTCATCCAATGGCTACCAAGATGGATGTAACTCCCTTCCACAACTCTTCTGGCACTTTCAGTTCTTCTTACAACTGTCCTATCACACGTGCCATGGCGAAATCCAACAAACGCAGCTATAGTCTTCAGTGGAGCTTCCTACACAGAAATCACCAAGGCGACTACTCTACAAAAAGAAAGCCTCTTCAGCTCTCCACACATTGATGTGAAGGGAAAAAAACACTTTCTCCCAGATGACCAATCCAGCACTGCGTCAAGGACAGAATCTTACTCCTCTCAATTGCATAACTCATACTCTGCTTCTAGTGGTGCCATACCAGTGATGATGATAGAAGTCGCGATGATGGAAGAGTGGCTCCAGAAGATGGCTGAAGCCATTGACAACCTCAAGAGCTCCAACGCTAAGAAGGATCTCCGGATTGCCTTCCTGATGAACAAACTAGAGATACAAAACCGCCAAGAAGAACCTAGTCAAGGACCTTCTAACCCTCCAGGATTCACTCCTCCAATGATTCCCAACCTCAAAGAGCAACTACAGTAGCAAAAAGAGGAGCATGATCGTGTCACAGTGCAGAACATGATGTAAGACACCACCCAAGTCTCTGTCGCTTTTTTGACGGTGCAACAACTCCAGTACATGATCGCTAATACCATAAGGGCTCAATATGGAGGAGTTCCACAGACCTCTTTAGTGTATGCCAAACCATATATCCGCCGCATTGATGAGATGCGCTTGCTAGTCGGCTTCCAACCTCCTAAGTTCCAGCAGTTTCACGGAACGGGCAATCCAGAGCAGCACATAGCCCACTTCATCAAGACTTGCAACAATGTGGGAACCTACGGTGGTCAAATGGTGAAGTAGTTTGTTCGCTCCCTCAAGTCTACAACGTTTGATTGGTACACCGACACCCAGATTGGCTCCATTGATCATTAGGACTAGCTTGAGAGAGAATGCCTCACTTGCTTCTACTGTACACGTTGAACTGTTGGACTTCCAGAACTCTCCACTACAAGGCAAAGAAAGGATGAATCCGTCCTTGACTACATTGAGCGATGGAGAAACCTCGCCCTTCAGTGCAAGGAACAAATCATTCAATCCTTTGCCATAGACACGTGCGTCCAGGGGATGCATTGGTGACTACTCTACAGCCTCAAAGGAAACATGCCTACCACCTTCGAAGAGTTAGCTACTTGAGTTCATGACTTGGAGATCTAGATAGCCAAGCATGGGAAACCCCAACTAAGCGATCCTTGTGAAAAGAATGATGGTAAGAAGGAAGTCAAGAAGGACCTTAAGACCTCCTCCTCCAAAGGAAAGGAAGTCATGAACACTACCACTGCACCAGTTAAGATCTCCAGCAAGAAGAAGAAGACGGAGATCAAAGTGAAATCTTCTGCAAATCAAGGCCAAGAGAAGTCTAGGCCTACTTTAAAGGAACTAGAAGAGGAGTATCCATTCCTTGACTCCAACATTCCAGAAATGCTTAACTAGCTACTCCAATCAAAGTTGATTGAGCTTCCATCACCCAAGCGACCTGAAGAGCAAGGACATGTGATGGACCATAAGTATTGCCAGTACCATCGGATGATAAGTCATCCAACTGAAAAGTGTTTTGTCCTAAAGGACAAAATACTCCATCTTGCAGAACAAGGAAAGATCGAGTTAGATCTTGGTGACAACTTTGCTGCTACTAATGTCTCCATGGTGACTTTTGGGTCTTTTGACCCAGTACTACTACAACCCTCTATAGGTCCTTCTTCCTCTGCTCAAGCTACAATGGACATCCATACCTCAAGGAACTCTACACCCACAAAAGGGAAGTCAACACCACAACATAGCTTAGTGGATTGTCCTCAAATTATGGAGACTGGGGGCAAGGTAGCAAGACCCCCAACAATGTCTTTTCCTACTGTATCCCTCCCACAGGGGGCAGTTCTTGTCCAATTTATTATTGATCAAGAGGTGACCACTGTCTATGCCTATCCTGACATGCCAAGGTTCGGGAATCCCGACATCCCAACTCTCTATGAACTGATGACTGGTGACTTGGATTACTAGGAAGAGTTGTCTATTTCAGAAGATGAGATAGAAGATGGGTGGTCCACCTTCACTAGCAAGAAACCCAAGGAGAAGGTATGCCACTAGCCTGAAGGAATCATTTCGAATGGAGGAAAGACTATCTCCATCTACTCTAGTAACTCAAAAACATCTCCTCAAGACGAGATCGGATGGTGTCCTATCTCGGCATAAGAACAAGGCTCCTCATCCCGTCGTCCCTATGTCAACTAGACCAAAGCGGACTAGAAGATGGCGAGTACACAATGCCTCCAAGAAGAAGAAAGTGCCAAAGAAAGCACCTCAGGTACCCCCAGCTAGTGAGGAGGAAGTGCTTTAACAGCCTCATCCAACTCTAGTAACCCTTTGGGAATTCATGCCTAGAGAACTTTTCTTAGAGGTGTGTGTAGCAGCGTACATGGTGACAATTGACCTAGAGGAAACATCACCATCAGTAGAAGAAGCTTCGTTCGACGAGGACGAAGACATGACAAGGCTTCTTCAAGAACACCCCATGTGTGATAAAGAAGTAAGAAAGAAAATGAAGGAATTTCCATCCCACTTGAGCCTTACCCAAGCACTACGACTAACGTAGAAGGTTCGCTTTGTAATGGCGAAGACCCTGATTCTCCCCAACAAGTACCAAAGCATAGTACCAAAAGGGAACGATTGCGTGGATTGCATGACAACAATTACCTTCACAGATGAGGATTTACAACTCGGGTCACATCCACACAATAGACCCTTGTATGTTGCTGGATATGTTCATGAACAGAAGATGTCCCGCATTCTCATTGATTGTGGATCTGTTGTCAACATCAGGCCAGTCTCCACTATGAAACAACTTAAGATTGACAAGCATGAATTGCTAAAGAGCAAGTTGACAATCCAAGGCTTCAATCAAAATGGACAACGTGTTGTGGGCATGGTGCGTCTCGAGATAGAAATAGGGGACTTGACATCTTCCGCCCTTCTACATGTCATCAATGCCAAGACATCCTACCAACTACTTTTGGGATGTCTTTGGTTGCATGATATAGGGGTGGTTCCTTCAACATGGCACCAATGCTTCAAATACTACCATATTGGAACACAGAGGAAAGTAGTCGTTGAGCTAGAGCCTTTCAATAAAGTTGAAGCACATTTTGTTGATGCAAAGTTCTATGCTGACAAGGTCATCTCAGAAGATCTTCCGGTCTCTGTGCCAAAACCTTCAACAATAAAGGTCTGAAAGGAAAAGGAGGACCCAATGCATGAAGAAGAAAATGCATATTCAAGTAGTGACAAGAAGCCTCTGCAAAATCATCATGTGTTTGCTACTTTGCCAATAACTCCACCATTGACTTCCTCTTCTTGTAACCAATAAGCCCCTGTGCTTCGTTACACCTTGTAGTCGTTGAGAAGGGAAGGGCAACTCTCTTTTGAGGTTATGGCAGCATGACACACTACACTGATTTCAAGGAGTGAAATTGAAGTTCTTGAGAAGGATCTTATGCTTCCAATCTCCATAGCATCGAAGTCAGTGATTTTTGAACCTTCGTTAAAGGGATTTGTTAGAGCTTCATCAACCCGTAAGGTAAGGCAACATCAAGAAGGGTGGTTTGACCCCAATGCTAAGAAGCTCCTCAAGAAGGTAGGTTACAAAGAAGGTGAAAATCGTCAGTCAGGGAACCATGAGTCAGTCCTTACAAGTGGACAAGCCTATGGCCTAATAAAGACGCAAGGAGCTTTACAAAGTGGAGGCTCCCACATCCCTCAGCAAAATGTTGTCTTAGGATACCATCAAAATCCACCAACTTAAATTTCACGAAGGAAGGCATCATCCAACCACATCATTGTAGAAGTGGTGGACAAGAAGGAAAAGAAGTATACACAACGGAGTTCAGTCTTCGACCGACTAGGAGAATCGAGAGAAAGACAATCAGTTTTCCAAAGGCTCTAAGGACAAGATGTTGCTCCAACGTCATTTGCTTTACCACAAAGGACTTCGGTACTCTCCCGCATAGGGCCCAAAGGTTCCAATATGAAGAAAAATGGTCAACGACAAAGTCAAATCCTACAATGCGCCATTTATTCAAAGGAGAAGTCAAAGTCACAAAGTGTTGTTCCTTCTCGTATGAAGAGGGTGGCGAACTTGGAAGTTTCCTCTAATGAGATATTATCAGTTAGACAATAGACTATTGTCATCACATTTCCATCATCTTCTCAATCGAAGTTCAACCTTCAACTAGGACAAGACATGGAAGAACAAAGTGAAGGGCTAACTGGGGATGAAGACATTGTCTCGGTTAATCACATCACCATTGAGGAGGAGGATGAAGATTTGTCAAACACTTCCTCAAATGAAGAACTTGAGCCTGCTCCACCTACCTTTGAAAAAGGAGGCTAAGAAATAGTGGATGACTTGAAGGAGTTGAACCTTGGCACTGATGAGGAACCTAGACCTATCTACATTAGTGCACTCCTTAGCCCTGAAGAAGAAGCCAAATACTTCAAACTACTTCAGTAGCACAATGATGTCTTTGCCTGGACATACAAGGAAATGCCCGGGTTAGACCCAAAGATTGCTATCCCCCACCTCTCTATTAGGCACGGGGTATGACCAATCAAGCAAGCACAACATCGATTCCCGCCCGAGTTGATTTCACAAATTGAAACAAGAATCAACAGGCTCATTAAAGTTGGTTTCATTCGAGAGGTGAAGTATCCAACTTGGATTGCAAACATTGTCCCTGTGAGGAAGAAGAATGGTCAAATTTGGATTTGTGTTGCCTTCTAATACTTAAATCAAGCTTACCCAATAGACGATTTTCTTTTGCTTATCATTGAACTCATGGTAGATGCAACTACAGGCCATGAGGCATTGTCCTTCATGGATGGTTCATCTAGATACAATCAAATTCACATGGCGCCTAAGGATGAAGAACTATAATGGCTTTCTGAACACCAATGGGGATCTATTATTACAAAGTGATGCTTTTTGGGCTTAAGAATGTCGGTGCTATGTACCAGTGCGTGATGCAGCTGATCTTCGATGACATTCTTCACAAGAAGATCGAGTGCTACGGCGATGACTTGCTTGTCAAGTTTAAGAAGAGAGAAGACCATCTCAATGATTTGCATAGCATCTTCAATAGGCTAAGGAGATACCAACTAAAGATGAACCCTCTCAAGTGTGCATTTGGAGTCACCTTTGGAAAGTTCCTCAGGTTCATTGTTCGCCATCGAGAGATTGAAATTGATCAGTCAAAGATTGACGCCATCCAAAACATGCCAAAATCGTGGAACCTACAAGAGTTGAAGAGTCTCTAAGGATGGCTGGCTTACATTCAACGGTTCATCTCCAACTTGGCAGGACGTTGTCAACCATTCAACAAGATAATGAAAAAGGATGTCCCATTGGAGTGGGATGAGGCCTGCAAAAATGCCTTAGAGAGCATAAAGCAATACCTTCTCAAACCCCCAGTACTTGTCGCACCAATTCCTGAGAAGCGCTTATCCTATACATCGTTGCATAAGAGCAGTCATTGGGAGCCTTGTTGGCACAAGTCAATGAGAAAGGAAAAGAGAATGCACTCTACTACCTTAATCGGACACTAATAGGATCCGAGTTGAACTACTCACCCATAGAGAAGACTTGTCATGCTCTCATCTTTGCCATGAAGAAGTTATGGCATTACATGTTGGCACATATTGTCCACATCATCTCAAGGGCAGACCCCCTCAAGTACATCATAACACGACCTCACCCATAGAGAAGACTTATCTTGCTCTCATCTTTGCCACGAAGAAGTTACGGCATTACATGTTGGCACATATTGTCCACCTCATCTCAAGGGCAGATCCCCTCAAGTACATCATGACACGACCTGTACTTTCAGAGAGATAGGTTAAATGGGCTCTCTTTTTGTTTGAATTTGACTTCACCTATGTCTCAAAGAAGGCTGTGAAAGGGCAGGCACTAGCAGACTTCCCTTGTAGATCACCCTATTCCAGAAAGTTAGGAACTCTTTGAAGACCTTCCTAATGAAGAAGTGTTCTACATAGACATCTTACCAGCATGGATGATGTTGTAAACATGTGAATTTTTTTAAGCCAAACAAATGGGCTTAATTTACATGATAGCCTTTAAATAATATGGGCCTCCATGGGCCCAAGGCCCAAGTCTACATAAATATGTCTTGGTGGCCTAAGGATCCAAGTGTATTAAGTCTAATCTAGCCTATCTCCTATTGTAATAGGGTGGTCCCATTGGCAATACCACTAGCTCCTACATAATGGTGCATGTATAGGAGTTGATGCTAACCCAACACTCCAATCACATGGGATTGGTTAGCTAAGTGGGCTGAGGTGGTAGCCTTAACCCTTGGCTATAAATAGCCTTGCCTAGGAAGAAAGAGGGTCATTTTCTTCATTTTGGAGAATTACATTGCAAGAAGCTCTCACACACCAACACTTGAGGACTGCAAGCAACTACAAGCTCCTACAAATTTCAATAACTTCAAGATCAAAAGAGAAGAAATAAGGGAAAAGCTTCTTAGTTCTCTACAACACTTGGATTCAAACTCTCCAAAGAAGATCAAACCACCACAAAAAGGCCCTTCTTAGAGAAGCATCCTTCACAGTCGATCAAGCGCAAAGCCCAGAGTGAAGGAATCTACATTAAATCTCCCAAAGCATCAAAATCAAGGAAATCTACATCAATACTTCAAGAAGTACGAGAAATACACCAACGACCATTGTCTTCACCAAATTCGACCATTAATCAGAGGTTGCTCACGTCATCAAGCAGAAATCAAAGAGAGTTCATTCCCTTGTTTATTTTTATTTATTATAAATGTATTTTTGTAATTTGTCTCCATATTTTGTGCTAATTGAAATACATGAAATTTGTGTCGACAGATGTCTTTCAATGGAGCATTATGCAAAGATGGGACGGGTGCCGGTGTTGTATTTGTCTCGCCACAAAGAGAAATCCTCACATACTCATTTGTCTTAATTGAGCTTTACTCTAACTCTAACAACATGGTGGAATACCAAGCTTTAATCATTGGCTTAGAAATGGCTCTTGACTTGGAAATTCACTACCTCACAGTCTATGGGAATTCGAAATTGATAATCAACCAATTAAAGACAGAGTATGAGTATGAGGTGTGCAAGGACGACCTATTTCCCTATCACCATTATGCGATCCAATTACTGAAGGAGGTCGAGAGTGCTACCATTGAACATGTACCCAGAAGCGAAAACAAGCAAGTAGATGCCATTGCCAATCTAGCAGCAGTCTTAGTGCTCATAGGTGATGAAGCAACAAAAATACCCGTTTGTGCAAAATGGGTTCTCCTCCCTAAGTCACCTCAAGAAGAGATAGAGTAAGAGAGCAATGCGACTTCTATATTCACTATAGATGTTGAGGACTAGAGACATCCCTTCATCGACTACTTGCAGCATGGAAAGTTGCCCAAAGATCCCAAGTGTAGAGCTGAGTTACGGCGTTGAGCACCTCATTTCCTATACTACAATGACAACCTCTACAAATGCTCCTTCAGTGATGTCTACATGAGGTGTATCCACAGAGACGAAGTCCAAAGTGCACTTGACCAAGCACACTTGGTGCTCATCAATCAGGACCTAAGCTCCATGATCGCCTTAAGCGAATGGGCTTCTATTGGCCAACAATGGTACATGACTCAATTGAATATGCCAAAAGATGTCAGGCATGCCAAATTCATGGGGATTTTATTCGCCAACCACCAGAACCTCTACATCCGACAGTTGCATCATGGCCATTTGATGCATGGGGACTTGATGTGGTTGGTCCCTTGCTCAAGTCTTCTTGCCAGCACCTCTTCATCCTAGCAGCAATGGATACTTTTTCCAAATGGGCTGAAGTGATTCCTCTTCGAGAAGTAAAGAAAGAAGATGTTGTCAACTTTCTCTAGACTCACATTGTCTATCGCTACGGTGTTCCACGTTGCATAATCATAGATAATAGGAAGCCATTCTCAGCAGCATTGGTGACATAGTTTTGTGACAAGTTTGGCATTAAGCAGAGGTTTTCAACCATGTACAATGCTGCGGCCAATGGACTTGCAGAGAGGCCTTTAACAAAGCTCTATATAAATTACTTGAGAAGATTGTGTCCAAGTCCAAGAGAGATTGGAATGAACGCTTGGATGAGGCCTTATGGGCATATCGAACATCTTACCGCACCGCTACAAATGCAACTCCTTTTACCTTAGTATATGGTGTAGAGGTTGTACTTCCCCTAGAGAGATAGATGAACTCCCTAAGGATGGCTATCCAGGAAGGAATTACAGAAGATGAGATTGCAAAGCTACGACTAGCTGAGCTCGAAGCGCTAGATGAGAAGAGATTAGAATCTCAACAAAGAATAAAGTGCTACCAAGCTCGTTTGGCTCGTTCGTTCACCAGGAAAAAAGTCTTTGCATTGTAGCACTCCTGGCCTGCATGAGCCTAAACTATGAATGGCAAAAAAAAAAAAAAAGTCTTTTGCATTGTAACACTCCTGGCCCACATGAGCCTAAACTATGAATAGTAAAAAAAGAAAAAAACAAGTCTTTTTCATTATAATGCTCCTGGCCTGCATGAACCTAAACTATGAACGACTTAAAATAAATGTCAAACATAAAGGTTTCTTCTTTCTTTTTAAAGATAGAAAAAGGGAACTTTAACTTTATCGCTCAAATACGTCATTTACAATGCAAAAACAAAAAAAAGGAAAGAAAGGGGAAAATTGTCTCTCCAAAACATTCTATTGCTTGGGACCTTGGTGAATCCAATCGGCTTCTGAGAGAGCCCCGAATGCCTCTAGAAGTTTAGCCCTCATTTTGTCTATGCCCTGCACTTCTTTGTTTGCAACCTTCACTTGCTTTAGCTCATCATATCAAGCCTTTGTAGCTACAAGTGCCACCTCAACCTCTCGTTGGTCTTGGGCAAGAACACTATCTCAGGTTAATAAGGAAGAATGTTTCTCCTCTAGTTTTTGTCTCTCATTGTCAAGTGCTTGAAACTTTGCCTCGATTTGACATCGCACATCTTCGACAATGGCAAGATCTGCTTTATTTTGATTCCTTTGACTACTGATAAAAGATGTGTTCTTTGCATGTGCAACTATTTTCATGGATAAATTTGATAATTCCTTCTCCTTTTGCTTTTCGATTGGAGAATTCTTAATGATATCTCTTTGAGCAAGGTAATCCTCTATGCGTGATAACAATGAATCAACTTTTTGAATCAAGAGAGAAGTATCAAGGTGGAAAAAGTCCTCAAGGGCCTCTACAATAGAAGGAAACTTGGTTGTCTGCCAACCCTTCATGTAATTGAAACCTTTTTTTGCTTACAAGCTCCAACTCATCCTTGAGGAAGCTTTTTATTCCTTCCATGTTAAGGAAGCATGCATGTATCGCATAATCTCCAATAGGACTAGTAGACCTCTTGAATAACTTGAAAACTCTGGCACTGCTTGATCTGTGAAAGGACCTCTTGAACTAGGAGAGGAAGAATTATGAGAATTGGAGGATATGACACTATGAGAATGGTGGGATGGAAGGGATTGTGCTTCTTCGATGTGTTCTCTGCTTTGCATATTAGAAGATGCATGCCCAAATGCTTCATCGCCAAGAAGAGAAAAGTCGTTGGTGCTATCTCCCAGTACATCCACTATAATCTTTATGACATCTATGCCAATAGTGTCGTTATGAGGTATCTCTGGGAATGACTCCAAGTGATGATCCTCTGGCATAGGCGGGAAGGTTGCAATATAGAGAGGCTACATTAGTGAAAAAAACTAAGGAAATGGAATCAAGTTTAAAATATAAAGTATAAATCTTACCACTAGCAATGGTACGAGGCAACAGATCTAAGGGAGGAGCTGAAATTAAAGAAGGCGGACTAATCACTGATGATTGGTTAGTTATTGCATCAATAACTACTTCAATCTCCTTGTCACAGGTCACTGGTGGAGGAAGATCTTCTCTGCTTCCTAGATTCTAAGAAGCATCAACATTTGTGACTATATGTTGTTGGGATGTTCTTGAAGTTGGTACTTCTTTGAGATTGCCATCCAACTGAACTACATTTTGGGACTATGAGAACGGTGCCTTAGGTACATGTATCTTTACTAACTTCCAACAAAGATGCTCACTGTTGGAAAGAGAAGTGGCAATAGGATCATCATGACCTCTCTTTAAAGGAGGACCTGCAGGTTGTTTGCTTGAATTCACTACCTTTCATTTCCCTGGGATTTCTTTAGGAACCTGTACAACTTTACTTTGATCTATTATCCCACTTAATTCACTCAAATATAAGGTCCTTACAATGATTTCTTCTAACACTTTTCCTGCACATTGCATCCACAAACTCAAATAACTGGGGTCACACTGGCGATCAATATGTCCAACAAGCCCTGGAATATAAAATGTAGCACCGGTATTCACTTGAGTAAGGGATAACCACAAGCTATAGAGTTGGTGATGACCAGCCTTATAAAATAAGTGCTTCGGAGACCCTGGAAGTCTTTGATGGAAACCTTACTGACAAGCAAACCTATGTGGATTATACATTTCCAAGCAACATTGAGACCCTTGACGCATTAGGGCGAATGCTGAACATAAATTCCCTAGACGCTGTGGAGCGAGAATCATCATCTAAATGATCTCTAGGATTTTGAACATTATACTGCAATTTTTTATGTCTCCAACTAAAGTCGTCATTTGACATGGCTCCACGAAGGAGGTCTCAAGCTGACTTGGCCTCTGCCTCATAGAAGAAGTAGGCATTCAAGAGCCCTTGGAACATTTCAATGAGAGGTCGTCCATAAGACGACAAAACATTAGTAAATACACCTCTAACAAAGTATAGTCCAACCCAAGCATACAAGTAATGTCCAGGAAATGTGAACGTCGATGCCCCAAGGAAGTTAGATGATCCCTTTACTTATGCATGTGTTGGAAAGACCCTGATAAATGCTTGTTAGCACAGGAGGAACCAAGCTATATGTAATGCCATGAGCCATTTGTGATGCTGCTTTGAATGTTCTAGGACGAAGAACGTTAAGGTCATTTGAGAGCAAGACAAAGCGATACAACCACAAAGATAAGTAGGTTGCTATCCAGCCTTTATTCTCAACTACTTGATCCCTAAGAAATCCTAACCTAACACATGGATTTTCTTTGCACTTCTTAGAGCTGACCTGCTTTCTTCTCATTTGCAAAGGCCTATTGATTTTTCTGATTGCATAATATTCCTTAGTCTTCTTGTTGAAATCATATCCAAACATGACGTCTTTGTAATCCTAGAGAAAGCGATGATTCAAAATCCTTTCAATTATTGTATACTAGAACTTGAGCCAATCTGCATGAGTAACTCGATCGGATCCTTTTTCGAAGGCAAGTTGAGCATAGGCTTTGAACAATTATTGGCATGAACGAGGCAAACCATCTGAACTAGAAGACATTAGCTCCTCTAAGCTGGTAATCACTTCCTCATAATATTCTCCACTAACGGAAAGGCCTGAGATCTGTTGGATGTCCCAAAGAGATATTCCGATTTCACCTCGACCGGTCACAAAAGTGTTCGTGTTAGGGCACCAAACCTCACATAGGGCTCTATAAATGCTATTAGGTCGACTATACACACGAGTAGTTGCATGGACTGCTCAACTCAATTCTTTCATGTTCCCTGTGTCTTGAAGACCGTTGAATACTTTACGACCCCAATCCCAAAATCCGCTAAGATACTGAATTTCCCCTCTTGAACTCATATTAAAACCCTAATTCGTGGACCCTTGTTGTATCTTCTCTACAACATAGGGAAATGGACGATTATTTGTAGTGGTATGGTGGAAGGGATGTTTTAATCATGGCTGCCTAGACGTAGTAATATGATCCCCTTGGTGCATTTCATGGCTCCCGGGGTAACAACTAATCTATGTCATCCTCGAAAGCGGTCCTGGTTCAACTCCACTTCGACCATAAGGACATAAGTTTTTATTAATACACTAGGAAAGCGAAGGAATTATCCCTTCAATGCAGGATCTACATGCTCCATCATCCACCCTTCTTGAGGCAAACTCCTTGGTAGAGAGAGTGTAGGAGAAGATGAAGAGACATCATGTCAAGGTGAGCCAGAGGAAGCCATTACCTGCATAAGAAAAATAAGAGTGTCAGTACCATATGAAATATTTACCCTAAACTGAAGAAACAAGATATTTGTGGCACTCTCCGGTGAAGAAGCTCTATGCAAGCTAATCCCTAAATCCAAGAGACCTCAGACTCAAAAGCTTAAAAAGCTCTGGACCTAGGGACCCTGTGAAAGAATGGTAGGATCCATCTAATGGACGCCATAAAGGTTGCAGAATGGGTGGGCGAATTTCAAAAATTTTCCTACCTTCTCCCAACTGGGAATCATATTCCCTAAATTTAGAATGCAGTATTCAAGGATCCTACTTGAACCATAATCAAACCAAATC
>NW_010729108.1:3179516-3218804 GCF_000365185.1 Nelumbo nucifera
ACAGGCCACCCCAACCGACTTGGTGGCACCACAGTGTCAGCCTTGTCAGGATAGGTCTCCCCAAACCGACCCACTGGCTGTGAACATTCTAAACTAACATGAATCTCATTAAGTGTCCAGTTTAAGGGTATTATACAGAAACATACCAAGGGAACATAAATCAAATATGCACTTTTATTCATTTACAATAAACTCATAAAGTACATCATTCTGATTGAAGCTAAGGGCGTACAAAACTGTCTAACAGCATTGCCCAAGTTCCCATCACTACAACAAGGCTTTCAATATTTTCTATCCCAGGGTATGCTAAACAACGCTTGTCATCTTTCATTAGGCTCGGTTTGGAAAGAGTACAAATACAAATTTGTAGAGTGCAAAACCTTATATTTTGTATTATTTTATATGTATTTGCACAGTACATATTTGTATTTGTATTCCTTTCAAATTAAGTATTTTGCGCTCTACATATTTGTATTTGCACTCCTTTCAAATGGAGCCTTTGAAACAAAATGCCCTTTAGAATGAAACACGACTATCCACACCATCGTTGATCAAAGCAGAAACCATCGCTTACTACCACTTTCAGATCTCCAAATGACACATCGACAACATGAGTTGTTTTTCTTATTGCTGGTTCTAAAAATAAATCAAAACCTTGTTATTTGAAAACAGATTGTTTCTTAAAATTAAAATACAAAAAATATGTTCTTGGTTGTGAGTGTGTTTTTGTTTTCAAAACTGAAACAAAAAACATGTTTCATAAATTATATAATTTTTATACCACAAAATTTGTTTTTGTTTTAAAAACCAATATTTTATTGGTTCCAAAAACATGTCTCGTTTTTTAAACAAAACCAAAATAAAAACAAAGTTTAAGAACATACTTCCATTTTTTTGTTTTGTTATGATTCCAAATGAAAATAAAAGCATTCTTGTGGAACGCCCCCTTAATTGTTAAAGCTTAAAGCTTAAGCCATTTGAGGAGAGCAATCATCAAAAGACCCAACTGCTGCCAAAAAGACACCTTTGTGAGATCTAACGACATCTGGAAGTAGCTCTCCCATTACCTTGAAACTATCAGTATCATGTACATTCTTCACCTTTCTATTTTTCATCGATTGCTAGTCTCAAAAAAGTTTTACATCTTCATGATCAGTGGCTCTTCCACCTCCAGAATTGGCAGTGTTAAAGTCAAATGCCATGTTTGGTTTATTCTAAGCAAGAATGGGCAAGAATGAATTGTTTATAGTATTTTATTACAAAATTCTTGCCATGGGTCACATTCTTCTTAGAATAAAAAATCAGCTCCATAGCACAAAAATTAAGTAGCCTGAAGCATGAAAAATAATCATGCCCAAGGTTCAAAATATTGATACGCCTGATATGTCGATATGGGCGTATCGGGCGAATCGATACTCCTTTTGGTAGTTTTTTTTTTTCACCAACTGGTTCTGGGGAGCCGGTTTAGGTCTTCGCCACACCTTGAACCAGTCAAACCACCGATACACCCACTGTAGGGGTGTATCGGTGGGGTGCCAGAACGATACGTATCGGCCCATACGGTATGGGCCGATACGTGTCGATACTTTGAACCTTGATCATGCCCCATCTTACTCATTTTCATTCTTTGAGGAAACTCTGGCTACAAAACTGTTGTCATAGATGTTTACTTTTGCAAAAGTACTTCTATGAAATCATTTTTACAAAATCACTTTTACAAAAGTACTTTTATAAAAGTAAATTTATGAAAAGTACTTTTGCGAAAGAAAATCACTTTTACAAAAGCACTTTTATAAAAGTACATTTACATTAAATCACTTTTATAAAAGTACTTGTACATTAAAGCACTTTTATAGTAGTACTTTTATGAAAGAACTTTTACAAAAGTACTTGTACAAAACATCTATGCCAATAGGTAAACATTGACTAATGGCTATCCACTAGTAAACATTTATGCCAACTAATGTTTTAAAAAATGACCCAAAACCAAAACTATTTTGGCCACTAATTTCTAGATCGATAGTTTGATCGTCCGGTTCAAACGGATGACCCATTCTAACAAAAAAATTAAAAATTAAAAAATGGCCAAAAACTGTTGAATGGGTTGAACAGGTAGATGATTTGATCGCCTGAGTCAATGGGTCATTAACTGATTTAGCGGTTTTGGCCAGGGACCAGGTTTAGGGTAAAACGGAACCAACTGCCTAGACGATTCCCAGGCCAAACGGTCCGACCGTTTGGGTCAACGGCAGTTCGAAAACCATGATGCCAAGGCTGGTGGTTTATGAATACCAACACATTTTTTTAAGAATGAAAATGAGCAACATAGAACACTTGTTAGAAAAGAATTCATGTTTAGGAAAAAAGTGTTTGGTTCATAGCAATATTTCCTCATTCTAACTATTTTTATCCATTCTTATCCATTTTAGAATTTCGTCTTGGGTAAGAATGAGAATTGAACCAAACATGGCCAAAGTTGATGGAGCCAATAAGGAAAGACTCGTAGGGGTGTTGTAACTAGAGATTCCTTGGGGAACCATTGTTTGATTAATGGCCAAAGAGGGTATTCTTCTTCCATGGGCCATTGTTTGATTAATGGTTCAACAGTTGAACTCTCTCTCTTATGTAAACTTTAAATCTTTTACCCTAGAAAAAAATAGTGGAATAAACCATAAATTAATCTAAGTCAACGTACAATAATGCATTTTGAATTTCAAATTATTGTAAGCTAGAATATATTTTTCTAGGAAAAAAATAATGTATTTAAAATTCATATTACTTTTTATTATTTATGATGTTTATTATTTATTTTTTTACTACATACAAAGTTATTTTTTACTATTTATGGATTCATTGGTGATGGAGAGTGATTTGGCCCGACCTCGTAGCACGGGGACATGTGGGTATGACCTTGCTTAAGTAATGACTCAGCGTGACAGCACAACAAGCGCAGCCAAAACTCGTGGGAAGGGCTCACCGAGTTTAATCTGGCAACTTGGCGGGTTAGGCTACTCGCCGAGAGCCACCTGGCTTGCGCCTTCTTCCCAAGGCTGAGGTGCTCCGAGCTACCTCCGAGCTCGGGGTCCTCTGACTTTTCCAAATGCCCGAGCTCCTCCCAATGGGTTTTAGGCCACTCCAAAAAGGAACACCCCGATCTGCCTCCAGATACCCCGAGGAAGAGACACCTCGGGCCAGACAGCTCGGTGTAGCTTGCCATAGGCAGCTCGCCACTTACAGGGTAGCTCGGTATAGGGTAGCTTACCCGACAACTGTACTTGACAAACCTGGAGACTGCAACCATGTCTTTTGTCAGACGGTGTTGTGCCCGCCACCTTTGGAAGGTGTCTTACATCTGACAAGTATGTACCCTGCAACGACGACCCCACACGTGCCACCTCATCCCTGGTTGTAACAGCTGCGGAAGGACGACAGTGGCAGTTATACCTGCCCTAACAGAGGCAGGTGGGCCTAATTCGGTAGAGTTCTGTTATAAGTAGCCCCAATCCCAAAGGATAGAGGTAATCTTTTGATACTCACACTATCTGCACTCTTAGCCTCTTTTACTCTCTTTGCATCTTTCACAGAGCTCTAACTTAAGCGTCAGAGTGTTCCCGCCGGGCAAGCCCCCGGGGATTCCTCATCTTCTTCATCTCAGGTACCATCTAGGAGCCACACAACTGCCATCTAGGAGTGATTGGATCGCACAACATCATTTGGCGTCGTCTGTGGGAACGACTTCAAAAAGCCTCCCCTTAGTTTCTGCAACTACTTTCTAAGACTTAGCACCCATGGCTTCTACAAGCAACGTTGGACGCAGCGTGGAGATGGACATCGCCAAGGAACAACTCCAGGTCCCCGTGGTCTGCATTGGGCAGTTCACCATTCCCCTCTCAATGGACGGAGTTTCTAGCCTGAATGTGCCACGAGCAGTGGTGCCTGTGAGTGTTCCCCTTCCCCCCTCTGTTGAGACAACCTTCGCTGAACCAACTGTTTTCCCTCTGACGACCAGCCAGAACCAACTCGATGATTTGATGCAGTGCATGCGGGCCATGCAAGCCTAAGTGCAGCAGCTTCAGCAACACCAACTCTACCAGCAGCAGGTGTTGCATCACGTCTCTCAGTATCACTATCAGTAGCAGTTCCCTCAGCTGCCTCAGCCCCGGCACCTAGCCTCACGACAAGCTAGGTCTCGCTACCTAGATGAATGCCCTTCTTGCTAAGAAGAGGCTTCCCAGAACCCCCCTAAGAGCCAAGCCTCCTCCCGCGGCAGAAAGGAAAGACCAGCCACTCTGGTCTTGCCGCGGGTAGTCAGGTCGAGAGGACCCCAACTCGCCAGGTCTACGTCACCCTAGCAATCAAAGTTCGAAGCCCCACTTCTAGAGAACCGGTTCGAGATCCTGGCTGCAGACTCTAAGTAGAACCCCTCTGTCCGCAGCCATCACCAGCAGCTCGAGTTGCTTCCTGCACAAACTATCCCTGACAGTATGGAGGTGAGCAGCACCAACGCGGAGCCCGCCAAGAAGCAAAGACGCCGCCGCCGAACTCACCAAACCGCCACCCACAACCTGCCCGAACTCAAAGGCAGGGAAGAGGTAAGCTCGGGTGAAGTAAAAGCTCCCCTCCTTTCTGTTCCATCACCCCTGTCTCCCGAGCTCCTGGCTGTTCCAATGCCCAAGGACTTCAAGCTCCCCCCTCTCGATAAATATGACGGGTCGTTCGACCCGAATGATCATGTAGATGCTTTCCAATCACAGATGCACCTAGCGAAGGCCAGTGAGTCTTGCATGTGCGTGGCCTTCTCCACCACTTTCAGAGGAGTGGCCCGCACATGGTATCGAAACCTTGCACCCGGATCGATAAGAAGTTGGGCGCAGTTCGCGCAAGCCTTAACGTCCCACTTCGTCACTAGCAAGCGGTGCTCGCGAACTGAGGAAAGCCTTCTCAGCATAGTCCAGAGATAGGGAGAGTCCATCCGGAGCTATATCAAGCGGTTCAATGATGCATGCATGCAGATACTGTGCCTAGACCCCGCAGTGTGCCTTACAGCAGCCAAGAAGGGCGTGACGCACAAGGAATTCAAGTGGCACATGGTTGTCAACCAGCCGACGACCATAACTGAATTCCTCAAGCTCGCAGATAGGTTCATAGCCACGGAAGAGGAGATCAACCAGAAAGGCGAGAGTGCGCCCGAGAAGAGAAAGAGAGAAGGAGAACTTTCCAGCCAAGGAGACAGCGAAAGAAGAAGGACTTATCTCGGGGGGCAAAGTCGGATCAGTCATTCCGAGCCCCTGTAGCAGACCGAACTGACTACACCCCACTGAACGCTAAGCGGGCCGAAATCCTGATGGAAATCAAGGATGCCTTGTATGTAAAGTGGCCACCCCGCCTGAGGGGGAATCCTAATGAAAGGGATAAAAATTTATATTGTAGCTTTCATAGAGACCACGGTCATAGTACCGAGAACTGTAAGAATCTCCGCGATGAGATAGAAGAACTCATTCGTCGCGGATATCTTGTACAGAATAACAGTAATAATAATAATAAAGCAGGCCGACAAGGGGAGCACGGTAAGGATGCTCCCAAATCCAGCAGTAGACCGGCAGAGCAGTCGCAGAGGCAACCCTCGGAAGAGAGGCCAGTTCAGGGCACCATCCACATGATAGTTGGAGGCTCGATCGTTGCGGGTTGTACCTCAGCGGCAGCTCGGACATCAGTTTGCGAAGCTGCCAGAGAAGAACAGAATACTCCGAAGCGGCCGAAGATAGAGGAACCAATCTTCTTCATAGAGGACGATGCGCATGGGGTCCACTACCCCCACGATGACGCGCTCGTCATAAAAGTAAGGATCAAAGATTTCGAGGTCAGGCGCATCCTCGTTGACTTAGGTAGCTCGGCGGATATCCTCTTCAAAGCCGCGTTCGACCAACTTCAGCTTCAGGGAAGTGACTTGAGGCCCGCGAATACTCCCTTGGTAGGCTTCAGCGGAGAAGAAGTCAGGCCTCTAGGGAAAATAACAACACCTGTGGAAGTCAGCACATGGCCCAGTGTAGTAAGGCTCAACCATGACTTCTTAGTGGTCGCGACCCCCTCCCCGTACAACGCCATAATAGGCCGGCCGATCACCCATACCCTATGGGCGGTGGTCTCCACTTATTATTTGGCGATGAAGTTCCATACAGACTTCGGAGTGGGGTAGCGCGGGGCAACCAGCTTGAGTCTCGAAAGTGCTATGTCGCCGCCCTCAAGGGAAAGACCAAGGTGGCCGACAACCTCGAACTAGAGCGACCTATGGAGCAAGGCGAAGAACGAGCTGCACCCACGGAAGAAACAATTGCTATTCCGACTTCAACAGAAGACCCAGCTCAAACACTTTAGATCGGTGTTTCAGTCCAAGAACCCCTGCGATCCGAACTAGTAAGTTTCCTACTTCAAAACTTAAATATTTTTGCATGGTTCGCGACAGAAATGCCCGGCATAGACCCTAATCTCATAACTCACAAGCCCAATACTGATCCTGTAGTTAGGCCCGTTAGACAGAAGAAACGCAACCTAGCCCCGAAGCAATGGAAAGCAGTCGACAAAGAGGTCGCGAAGCTCCTCGCAGCTGACTTCATAAGAGAAGTCCATTACCCAAGCTGGTTAGCCAACCTCGTTCTGGTAAAGAAGGCTAACGGCAAGTGGCGCATGTGCGTCGACTACACCGACCTAAACCGAGCCTGCCCAAAAGACTACTTCCCCCTCCCCAGAATCGACCGCCTAGTGGACGCGACCTCAGGGCACAAGTTGCTGAGTTTCTTAGATGCCTATTCGGGCTATAACCAGATCATGATGGACCCGGCGGACAAAGAAAAAACTGCCTTCATCACAGAGTTTGGTCTATATTGTTACAAGGTTATGCCCTTCGGGTTGAAAAATGCTGGGGCAACCTTTCAAAAGCTTGTAAATAAACTATTTGAGCCATTAATTGTTAGAAAAATAGTGTTATGTAGACGACATGGTCGTCAAAACCCAATTCTCACACGAATTAATACAAGACTTGCATTCTGTCTTTCAAATTCTGCGACAATTTAACATGAACTTAAATCCAAACAAGTGTGTCTTCGGTGTCGCCTCGGATAAGTTCCTAAGATACATCGTCAATCGGCACAGCATTGAGGCCAACTCAGATAAAATTAAGGCTATCCTAGATATGAGACCACCCCGGAAGTTGAAGGAGGTTCAGAGGTTGAATGGCCGCATAGCCACCCTGAGCCGCTTTATGTCCAAGTCAGCGGACTGCTGTCTACCTTTCTTTAAGGCAATTAAAAGCAAAGGGTTCAAGTGGACCCAAGACTGCCAGCTCGCGTTTGACGAGCTCAAAAAATACCTCGCTAATGTACCAATCTTAACCCGGCCCGAAGAGGGTGATGTTTTAGAGTTGTACCTCTTGGCATGTGACAAAGTGGTTAGCTCAGTACTGATAAAGGAAGTAGATTGGGTTCAACGACCCATCTACTATGTTAATAAAGTATTGCAGGGAGCAGAGACGAGATATCCAGAGATAGAGAAGCTAGCCTATGCACTGGTCATCGCAGCTCGAAAGCTCCGTCCGTACTTCCAAGTTCATACTGTTATCGTCCTCACCGACAAACCTCTGAGGCAAGTCTTACTTAAGCCCGAGGTCTCTAGTCGATTGACAAAGTGGGTCGTTGAGCTCAGCGAGTACGACCTTCAATACAAGCCGTGAACTGCTATTAAGGCCCAAGCCTTAGCAGATTTCATTGCAGAGTGCACTTTCAGCTTCAAAGTCCCCAGGCCGATTGAGCACGAGGCCCCCAGTTCGACCAAGCCCGGAACTCCCAAGCCAGTTGAGTCCGAGCCCCGTGAGGTAGCAGCCAATGCGGCATCTCTCCTAGTTAGGCCAAGCGCGAACTGGGATGAGGAGCCCTGAATCCTTCACGTAGATGGCTCCTCGAACCAGTAGGGCAGCGGAGCCGGAATAGTTTTGCACGGCCCAAGTGGCACGAAATTGGAGAACGCACTACGCTTCGAGTTCGTGGCATCCAACAATGAAGCGGAATACGAAGCATTGATAGGTGAACTAACTTTAGCCAGAGATGTAAAAGCCAAGCATATCGTCATCTACAGCGATTCTCAGCTCGTAGTCAACCAAGTCACAGGATATTACGAAGCTCGCGAACCAACCATGATTGCCTACTTAGCCAAAGTAAGAGAGACTCTGCTCAACTTCCAGTCACACTTCATCAGGCAAATCCCGAGGTCGGAGAACGCTGAGGCAGACGATTTGTCTCGGTTGGCTAGCACCAGCGATATCATCGTGAGAACCGTGTACATAGAGGACCTGCCTCGGCCTAGCATTCTCGAGGGGGGTGCAGAGGAGGTCGCTCCCGTCGTTCATGCAGAGCCGAGCTGGATTGACCCGCTCGCGAGCTTCTTGCTGTACGGGACCCTCCCTGCAGATCGCAATGCAGCCAGAAGGGTAGAGCGTCAGGCAGCCAAATACGTCATGATAGATGAACGACTGTACCGAAGATCCTACACGCTCCCCTACCTGCGCTGCTTGCGACCTACCGAAGCCGAGCTCATACTCCGTGACACTCATGACGGTTTGTGCGGCGGACACTTGGGGGGCAGGGCCCTCGCCCAAAAAGCACTACGACAGGGGTACTATTGCCCAACAATGAAAGCAGACACCATCGAGCTCGTCAGAAAATGTGACAAATGCCAGAAGCATGCCAATATTCACCATCAACCTACTACCGACCTCAAGTATCTCACCAGCCCGTGGCCTTTCGCACAATGGGGCATCGACATACTTGGATCGTTCCCGCCAACGACAGGCCAAAGGAAGTTCTTAGTAGTAACAGTGGATTACTTCACCAAGTGGGTAGAAGCTGAACCTCTTGTAACGATCACAGCCCAGAACGTCCAAAACTTCTTTTGGAAGAACATTGTGTGCCGCTTCGGGCTACCCCGGGTACTAATTTCTAACAACGGCAAGCAGTTCGAGGACATCAAATTCCAGAATTGGTGCCAAGACATGGGGATCCGACAGAATTTCACTTCAGTCACACGCTCTTAAGCAAACGGTCAAGCAGAAGTCATGAACAGAGCCATCCTCCACGGACTGAACGCACGTTTGGACCGAGCTAAAGGATTGTGGGCAGATGAGCTATCCAGTGTTCTATGGGCTTACCGAACCATGGAGAAAACCGCCACAGGAGAGACTCCCTTCAACCTCACTTACGGCACCGAAGTAGTTATCCCGGTAGAAATTGAAGTACCTACGCTGCGACTGGAAGCAAACAATGACAAGACAAATGAGGATGAGCTACGTACCAACCTCGATCTACTCGACGAAGTAAGGGACTTCGCGAACATCAGGACTGCAGCGTGCCAGCAAAGAGTAGCTCGGTACTATAACGCTAGGGTCAAGAAGTGGAACCTCTGCATCGGTGACCTGGTCCTTTGTAAAGCTATGGTACCTGAGCCCGACGTTGGCAAGTTCGAGCCTAATTGGGAAGGACCTTACCGAGTGAAATGAGTGCTCGGGGAGGGAACATATGAGCTCAAAACCCTTGAAGGGAAACGAGTACCTTGGGCATGGAATATTGTCAATCTGAGGCAATATTACCTGTAGCCATTGAGCAGACCACGGGTCACTCAGAGCCCAAGGACCAAAACGCCAAGCTGACAGGAACCTCAGCAACACATGAAGACCAGCCGCCCCTTTGGCATGGGTGGATAGACTGTAAGTCACCACCACCTGGCTTAAGAGCCAAGAAGCCAAGCTGGTAAKAGACCTCGGCGCCGCGCATGACTTAACCGCCTCACTTCGACTGTACGTGCACCGAGTGATACATAGCCCACCCCGRCATATGCTAAGAGTGAATATCAGCCGAGTAGACAAGTCGGGCACATACATTACTRTGTCCACCCCGACGTATGGAGTCTACTTGTAAAAATAATGAACAGTCCAGAAAACAATAGAAGATTGAGGAAGAAAATTCTTTCATTACTTCTACAAGATTCTTTACAAGGATTGAGGAAGAAAACAAAAAAGATCAAGCTCGCAGGMTCAGGGTACAGGGACTGAACTACTTCGGAGGCTCATCACCTTTGCTCGGGACCTCCTCAGGGGCATTAACCGCATCGGTGGCCTCTGCATCATCATCGGCGCCTTCATCCTCAGAGTCCGGATCATCTGCTGACTAATGCACCATGTCATCAGTGATCCGCGAAGTGGTGATGGCACTCGTATCAAGACCGGGGTAAGTGTGCCTGATTAACCACCGGCTGAGCTTGAAACCCTTATGGTAGGCCTCGGTCATCACGTCGTCAAACTTCGAAGACTTGACATAGTCAATGACAGCCTGGACCTTGGTCTCCTTGAGGGCATCTTCGAAGATCTCGGTCTTCTCTTTGATGTTGCCTCTGAGATACTCCACCTCGTGCTCCAACTCCCCTTTTGCTTCCTTGAGGCCCTGTACCTCGAGCTTCAGAGCATCCCAGTCTGCCTTGAGGCTGTCCACCTCGAGCCTCAAGGCCTCTTGGCCAACCTTGAACCCATTCACCTCGGCCCTCAATCTGTCCTTGTCTCGGGCCAGCTCACTCTTCTCCGGTAGTAGTACCTCGATGAAGTTCTTCTGAGCTGAAGCATCATTCTGCAAGTGATGGATCTGACTACGAGCTGCCCTCAGTTCGGTATGGGCTGTGCGGGATGACTCCTCAGCTGCCAAAGCCCGTTTCAGGTGTCGATCAAATTGAAGGGTCAAGGCGTGCATGACTGAGTTCACCTACAAAAAGGAGACCAGTCAAAAAATAAAAGAAAAGAAAAGAAAAGAAAGAGAATCCTTCGCAAGGAACTCACCACCATAGTATGAGTAGCAGCTCGGGCACCGAGCTAACCAGGAGTGAGATCAGCCCAATTTGTGACCTCCTCTGGGCACGCAACCTCCTTACTCTTCTGGAGGCTGCACTGGGGGTTCAGAATGCTTTGACTCTCCTGACTCTTCGAGCTGGATACCGTCATCTCTGCCGCATGGGTGGACTCCTCGAAAAATTCAGCGGCGACATCAGCAAAATGAGCCCCGGTCGTAGCCTCTACAGGGCGAGTCTCAGCGGCAGCTTCAGTGGCATCCCCGACAGAAGTCTCGGTAGGCTTAGTGGTGGGCTCTGCCGCCACCTCGGGCCTCTGAGGCACCATGTCTCCCTCCAAGTTGATCATAGGGTAAGCGTCGGGGAGCTCAGGCTCCGGAGCCGGGACCTGTGGAGGCTGGGCCTCGGTAGGTGTCTGTGGAGACTCGACGTGCGCCTTCTTGGCTACGCGTTTCTTCCTCTTCATCTGGTGGAAGAGCCTCTGACTTTCTATCTTCTCCACCTCCATGGGATCTGCAGTGAAGCTCAGCGTTAGTAACTCTGAAGTGAGTATGCAAATGAAAAAGCCAAAGTAAAGACAAACCTACCTAGGCTCAAGCCAGCCTAGATGAGCTTCTCCTTGGCTATGGAATCCTTGTAGTTCATCCTGAGCTGAGCCCACAACTGTAGTGACTTCTTGGTCTTCCTATCAAGGATAACACCAGGGTCTTGAACGGCCACCCTCCAGTCAGTGGGGAAAGGTCACCCTGTGCTGCTCCGAACTACGAAGTAGTCCCGCTTCTAGGTCGGGACTTTACTCGGGAGCTTGTGCATTAATTTAAAACCCGGGTGGGGAGACAGGTAGTAGGCCCGCCTGTACCCGAGGAGAACGCTCGAAGCACTCTTCTTTATTGCCAGGACGGAACAAAGAATATCTAAGTCAATAGGGAAGGCACAGTCAAAGCAGAGGGAAATGGTCCCAACCATGTTACGTATGGAATTCGGGTGGAGTTGGTCCAAGGTAATGTTGAAGTGCACCAACACCTCAACGATCAGGGGGTGAAGAGGGAGACGGAGTCCGGCGGCCAGTTGCTCCCTGAAGACCACGATCTCATCAGGACCGTGCTCCCATGGAAAACTGCTGGTAGGAAGGCTGTAAGAGTACTCCCTAGGAAAGTGAAACCTCTGTATGAGATCCTGAAGTCTCTCCACAGTCATAGTGGAAGGGCCGAACTGATCTGGAACCCGACCTCGGTGGGAGGTGGATGCCAGATGGCCCGAAGCCACCCGTACCTCGGACGGCTGGGCGGCATAAGAGGCACCTTGAGCTGAGGTACCCACCTCGAGCTCGTCTATAAGACTGTCTACACTAGACAACATGAAAGCACGAAAAGAAAAGAAAGTTTAGAAAAGAAAAGGAAGCTCGGGGACTCACCGTAAAAGACGCAACTGAACTGAGGAAATAACTGAACTTGAAGACCCAAGCTTGGAACCTCAGACGCGAGCTCAATACTGATGCTGAAGACTTTGTGGCGAAGAAAATGACCAGGGTTCCCCACTATTTATAGCCGCTACATCCGGGCGTTGACGGTCGAGATTGAGATGATCCAACGGCTCTCAAAGAAACCGGCTATGGGCTCCTCGAGGTGAAATTAGTTTAGCGCATTTTTTGGCGTCGACAAAGTCCAAATCACATGATGTCTGCGCATAAACTGAACGTGACCCAGGTTTCTTTTGATTGAGTCGGGCACCGGACCGGTCCAGCCAGGCGAATCGCACGACGGAGTGGTATGAGTACCGAAGCCAAATCCAATCGGCGCGTCATGAACTCCCCGCACTGGGTCAACACTGCCAGCATAGGGAGTGGGGGGCAATTGATGGAGGGGGATTTGGCCCGACCTCATAGCATGGGGACACGTGGATAGGACCTTGCTTAAGCAATGACTCAGCGTGACAACACAGCAAGCGCAGCCGCAACTCGGTGGGAAGGGCTCACCGAGTTTAATCTGGCAACTCGGCGGGTTAGGATACTCGCCGAGAGCCACCTGGCTTGCGCCTTCTTCCCAAGGCTGAGGCGCTCCGAGCTACCTCCAAGCTCGGGGCCCCCTAACTTTTCCTAATGCCCGAGCTCCTCCCAATGGGTTTTAGGCCACTCCCAAAAAGGAACACCCCGATCCGCCTCCAGATACCCCAAGGTAGAGACACCTCGGGCCAGACAGCTCGATGTAGCTTGCCATAGGCAACTCGCCACTTATAGGGTAGCTCGTGGAAGAGCAGTTTGGCATATCCCAAGAAGATCTCCTACCCAACAACTGTACCTGACAAACCTGGAGACTGCAACCACGTCTTTCATCAGACGGTGTTGTGCCCGCCACCTTTGGAAGGTGTCTTACATCTGACAAGTACGTACCCTGCAACGACGGCCCCACACATGCCACCTTAGCCCTGGTTGTAACAGCTGCGGTAGGACGACAGTGGCGGTTATACCTGCCGTAACAGAGGCAAGTGGGCCTGATTCGGCAGAGTTCTGTTATAAGTAGCCCCAATCCCAAAGGATAAAGGTAATCTTTTGATACTCGCGCTATCTGCACTCTTAGCCTCTTTTACTCTCTTTGCATCTTTCACAGAGCTCTAACTTAAGAGTCGGAGTGTTCCCACCGGGCAAGTCCCCGGGGATTCCTCATCTTCTCCATCTCAGGTACCATCCAGAAGCCACACAACTACCAGATAGGAGTGATCGGATCGCGCACCATCAATTGGCATGAGTCCAAACCCAAACATTATTTTTGAGTGACTTATTTATCTATGTTAATGTTTGACTTTTTGTTAATTAATTTAATAATTTAATTTTTGAGTGACTTATTTATCTATGGTCCATCCATACAGGATTTATATTGGATTGGGCCAAATTGAACTAATATCTGATCCCTTGATAGAAGATAAGAATACATGTGTTAATGGACCAGTTCTCGGTTGGAACCAATCTATATTAAAACCAATTTGAACAGATTGGATTGGACCTAGTCCATCTATAATGGACTCATATTGGAATGGATCGAACAATTCTTGTCCAATTGAGGTTTTTGGCATAAATTTGGGTTTAGGATGTCCATATTTATAGTTGGGCAAAAGTTAGGTTTTGGTTGGCAAATTTAGGATTGTCATCAATTTGGGTTTAGGCTAAGGTCCATATTTACAATTGGGCACAAGTTAAGTTTTGGTTGGCAAATTTAGGTTCCATATTTAGAGTTAGTTATGGATTGGCCCTAGGGGTGTAAACGGATCGAATTCGAATAAAATCAAGCAATATCCAAATTCGAATCCAATTAGAAAATTTGATTCAATATCTGACGGATATTGAAAATTAATATTTGAATTCAATTCAAATTCTACCAATTAATTATTTTAGGTAATTAATAAATATTTAATTTATATAAAGTATATAAATTATATAAAAAAATTAATTATTTCATATATTATAAATAAGAAATAAATAATTAGTCAAATTCGGATATTTATTGACTCGAATCAAGTCATATCTGAATTCGATTCGATTATGTTGAATCTCGAATTTGAAATCGGATTTTCGAATAAAGTTGACACCCCTAATTAGCCCTTAACCTAATGCAATCCATTTAATTTATTGAGAGAAAAAGGGGGTCGAGAGAGAGAGAGGGTTTTAATAATGATCTTATTGAAGATAGTAATGATTGACTTTATTTGAGACAATTGAGACTCAAGAGAGTTTTTATTTTAAATTTTTAAATTTTTTATCGTTTAATTTAAAAATAAATAACCACATGTGTGAGAAATGAGAGGAGGAGGTTCATGTGACTGTTGTTCAAAAATGTATTTCTTTAAGAGAAAATGTAGTAGCAATGATTCACCAAAGTTTTTATATATTTTCAATTCTTTACATATAAAATAGTAGAAAAAATAATTTTCTTTACTTTTTTAGTTACTAAGCCTTGAATTTATTCCTTTCTATATAGCTTAAATATTATGAGAAGTACATAACATGGTGGCTTAGTTGGTATGTTCTTTGGCTAGTTGTAGTAGAGACTTGGGATCAAATCTTGCTGCTTTTATACTACATTTTTTATTGAACCAGAACAATCCATGAAAAAATCTACATTAAATTAATAAAAGAAGAAAGAAAAGCCTGATAACCCATGGAATGGAGCAATGGTTTTTTTAGACTTTTGTGGGAAAAGAAGAACTGGTTCACCCCATTTAGTTTGAGTCTAAGCCAAGGTTCATATTTAGAGTTGGACCTTAAGGGGGTGTGTGTGTGAGAGAGAGAGAGAGAGAGTTTTAATTTTGAATACTCATAAGAGTTTTAATTTTGACTTGTTATATTTTTAATGATTTAATTTAACTTAAAAATAAATATGCACATGTATGTCTGAGAAATGAGAAGAGGAGGAGGTACATGAAAGCTCTATGGTGAGAGGACCCCTCAAGTCTCCTCTTTCTATATAAGGGACGGGGACAGCATTGACGCACCATGCACGTGAGGTCCACCATTCATGCTCATCCCATTTATTTTGTCCTAATGTCCTTGTTTCCCACCATTACCAAGAAACCATTTATATTGATTTCCTTGTTTCCCACAATGCTTTCAGCCGTATGTTGACAGCATCTCCCATATTTGATTTTATCATTGATGGGAAGATGTTCCCAATGCATGGCTGCATATCCTATAAGGTTGGTGTGAGGCACACTTTGTGAGGAGCAAAGTATAATAAATATATGTCTAGTGAGCAGATATTCAAGATGTCAATTTAATGATCATCCTATATATGGCGTAAGAATCAAGGGGACCTTGATGTGTTTGTCTTTATAATTTATTTATTTATTTGCATAAAGTCCAAAGGATTTTTTTTTCTCTTTTTATTTTGCATCAATGGGGTGAATCATTTGGGTGTCCCACCCCATAAGTCATTATTATATTAACATGTATTTTATGTATTTAATTATTGGGTCACGAGTTGGCATGCAATCATCAAAATGTGACAAAGTTTAAGACCTTAGGCTGTGTTTGGTTGCAATGCAGTTTTATTTGTATTAGTACAAATGCATGGAAATGCAAATGAAAAAAAAATGTAAATTCTTATTTAATTTTTTTTTTGTGTTTTAATTTATTCTGCTTCATGTCATAATTTACTTCATTTGTATGAAACCAAACAAAATAAGTTAAAAATTGAAATAAAAATATCTCAGAATTTATACTCAAATCATTTGCGCTGCCATAATTTTGCAACAGTGTAAATTTATTTGCATTGCAACCAAACACAGCCTTAGGTTATGATGAATGCCTTAGATTAATTGCCACGCCAAAGGATATTTCTTAGTGTTATCATATTTTTTCTTTGTTAGTTTTATTTATTCTATTTCTATTAATACTAGTTGGAACCCATGCAATGCACAAGTTTTGATAAGCCTAATTGAAGCACAAGGAATTCTATATTATTCTCAATTGAGCCAAATTAGTCCAATTCAAGAATTATTTTTTGTTTTATATATTTAGAATTTAGACAGTACCAAAATCCAAGTTGTATATCTAGTGAGAATGCCTAATTTTGTATTACTTTTTAAATTTAAACGGAATTTAAATACATAATAGATTTAAAATTAATACAAAAAATAGCTAGATTGACTTATGAGACTTTAGTTTAGTTTTTCTTAGGAAGCTAGGACACGGCTGATTAACTTGAGCTTGAGTATTAATGTAACAATCAAGCCTAATGCACCTATATCACCCTGCAAATCATTGTTTGTTTTGAGAGAAGAAACAAATGAGAAAAGTTGGGAGCTATTGATGATAAAGAAAAAAATAATGTGGTATGAAAGCTGGCAATGTAGATAGATATACTATTCATGCATCTAGATGATGATAATCTTAGGGGGCATTTTGGCAAGTCTTTTCATGTGGTGTTTCGGGCTGTTCAAAGCTTGGAAGATCAAAGTTTGGAATTTCTTTGTTTGGCAATGAAAGATAGGAAGATGGAAAGACCTATGTCCTAAAAAGTTAATGAAAGCCTAAAATGGCCAAAAATCTACAAGTTTCAAACAAAGCTTCTCCTATCTTTTTGTGCCTAAAATCTTTTATTTAATAGCCTGATAGACCATGACAGAGTAGGATGCTTACCAAGTTGTCTATATCTTTAAAGGCACAACCCCAAAAGCTTATTATGTCTTTTGGCCATTTGAGCTGTTGGAAGGTCTTCCTAAAAAGACATGCAAACAACACCTTAATAATCTTCTATATATGTTGCTATTCCATAATCCATATGTTGGGTAAGTCTAATAGGGCCAACCTTCAATTATGTCGTTGGTATTTTTTTCGATTGAAAACTCTTAGTGATAAACATCTTTAGGTGGTTCTAGTCATACCCTTAATTTGTCCCACCAATAACATCATTATCATCATTATCATCATCATCATCCAAGTCTTACCCCAATTATTTAGGGTTGGCTACATGAGTCCTGATTCACCATTTTGTTCTGTTTATGCCATATCTATTGTTAAATTAGTGGTGCTTGAATCATCTCATATATGTTTAGATCCCATGTGAGAGTAATTATTACAATAATTTACTCTACATCCAGGAATCATCTCATATATGGCGATTGAAAACTCTATGCATCCAGGAAATGGAATCTACTCGTGCGAGTAGATCCCACGTGAGAGTAATTATTACAATAATTTAAAATTTTAATTATTACAGTAATTTAATGATTATTGATTATTACAGTAGTTTAATAAATATATAATTAGTGGTTATAATTAATAATTATTATTATTATAAATATTGTTATTAAAAAATACTGTTAATAAATTTAGTAACCTGATTTTAATAATTATTGATTATTACAGTAATTTAATAAATATATAATTAGTGATTATAATTAATAATTACTATTGTTATAAATATTGTTAATAAATAGATATTTACTTTAATTTTACTTTAAATTAAAATTATAGACTAATATTAATAAATATTGTTACTAAATTTAGTAATTATTGTTATATTAAAAATAATTAAAAATGTTATTAAAAGTATTGTTATTGACTATTTAATAAAATATTATAATTACTGACTATTACCGAAAAATACTATTAATTTAATTTAATTTTGGTAATTATTTAGTTTAATGAATATTGTTATAAATCCTATTCATAAATTTAATAATTATTGTTATATTAAAATAACTAAATAATATTATTAAAACTATCATTAATTATTATTTAATTAAATAGTATAATTACTTACTATTATTGATAAATATTGTTAATAATGTTTTGAGAACCGATGGTTTGACCATCCAATTCGAACGGATGGCCCGTTTTAACAACAAAAATTACAAGCAAAAAATTATGGAACCATTCTTACCACCAGTTTTCGGGTCAACGTTTTGATCATCCGGTTTGAACGAACACTCCGTTCTAACAACAAAAATTATAAGCAAAAATTGAGTTTGTGAGGTCCATTAAGTAGTATCATACGTGTTATGTCTTTCGAGCATGTGACTCATACAACCCGAAAACGGAACCGTTCAGGCCACCGTTTTTTAGGTCGATGATTTGACCATTCAGTTCGAATGGATGACCCATTCTGACTACAAAAAATTACAGGCAAAAAATTACGAAACCATTCTGGCCACTGATTTACGGGTCGACGATTCGATCGTCCGGTTCGAACGAACAACCCATTTTGACAACAAAAATTACAAGCAAAAAATTGAGTGTGTAAGGTCCATTGAGCAGTATCATACATGTTATGTCATTCGAGTGTGTGACTCATACGACTTGAAAATGGAACCATTCTGGCCACCGATTTTTGGGTCGATGGTTCGACCGTCCGATTTAAATAAATGGCCCATTCTAACAACAAAAATTAAAAAATAAAATAAAAGAGTGGTCAAAAACCATTGAACAGGTCAACGAGTTGATGGTTTGACCACTTGGGTCAATGGGTCGTTGACTGATTCAACGGTTTTTTGCTAGAGACCGGTATTGGGGTAAAACGAAACTGGTTGCCTGGACGATTCTCAATTAAAAAAAAAAAAAAACGGATGACATGTTCTGACAACAAAAATTACATGCAAAAAATTTAGTGTATGAGGTCGATTAAGCAATACCATATGTGTCATTCAAGCGTATGACTCATACAACCTGAAAATGGAACCATTCTGGCCACCAGTTTTCAAGTCAACGGTTTGACTATTCAATTCAAACGGATGGCCCGTTTTGACAACAAAAATTAAAAAAAATAAAAAATGACCAAAAACCATTGAACGGGTCAACGGTTTGACCTTCTTAGTTAATGGGCCATTGACCGATTTAATGATTTTTGGTTAGGGACCGAGATTAGGATAAACGGAACAGGTTGCCTGAATGGTTCCCAATTAAAAAAAATAAAAAATGGTAAAAAACCATTGAACAGGTCGATGGTTCGACCACTCGGGTCAATGTGTCGTTGACTGATTCAACGGTTTTTGGCCAGGGACTAGTCAACAGGTCGACGATTCCGTTCGCAAGGCCCCTCTGCTAGTTTCTTACTATTCTACAAAAAAAAAAGAATTATTTCCTATTACTTCCACTCATGTTCTTTTTGGTTAATGTTTAGCCCTTTTATCCCCTTCAACTTGCAACAACTCACTTCTTAAGGGTGCTATTGATAGCCTTTTACCAAGGTTTTAAAAACTAACCCAAAAATGAACCATTCTAGCCACTAGTTTTCGGGTTGGTGGTTCGACCATTTGGGTCAAACGGTTTGAACGGTTCGAACACCTTACCCATTAGGTTGGAATATTAAGGTAAGATGTATACTATATAAGAGAAAATAAGGTTTGAATGAGAGAGATTTGAGAAAAATGTCAGTTGAAAGAAGAAGAAGAAGAAGAAGAAGAAGAAGAAGAAGACTTGTAGGTTGCAACGGCAATAGTGATGGCAAACTACAACAACAACAATGGCGACAATGGTGGCAAACTAGCGGTGAAAGTAGATATAATATTTCTCGGTCTCAGATCTCACTCTCTCTCACTGTCTTACACATCTTAGATCTCTCTCATCATCTTGTGCATATCTCTTTCACACATCTCAGATCTCTCTCACCATCTCGCATGAGAGAGACAAATTTGCACAAATCTGAGATTTCTCAGTTTCTAAAACCTTGTCGCAAACCATTCTTTGGGTTAAACGGTTCAATGGTCAAACCGTCCAAGTTAATGGTTCGTTTACTAATTCAATGGTTTTGACCAAATATCAGGTTTGGGGTAAAATGAAATCGGTCACCTGAACAGTTTCCAGTCCAAACGGTCCGACCATCCGAGTCAATGACGGCTTGAAAACATTGCCTTTTATAATCTATACACATGATAAGCATCTTAGTCTATTTTCTCTCATTTTATTGCCTATTAGAGCTCTTCCTAGGTTCCTTTGAATGCTTTCATTTTCCTATCTTACCTTTTCTAGTTTTTTCATTCATCATATACATTTTTACAACAGTCATTTTTTTGGGCTTTTTTTAGGGAAAAATCCTTATTAGTACCCTATTTTGTGCCTAGTGCCAGTTTGGTCTTCGAACTTTAAAATGTGCCAATTCAATACCCAAACTTTCAAAATGTGCCAATCCAATACCTACTGTTAACTAGTCGTTGTCATATAATTTTCTTTATTAACCATCTAAAATGCCCTTCTCAAAACTAGAGCATTGTTCATCATCTTCTTCCTCAAGATTATGAAAAAATGTACAATTTTGTAAGGGAATGGTAATGATTTGGCTCCTACAAAAACCAATTGACTCCCCTCAAATCCCTGGCTCACAAATGTAGCAAGTATTGAAACCCTAGCGGGTTTGGGGTTGTTCACCATTTCTTTGGTTCAATCTTAATTAATTCCTAAGGCTGCGTTTGGAAGAGGTGTAAAACGTTATCAATGTAAAAATACACTGATGACATTTTATACTGAACCTTAAATATATTTGACCATTGTATTTTGAAATCGATGTAAAAAGTGGTTTAAGTTTTACATTGATAAAATCGATGTAGTTTTTACATCGATTATCGATGTAACACTTTAAATGTGATGAGGTTTTACATCTCAAATTCTTAGAGCTCCTCTCAACTTCTAGAGGAGGATTGTTAATCATTGGGCCAAGCGTGACCAGGCTTTTAGGTCATTGCTGGAAGAGAGTACTAGGTCAATAAGACCGAGGGATCAGTAATGCAACACCTTAGGGCATGCTCATTTGGTGGATTGATTTAGGCAGGGGGGCAATGCCAAGGTCAAGAGTTGACATGCATCTAGGACAGAGGATGAGGGGGAAGGTGAGGCTGATGCCGAGGTAGTGGTGTCGTACCTAGATAACATCCTTAGCCTTGAAGACATAGGGAGGTTGTGTCAAAAGTACTTCATTCCCAATCATTTTAGTGTTAGGATCCCTCGTGTTGGTGCCAGGCCTTGATCCACTAAGAATGGTGAGTTTTGGGTCCATGAGCACTATTTGTAGTTTGGACTTTAGTTCCCTTTATACCCCCTCATGCCTGCTCTTTTGGCTTTTGAACAACCCATCTTCTGTTCATTCCTAGAAGCATAAGTACTTCTCCAAGCAGGAAGAAGTGTTATTGAACCATCTCTAGCATGGCGGGTCAGTCGAGGCTGATAACCTGCTGAAGGAGGAAGCCTTGGTACAAGACGACCTTAGCCCCACAACTTTGAATAGAGTCATTCCTTTAGATCTTGATTACTGCTATGGGGGCCTGGTTATTTTTAGCTATTGACTATCCTCTGTTTGTGTAGATATGGATGCTTTCTAGAAGAAAATGTTAGCTCATGCAGCAAGGAAGACAACTTTGGCTGAGAAAGACAAGATCATAAAGAAGGGGTTTGAGGCCAAGGTTGCTTAATAGAAGGCCAGGCCAACAAAGAGGCTTTCCAAGGGGAAAGGCAAGGAAAGGCCCCAGAAGAAAGTGGTTATAAAGCCAGGGCATCGCACAAGAAGAGGTTCCTTCTAGTACTCTGGCCTGTCGTCAAGTGGTCCTCCCTTTGACCCCTACTACATCACCAAAAGACAAGGATAATGAGCCACTAATAGGACTGTACACGGGTTGGTTCGATTCGGTTGCATATAATTTTCTCAACTGAACCGAACTGCTCGGGTTGAAGTTTCAATTAATCGAAACCGACCGAATGAGTATAAAAGCTGACTTGTTATCTGAACAATCGGGTTTGTCAGTTTGATCGATTTAAATCCAACCAACTTCAAAAACTTGAGATTGTACCAACCTGATATCTAAACAACTAACATCAAAATTTTGAATAACTTTAAATTTTAGAGTTCAAACTGTACCGTTTTATTTCTTAGATAGCTAGACAGTCTACTTAGACTTTTAAGAGTTTCCTAGTCTTTTTTGTCAAGTTATTAATGTTCAGTCCTCAAAAGGAGTGAAAGATAGCTTTTGAATGAATATTAACTTCTTTTGTAGAAACTAGGAAGGAAATTTTGGAAAATACAACTTTTATATAATTCTAACCTTTTTTTCAAAACTAGAAAGGAGGACAAATTGGAAAATTGAGAATTTTGAACATTGGAAATTGAAAAACATATTTTGCCTTTTTTTAACTTATAGTCAGTTTGGTTTGGGTTGTTTTCGGTTTACAAATACATAAATCGAAACCGAACCAATCAATTGGGTTATGCATGTTTATAAAACAAAACTAAACTGACTACATAGGTTCGAGTCAGACCAGTTTGGTTGGTTTAGCCCATCTCATGAACAACCCTAGTTGTAGCTACAACTGTTGTAGAAGTCCCCAAGTAAAGCATCACTTCATCGTCACACAGCCTTCTACTTATTTTGAACCCCTGCAATGTGTTACATGCATGAGTAGAAGCCCCAGAGTCAATACACTAGGATGCAGAAGTGACCAACATATTGGTCTCTATGACAAGAGATTCAAAATTACCTTCTTTCTTCTTGGTCTCCAGATATTGAGGACAGTTCATCTTCCAGTGTTCAGTCTGCTTGTAAAAGTGATATGCATCTGATGCCTTGTCTTTCTTCTGCTTTTTAGGCTTGCTTGATTTCTTCTGAAGTTTCTTCCTAGCATTCCTCTTTTTATTGTCAACTTTGCCACCTTTAACAAGCATGGTTATCGACTTATCCTTCTTAATCAGGTCTTCAACCCTCTACAAGATATTGTTGAATTCCTAAAAGCTAACATTTAGCTTGTTCATGTTGTAATTCATGACAAACTGATTGAAGGAGGGAGACAGAGAGTTTAAGATAGCATTAGTTTTGGTGTCCTCATCTAGCTGAGAACCAAGAGACTCCAGTTCATTAATATAACCCATCATTTTTAAACAATGGTCATGGACCTGTTGGCTCTTAGTTATCTGGGTGGTCATCAACAATTTGAGGACCTTTTGGCGGGTAGAACGATTCTGCTCCTCGTACATAGTCTTTAGACTATCCATGATATCTTTGGACACTTCGATCTTATCGAATTGTCTCTGCATTTGATTGTCTAAAGATGCTACAATGTAACACTGGGCAAGAGAGTTTTTCTCCTCCCATTCCTGATATTCTTTCTTACAGGCCTCAGAAGCCCTATCACCCGAATGTTCCGATGTAGGGTTTTAGCAACTTTGTCCAATTTCTCAAATGTCAAAACCAGCATAAGGTTACGAAACTAGTCAGCATAATTAGGACCCTTAAGCTTATTGTCATCCAACAACTTGGCGAATTGTCCGTTTGCCATTTTTTTATAAAAGGCAACACAAATTAGTTCACGACCTAAAATTGATTCATGTTAATTACATAGAAAGGTCTTTTATCAATGTTCCATTTCCATTTCTTTATCTCTGAGATTTCTCTCCTATCTCAGTGACAGAGATGCGGTGTTGTCTCTGGAAATGTGGGAAATCACATAGGTGCATGGAGCCAACTGTTTCAGCTGCAAAGCCCCACCACTTTCTGTGAAGGATCATATCCACTTATCAAATGAGCTTTCCCTTTGGCCTCTGTTAGACAAGGTTCATTGCCATTTTAGGTTAAACTTTTCTATCCACTAAGTGTTGACTCATTATATTATGGACCCCAAGGTGCCGTGAGAGAGTCTTCCATTTTAGGATAGGGCCCTCCCACATCGGTATATGATGCCCCTATCATCTGATGAAGCAATCTAACAAAGTGGACCTGCAAATGGACCAATTTTATGGTGCATCTCCTCATTACTGATTCAGTCCATCATCATGCTAATGATGGAAGGCCTTTAGAGAATTCATCGTATGAATTTCCCTATCACTTGCACTTATATTAACTGGAAGGAACAAGTTAAAACACCCCTAGATCTTATTTAGGTCAAACCAAAGTGGCTCCCACTGACTTTCTTAAAGTCAGATTCAAATGGGCCCAAAATGGGCTAAGGTTCCACACGATTCCTCTTGGGGAGGAAGTTGATCTAGGGCCCATTCAGAAGGAAATCATCCAATGATATTTAGGACACTATGGAAATGATGTGCATTCAGCCATGGTGTTTGTAGAGAGCCACTAACGAATAAACATGGGCCGAATACTTATGACCCATGTACGAATCACATTCAGCACATCACATGCATTCACATCCACATAATTGATCAAATCAATTAAATAAACTATAAAACCCTAATTAATTAAAGTGAACACATTATCAGCCCATTAAGCCCATGTATTATCAAATAATAACATCTAGGTATATGGACTAAACTACAAAAAGCAATTCGGCCCATATAGTAGTTATGGTAAAAATGGGTTGATGCTGCTTTAACTTAGTAAAACAAGGTTTTATAGGAGTGGGCTGAATTGCATCATGCAATGGGCCATTAAACCCTTAGCCCATAACCAAATTTGGGTCACCCAAAACGTAACCCATGTGGCTGAGAATAGACCCCATCGAACCATGGGTTCGGTCCAACCAGTTTGGACCAATCTAGGTCAAATTCGGCATAGGGTTTGGTGTCCAATACAAGATCTAATTATTAAGAATTTGATTTGAATTAATTATAGCTGAAAAAGACAATCAATAACAGCAAAAAACAGATAACATGGGGTTGTCTGTAATGGGGATTGAATTCTTTTATGGCACCAAAATTTGCACACCCTGCAATTTATCAAGCAAGGGATGGTGAGCACAAATTAAATCTGATTTTTCTTGCAAAAATTAGAATCAAGATCCAATCTTGATCAGTCCAAGAAAGTGGAGATTGAATAAGGTGAGGGTGGTAAGAGCAAAAGGAGAGAGAACTGAGAGCAGTTGCTTCAAACTGAAGCAATTCACCCTCCCCTTTTATTTAAAGAGCTTATCTCCTAATCTGATTAGGAGTTTCCTAATTCAAATATTTATTTGGATCTAGACTCTTTAAGTGGATAAGATGTATCTTCTTATCCTTATCTACTTATCCAAACCCATATTAAAACCCAAATTCACCCATGATGATTAATCCAATTAATCTTGGGCCCTAGGCCCATTAAGTAAGCATGCTCACTTTCCCTTTTAATTTCTGGCTAACTTGGCTCTCTTTGTATGGCAGGGACCCTAACATTGATCTTCACAAAGTCCATACGGGTTCAGCCTAGCCTCTATTATAAGGCTTGGCCGAATTCACTGTTGAGGATAGTGAACCCCTGAGTCCATCAGTATGGGCTCTTAATGGGCCCAACATTTACGCTAAATGGTCATTGAGTCCAACCACCCTATGAAGGCCCAAGAACTATGGTCTTAAGTGAGATTAGCCCATCAGGTATAAAAACCCTAAATGGTCTTACACTTAACATCTCAGCCCATAATGATCAAACACTACCCGACAAGAGAGGACATCTCCTTCAGCTGCAAGGTATAGTGTTGCATTCTCTACTTGGATGGATCCCGAAAATTAAAACCTTTTGCAAACCCATTTCATAAAACATAATATATATATATATATATATATATATATATATATCCTTATAAATATATTTTGCAAAACAAATCTCAAACAAGTTTGAAATCAACTACCGGCAGTTCAGGTTTCCATCAGAGATAGTGCATTCCCCGATCATTCACTTTGTCCGACAAAGGGGCTGATTATGTCACTATGATCACCCACTCAAGTGAATTCTCGGACTGCCCCTACATACCCAGGTTTTACCCTAGTAGATCTCACTGATCGGCATATCAAAGACAGCCTAATCCGACACTTAATGCAGTACCATAATCGAGTCTAGGGGTCAGGTATAACTTTCTGGTTTTGCCCACCAGTCTCCAAGGTCAAAGGCATAATTGGAAATTAGTCATGTTGAGTGTTACAAATAAACACACACTACATGTGCTTCGGGTCTCACCCTAGCGGGTGAGACAAGCCACCCCAACCGACTTGGCAGGACATTATTGTCAACCTTGGCAGGATAAACTTCAAAGTCTATCCAACGGCTAGGAACATTTTAAACTAAAATGAGTCTCATATTAAGTGTCCAGTTTAAGGGTAATTACACAAAAATATACCAAATATAACATGGATCAATTATGTACTTTTATTCATTTACAATAAATGTTAAATATACATCAATCTGATTGGAGCTAAGGGCATACATTGTTGAACATCAAATTTGGTCATCATAAGGAGCAGCAGATGGTAGTATAAGTAGAATGTCTGATAGTGGTGGTAGAACAAGGGGGGGGAGTCTATTAGGGGAGATAGAGGTCGTAGAGCTGATGGAGAACTTGCAACATCTAAACATTGCTTCATTAGGAAGACAGGTGAGGACATTTTAGTTATTGTAACAATTTAGTATTTTTCATAACAATTTTGTATTTCAACTGAGGTTTGTACTAACTTTCATTCCAATTGGTGTGTGTAGGCAGAGGAACAGAGTAATCAAGATTTGAGATACTCCCAACTGTGAGAGGGCCCATATGATGACATAGGTTATTTTAGACATATAAGTTTCAATTGTGTTATTTTTTGAACTTTGGTATATTTTGAACTTTGATATATTTTGACACACCCATGTTATGATATATTTCAGAAGTTAAACTTATACTTAGTTGTGATGGTTATTATTCTATTCAATAGAACATAATTCAAACGTATACATAGATGTGATAGTTGTTTTATTATTCTATTCAACATATCAAAATTTAAACTTATATTTAGTTGTGATGGTTGTTTTAATATTCTATTCAACAGATCAGAATTTAAACTTATACTTAGTTGTAATGGTTGTATTATTATTGTATTCAACATATCAGAGTTTAAACTTATACTTGATTGGTTTTTGGTCCATTATGTCTCCACAAGGCGTCCAACATATCAGAATTTACAGATTCATAGTGGAGATATAAACAGTTTATATCACTATTCACTATTCAAAGGACAACTTGGTTGAATAAAGGGGCTTTCGAAATTAGCTCCATTCCATCCCATGAATATGGATTCAAGAGATAGCTTGTTTTTTTATAGGTCCACATCATGCTACCTACTGTATAGCAAAGGATTATTAAGTTCAAATATATTACAGTTTGTTTTCTTATAGGTTATGGGTGTAGGTTAAATATATTACATCTTGTTATGGGTGTACGTCAAACAAAATGTTTTCCAATCTAAAATTAACTTTAGAAAAAAAGAAAGGGTACATTTCATGAAGATTCATGCAATAAAAGCATGATGGCTTAGCTTATTTAATGGCCAAGATAGCAGTGATATTTGTTTTAGAATGATAATTGGGCAAAATCACATACTATAGTAGTATACTTAACAATATATGAAAAAAAGGTTCACAACTGTTTGATAAAACATATGAAAGAAAGAGAAAGAGTTATGAGAGTCATCCCTACATATTAAACAGACACCTTCAAACACTAATGCAAAATTAGAAAGCCACATCATGCATCTTTTATGTGTAAATCCTTGATACGCTTCAATAATTTATCACAAAATTTGGAAATCCTATCCAAACTATCATTCTCAGATTGTACAACTGCTGCTGGTTCATTCAATGTGTCCCTAGATGACTATTTATTTTGAAAGGTCCTGAACCATCATTTGCTTTCATGGTTACACTATCCACCGGTATTACCCATGAAAAGAATTTACAACCACTTGCATCCTACAAAAACAATTGAATTTTCATAAGTTATTGAACAAAACAATTATGGAATAACAATTTTTTTTTTACATGAGGCTTTGCACACACCCAAAACCATTTTCCTTGGCTGCTAAGATTTTTTGATGCAAACACTCGGCATAGCCCAATGCCATAAGGACACATCATTGCTTCATCTTTCCATAAGAAAAATTTGCATTATTTATCGATGGCGAACTAAAAAAAATACATGTTATTTAACATAGAACATGTTGGGCAAAATACAACAAAATTACCAAACTGATAACCTACATAGTAGTGGCACCCATAGAACTGCCGGCCAATGTTCTCATACTTTCCATGCCTGGCCACAACAATGACATACTCTCCACCACATGGACACACCACATTCATGGTGACGGATCACAATTGGTGTACCTACAATCATTAGAAGAACAGATTAAACGTCACATACGAGGTAGGGGGGCTGGGCATTTCGTCAAATAGATGATAGTCAATGACTACATCTATTCGAAATCCCACCATTGTTCTCCTCTCTCCTCCCCCACACCATAGTGCATTGGTTACCGTCGTTATCCTCTCCCACACCGCAGTTCCAAAACACTACGAGTTTCAAAACCCTCCTTGGGGTTACCAATGGCGGTGTCAACGTTGTCGATGCTGCAAGTTAAAAGGGCACCATCACCATTCTGTAAGAGGACGTCAATGACGAGCCATACTCTGAGAAAACGTCCACCGCACCAATGGTGTCGACACTGTTTCAGTGCCAGTGAGCCCTACACCGCAATTTCAGTGCTGGTGACAATGGTCCAATCGGTTCAGTGCTGACAGAGCCAGTGAGCCCGAACTAAAACCAAAAGGGTATCTTTGACAAAAGATTAATTTGGGAATTATGGAAAAATTATCAATCACGTGGTGTCACATGCAAATGGGACCTGACGGTCGAGTAACGGCAAGGGAGGATTTGGACAATTATCAGAAAACTTAAGGGTAACGCAAGACAATAGCTAAATAGTAGGGGTATTGTGTGTCAATTCGCTAAACAGTAGGGGTAGTTTAAGAGATTTACCCTTAAAGTTGTTGTTTGACTAGTTTTATAAGAAATAAAATTCCTTTTTTATAAGCATTTCATATTTCATGTGTTTCTTGTTGTTTGAGTAAGGGTCATACATTTTTCTTATAAGTCTTAGCATGCTACTTCTCCATTTGAAATTATATATACTAACATTTGGACCTCTTCTATTACTTCTTGGTTGGGATACAGGCATTTTGTACTATTTATTGATGATTGTATTAGGTACACCTGAATTTGTTTTCTTCGGCATAAATCAGAAGTCTTCCCAGCATTTTGGTTATTTTACACCATGGTACAAGTTCAATTTCAGTCTTGTGTATGTATCCTCTACTTAGACTTTATGGGGAGAGTACACTAATGGAGACTTTCTACTTATTTGAAGAATAATGAGATACAAGTTCAACGAAATTGTCCAGATACTCCCTAACAAAATGGAATGGCCAAGCATAATAATTGACATGTCCTTAGTGTTGTAAAGACCTTATTACAAAAGTTGCATGCGCTCTTTTCCTTTTGGGTGGAGGTATCTAGTACAACTATGTTCTTGATCAATTACATTATTTTTTTGTTCTTTCTAATGTTTTTCCTTTTTAGAAGTTATTTGGTCGTCCACCAAACTTTTCTTCTCTTCATGTGTTTGGTTGTCTATGTTTTGTGCATCTCCCATCTTGTGAGCACTCCAAATTATTTGCTCAATCTACTATATTTGCCTTTGTGGGTTATAGTCCTAACCATAAGAGATTTTTATCTTATGGTCCATTTATTTGATATATTTGTATCTCTCATAATGTTGTTTTTCTTGAACAAATTTCTTTCTTTGTTGGTGTTACTAGATTACCTGGTCATTCAATTTCTATTTTGTTTGACTTTGATTCACATGACACTTCTTCTTTGATGGCTATAAAGGATCTTGTTTTCTCTTACAAGAGGTTACGTTCTCTAGACCCTACTCCTATGACCTCTCTTCTTGTTAGTTCAGATCATCCGACTATTGTGCCTGTAAGTGATGCTCCTTTTGTTTCATGTAGCCCTTTTGCTTTCGTTCCTCTTCATCATTCTACTTGCATTTCTTAACCTCCTTACCTCTATGGCTTTCTTTCAAATCATAGTTTATTTTCTGTTGTTTTATCCTCTACAAATATTCCTTATACTTACTAGTGAGGTAGTAACAACCCTCATTAGAAAGAGGCTATGAATGCAGAAATCAATGCCTTGTATGAGAATAATACTTGGGATCTTGTGCCTATATCCTCAGATGCTTATGTTATTGGGAGTCGATGTGTCTACACCATTAAATTGAAATCTGATGGCTCTTTAAACCGATATAAGGCTTGCCTTGTTGCCCAAGGGTACACACAAAAATTTGGTATTGATTATGAAGAGACATTTACCCCAATCACCAAGATTACTACAATTTGTGTTCTTTTGGCTCTATTAGTTATACACTCTTGATTTATCCATCAGTTGGATGTGAAGAATGCCTTTCTTCATGGTCAACTCAAGAAGACAATGTATATGAAACATTTTCCAAGTACTGTAGTAATCTCTCTTGTTTGCAAATTAAAGAAGTTCCTCTATGGCTTAAAACAAGCTTCTCGAGCCTAGTTTGAGAAGTTATGTGTTGTAATTGTTGTTGGTTATAGCCAAAGTTCTTCTAACTATTATCTATTTGTTCATCTCATGAAATCACAATCCTCCTTCTATATGTTGATATGTTGTTGACAGGGGATGATGATGAGGGAATGAGAGAACTTAAATCCCTACATCATAATTCATTCCATATGAAGGATTTGGGTGCTCTCACCTACTTCCTAGGACTTGAGGTTCAATGATGTGATCAAGGATATTTCATATGTCAACAAAAATATGCATATAATCTTATCAAATTGGCTGATCTTACTGATGACAAGCAAGTTGATATTCCCTTGGAATTGAATGCCAAGTTATCCAAAACATAAGGTCCATTATTACTTGATGCCATACTCTATCAACAACTTATGGGTTCTCTCATTTATTTTACTATGACTTGCCTTGACATCTTCCATGTAGTTCATGTTGTAATTCACTTTGTTTTTGCCCCTCATCAGCCTCATTTGACTATTGTTCATCGGATTATTCGATATGTTCATGGAACGCTACCTTAGAGCCTATTCTTTTCCTCCTCCTCTTTAATTCAATTGAGGGCCTATGCTGATGTTGATTGGGCAGGTTGTCCTGACACCAAACGCTTTACTACAAGGTGGTGCATATTCATGGGTGATCCTCTCATTTCTTGGAAATTCAAGAAACAATAAATAATCTCCAAGTCATCTACAAAAGCAGAGTACAAAACTATGTCATCTGTCTATAGTAAGATTGTTTGGCTGTAATCCCTCTTTGATAATCTTAGTGTTCATCTTTCTACGCTGGTTCCTCTTTATGTTAACAACACTAGTGCTATCAAGATTTTCTCAAATCCCGTTTTTCATGAGAGAACTAAATATATTGAAGTGGATTGTCACTTTATCTAAGACATGTTTCTTGTTGGGTCTATTTCTCTTCCTCATGTGGCCTTAAATATGCAAATTGCTGATATTTTTTACTAAGGTCATGATGAGAGCAAGACATCTATTTCTTGTGGGAAAGCTAATGCTTATGACTCCGCATCAGTTTGAGGGGGAGTATAGAGAGTATTGATGTATTTTGATATTATAACCCCTGCCTATTGATCTTTTATTTTTTTCCTCTATCAACCCTATAAGGGCTTTCTTGTAAGTTCTTTAAGTTCATATAGGCTTACTTGTAAATATTGATAATATAATAAAGGCTCTTTAGGGGTTTCATTCTTTGACACCCCTAAAACCTAGTGATAGACTCTCTATTGTTCATCTTACTGATAGACTTTTTACTAGAGGAGAGGCCATATTTTAAGGTAAAAAAAGAAGAATTCAAACTAGTTGAGCATATACATATACTATAATTATATAAGCAAAAGTATGAAAGTATAAATATTAAGGGGCTTAGTTCTTTGCTCAGTCAAGTTTGAGTTTGTGAAAACGAGCTTGATTTGAGGTTGGTTTTGGGCCATGGGCTTGAAAGTTGGACTCATGCAATGAATTGTGACCATGAGGTTGATCTCATACATAGTTGTATATATACCTTTGGAAGATTATCAAACATAGTGAAGAATTCACATGAGAAGTTTTAGCTATCACTCTATCCATTTGTTTTTTCCTTTTTAATTACAACCAGAAAGCATTCATGTAATAAACTTTCATGACTAATTAGAGCACAAATTTACTATTTGAGCTTACTATGTTGACAAATGAAACATTGAAATAACTAATTTGTCTATTTTGTTTAACAATTGTAAATGAAAATTTTCAGCAAACAACTAAATCTATTTGGGTTTAAATACTAAGTGATTTGATTCCATCTTATGTGGTGGTGAAGCACAATTATGTGTAATACAAGAGGTCTAAGGGAGCTTAACAAACTAACCACAACAATATATCTATATAACACAAAAGGTCAAATGTTCTATGCTAACCAATTTTTACAAAAATTACATTAATAAAACATATTGTACATCTTTGATGTGTGAATTTTTTATATGCTTCAATAATTTATCATACCATTTAGACATTTTGTCTAAGTGTACTCCTTCTCAAATTAGACTACTGTTGGACAATAGGCCTCTTTACCAAAGGTATCCATGGGAAGAATTTTCATCCACCTTCCTCTTACATAATAAAATAAGATTCAATATATAATATTGATTGTTCTAATTTAATAATAATTTGGTGAAAGTTATTTTACTTAAGGCTTTGCACAAACAAAAAACTCTTTGCCTTGTGTGCCAGTCCATGTAGATGTAAATACTCTACAAACCCCAATTCCATATGGACATCTTGGCCTCATCTTTCCAATAAGAAGAAGTTGCATCTTCTATCTGAGACCTATTACAAAGAACCAAGTAAAAGTTATCAAATTTCCTCCTCATATTATGAAATTATTTATATAGCCCCTAAATTTAACTTACATAATAGGGGCAACCATAAAACTTGCGTCCAACGTTCTCAATCTTTTCGTTCTAAGCTTCAATTGTTATGCACTCTCCAAGTCTACCATGGACAAACAATCTTCATGTTGGCAGTTCAAATAGGGTTACATGGTCCCTAACAACCTAAGTACGTAAAAACATTAATAAAATTTAAAATATATAAATATTTTCATTGAACAAGTGCTAGTTAATGTTTAGACATGTTTTACTTCCTTTTATATACACACTAGTGAATGACCCCATATTAAGTATGGAGAAATTAATGTCATACATACATATATGCATATATACATACATATATGTGTATATATATGCATACATATATATTTAATAGTATTACATTCTTAATTAAATTATATGAATACCATAATAAAAATCTCACTATTAAAAAAGTACAAAAAAAAAAGTATTGTATATATTTTATATTAAATAAAAATATATTTTATATTAATAATATTTTAAGCCTAAGCCCAAACTCGGGGCCTAAAATTATGTTCAGACCCGATTTAGAACGGGCTGGGCCAGGCTATTAGATTAACGATAGAGAAAGATTTAGTCAATTATAAAAAAACCTAAAATACTTAAAAGATAATTTATAAAGAATAGATCAAGTCAATTTCCTACAAGTTAGGTTACTTAAAAAATTTGCGTTTGAAAAAAAAAAGTGTGGGCCGGATTTAGTTGGAGTTCTTGGACTTTGAGTTGAGGACTTAGGTGCCCTCGACTGCTGGGAACTCAAAAATCACTAAAAAAACAAAGAGAAGTAGTGTATTTCTGTCATCTTGTCAATATTCAAAGTCCAGCGATGGCCGAGAGCAACGGATGCTGTTTTTCCACTGTAACCGATTATATCTCCCGTACATGATTTTGTTATTCATGAGAAGATATTCTCAATGCAGCGCTGCAATGTGATGTGAAAAGTTGGTGTAAAGCGCGTTGGGCCAAATCCGATTTATGTAAGCATGTTCTTTGTTTTTAACCATTCCAGCCAGTTGTGGTTTGCCATCGTCATTGCCATGAATCCGGATTTACTCCACAGAGCGCTACTCACGCCAAGCTCACCAGGGTTGGTAGATTCAAGACTTCCATAAAATGGTACTTCGTTCTTCTTTTCATACCCTGTAAGACCAATTGCAGTTGCCCATCGCAAAGGCGAAGGGATCTTCTCTGTGCTTCCTTTTGTTTCTCCCTCTTCCTATACCCTGTAAGACCAATTGTAGTTGCCGGCCATCGCAAAGGCGAAGTGATCTGCTCTGTGCTTCCTTTTGTTTCTCCCTCTTCCTGTTTTGGTTTTTTTTCTTCCGGATTCGATTGAAAGCACAAGCGAGGAAGAAATGGGGAGCTTGGGGACAGTTCTGAAGCACCCAGATGATATCTACCCACTTTTCAAACTGAAGATGGCTGCAAGGAACGTGGGGAAGCAGATTCCACCTGAACCACACTGGGGCTTTTGCTATAAGATGCTTCATAAGGTTTCTCGCAGCTTTTCTCTTGTTATTCAACAGCTCGGTCCTGAGCTCCGCAACGCTGTAAGCTACACTTCACTCCTCGCACTCTAATTGTCATTATTGTTCTAGAAGTTATTTTTCTTCTTTTGTGTGTTTGCTTTTTGAATTAGTTCCCGTAGATGTAAAATCTCTAGGATAGCATATATTTAATTATTCTTCTTTCTTATTGCATTTTCTTCTTATCTAGATTAGTTCCTACCTTTATAATGCTTAGGCCTTTCATTTGATTTCTTCTTTCCTCTTTTCAGGTATGCATTTTCTATTTGGTTCTGAGAGCCCTTGATACTGTTGGTTAGTTTCCATTATTCTTGGTCTTTGTGTAAATGCTGTGATCTTCTCTATTATGGTCTTTTTTTTTATTTTTTAAATAATTCATTCTGGTTTGTTAGATGTGGCATGCTCGATTCTTTTCATTTGATCTGCAACAAAAAATTTATGAATAAGAGCAGAAAGGTAAAAGAAAAAAAAAAAAAAAAGAAAGAGGATCTCAAACCAAAAGGGAAAACAAATAGGCTCCAAATACAAGAAATACATGAGGTACAGATCATTGACCTTATTTCAGTACAGAGGAATCCTGATGCAATGATTGTTTCCTCACCCCCTCTAGCAAACATGTGTCCCTGAGTTGGTAAATCCAAGGGTCCAGTTGAATTGGCAAATATGCATCCCTACTTTTAGTGGCAGAAGACAGGAGTACCAGGTGGCTGACCCTTGGGATGAGCAGAGAAGGATTATGGTGCCCAAGGTTCAGGAGGTAGTTGAATGATTGGGAGATTGAAGACTTGACTGGATTGCTGCTACAGCTTCAAGAGTATAAACATCCCCCTAACCAGTCTGATAAAAGAATTTGGAAGTGGTTTGAGGATGGAAAACTTACAGTCAAGTTTTTCTACAAGAACCTCTCTGAAGGGAGGGAGTCTAATTTTCTGCTGAAGGTTATTGATCAAAATAATAAAAAAAAAATTCTATGGAAGGAGATTTGGTTTTCTCTTGCCCCTACTAAAGTTGCTTCTTGGTGCGATCTGCTGTGAATGGGAAGTGGCTAACTAATGTCCAGCTAGCTAGAAGGGGCATGGGGTTGGAATATCTGGAATGTTCAATGTGCGGTCAGGTAGAAGAATCAGTGGATCATTTGATCCTGAATTGTAGGGTCATGGTTTTGCTTTTCAACCATTTATGTAAGCTTCTTAATGTCAGCTGGTGTCTTCCAAGGAGTTTGTGCGACGTGCTAAAAGTTTGGAAGCCGGTGGGGCTGAACATGAGGGGTAAAGATCTGTGGGTATGATTCCCCTAGTAATCAGCTGGATTATTTGGAAGGGAACTATAGTGTTTTTGAGTCCAAGAGGAGCTCTGATGATGATGTGTTAGTGTTGCATTGGGCTACAACAACTATACACTCTTGATTGTTTGTCCATGAGCAGTTCAGAAGTCTACCTCGTCATCAGTTTTTTGAACCCAGTATTTTATTTTGCTAGTATGTAAAGCTTCACTGGAGTATTTCCCTTTGGAAGGGGTCTTGGGTTTTGATTTAGGGGCATGATTTTTTTTTGGTGACACACATCACTAATAACCCCCCTTCCTGTTGGTGGTTGTGGGAATCAAATCCGCATCTATGCTGGATCGAACCACCTAACATACCAACTGAGCCATCCTCTATTGGCAGGGGTGTGATTTTTTTGGCCCTAGAGATGTATAGTTCCTGGTTGTACATGGTGCCTATAAGGCTCACACTTGTATTTTAATAGTGGATATCAATACAACACCTTACCTTTTCTCAGAAAAAAAAAAAAGAAAATCTAAGGGTCCAGTTGAACAAGGAGTTTGGCTTGACTCCCAATGATCTCACCATCCTAAAGAGATGGTCCAGTGTTCCACAGACCCACGAGTAATTTGGTCATCTGTCCAAGTTGATTCAGCAACTATCTAGGAATCATCCAGAGTCATCAGGCATCAGAGTCCATGGATAGAAGATCCTATAGGAGGGATAGTAGCTGCTCTCTTCCTGAATCTTTATCACCCACAGAACCAGAGTAGCCAATATCAAATCTCCACTACTGTCTCCATACATTCTAATCCCAAAAGGCCTAAGATTATCAAGGAAACACCAATCAAAGTTAAGCTTAATGAGATATTCACTGGGGGATTTGGGGGGGGGCATTGCTACTTTGTCAGCATGAGATCAAGGAATCGATCTTGTTAATATACCAACAGATTAACAGATGTGCAACTTGATTGTTTAATATTGCCAATTATGCTGAATTAAATCTCTTTATATATATAGATAGATAGATAGATAGATAGATAGATAGATAGATAGATAGATAGATAGATAGATAGATATATGGGGCCTCTGCTTATAAACTGGTTTCATTTCAAAATATCTGAAACTATGAATTTATAGCTCGACTAGATTCATATGATGAAGTAATGCTTGCAGTTTTGTGATTGTTTTCTATTTTTTGTTTGTTTCTCTGACATATAGTACTGTTTGAATAATGTGTACCTTTCCACCTAATTCTGTAACTTGGTTGTTGGTTTGCAGAGGATGATACAAGCATAGCTTCTGATATCAAAGTACCTATTCTGAAAAATTTTCATCAACATATATATGATGGTGACTGGCATTTCTCATGTGAGTGTTTGAAAAAACTTGTTGTAGTGTTTCCTTTTTATTCTATTTCTTTTTGTTGTCTTCCCTGAATTACATATTATTGAATCTTGTTCTCATCATATGTAAAATCTTTTTTCCCTTTCTTTTTCTTTTTTCTTTTTGGGTCAGCAATTAGATTAAAGAACTTATTAGTATGAGTAAAAAGATACTCCTAGAAATTATTCAAAGAAGCAGGGGTACATGGTGTTGGCACATACTAATCATGGTGATGGTTTTATGTTTAGGTGGTACAAAGGACTACAAAGTTCTAATGGACCAGTTTCATCTTGTTTCAACTGCTTTTCTAGAGCTTGGGAGAAGGTCAATACTGAAATACATTCTTGTGGAGCATATACAGATATTAGTATCCATTCCAATTGTCCGCATATTCATTGCTCATGTGAACTGATCAAGTTCATATGTTTGTTTCTAACTGATTAGAGATTTTCTTTTAGAATTTGTATGAAATGATTCTAGAATATAAATTTAGGCTTGGAAAGAAACTCAATAGAAGCTTCATGTTTAGATTTTGGTAAGTAAAAGGTTGAGGAATCTGATGAAGAAAGAAAATCACATGGTGGAATTTATATTGTGTACGCATGTACATAATATTTTTGTATGTTATTTTCCAGAGGGTGGGAGTTAAACTCCTGTTCAAATGCAATCTATTAACAATAAACCTAGGGGTAGGGAGTGATGTTATCCCTAATCTATATCACACACACATATATTCTTTTTTCCCAATGAGTAACTAAAGACTAAAAGAGAAAAGGAAAGGAAAGAGGAGTGGCTTTTCTAAGAAAAAGGAAAAAAAATTTTTCTCTCAACTGTTAGAGGGATTAGTTTCAGCAAGCTAGTGGGAATAATGTCAATTATTAAAGCTTGCTTCACTTGACTAGGCTCTTAAATATATGTAACAATCTAATATTCTAAATTGTTGACTGCTGGCAGAAGGACTTTTCTTGTCATTCCACAATCTTTCTAATACATTTCCTTTTTTATTCTATTAATTAAACTCACATATCTTTTTTCTTTTTTTGGTTTTAGTTACTGATGCAGTAGGGCTGGAACAAACTATCACAAGACAGAAAGAGAGGAAGAGAGAGAGAGAGAGAGAGGGGAGAAAGGGTAGAGGAAGAGAAAAGAGAGAGAAATCCCAAGGAATCACTCCAAGTCTCCAAGGGTCCTAGAATCACTTTAGGGTTTGTAGGAATCATTCCATACAGCAAACTTGCAAGAGAGCTCTAAAGAAATATTCATTCATTTGTTAGCTTCTAAAGGAAGAGAATACATCTATTTATAGAGTGACTTGCGTGGCCGGGAATACTGTTCACCATAATTACAAGAATGCCACTCCTTGTCTTATACATCAAGAAACACAATAACTTTCTATCTAATAATGCAAATAAACTGAAAATTGAAAGATAGCCCTACTAAACTATATGAGCAAGATGTTATAGCCCAGGCCTCACACAGGACTAGTTAAAATGACGAAAATACCCATACTATCCAAATATACAAAAATACAGAAAATTTAAGAAAATTCCAAATTTAATTCTTCAGCTCCTGCATTATTTTCCCCTGGTTCAAAAAAAACTTGTCCTTGAGTTTTGAAGAACTTGAGGATGAAAAGTTGATGTACCTCAATGACAAATGGAGTAGTAATTCCAATAGCTACTTCAACATACTTGGACTGTAGAGTAGATGTCAAACACATAGCTATAAACGGATCTTGAAAGCAATGTATGTCTGAAATACTACCTTCCATAACCTTCATTGTTAAATAATCAATAACATTAGCTTCTTGACCACTTACATCACCAATCAGCCTATCTTGTGATGAATCTTCCCCTTGCTTATCCCTATGAACTTTCATATCCAAAATCTCAACTGCAGCATTTGGAACTTTTCCTTCAATCTCTAGTTGAGAAATCTCCATGTCTATGTGTTCAGCTCCCCTTGGTTCTTCAACAAACTATTGAACTTCTGCCGTTGTTGATGTTGGTGGAACTTGTACTATGTCAAC
>NW_010729108.1:3219389-3244986 GCF_000365185.1 Nelumbo nucifera
CATACCTTGCTTGAGATTAGTCAACTCCACATATAGATCATCATTGGAAGTATTTTGAAATGTACTTTTCTTGCAGATACCTCTTCATCTCTGCCCATGTGGTAATAGGATATTCACTTCTATTTTCTATTCACTGCTCAAGAGTTCTCCACCATACTTTAGCAATACCCACGAGCTTCATGCGTGCAAATTTAAATCTTTGTTTTTCAGAGATGTCTTTCCAATCGAAATAATCTTCTAGTATAGCATTCCAATCAAAGAATGCTTGGCAGTCTTCATCTCCCTTGAAATTAAGCACTTCCCTTTCTCTTCTAACATTCTTGAAAACCTTACTCCTATAGCCGACATTACTAGATCTACTTTCTTCCACCAATTTCTCAAGTAAATCAACCATAGACCTTTCATATGGTTCAAAAACCCTATCATCATTGATTCTAAACCCATGAGATTGTTTAAATGATACCTAGGCCCATTGAATTGGTCACTTTGTGAAAACATGGTGACTAACTATTAGCTCTGATACCAAGAGCTCTAAAGAAATCTTCATTCATTCATTAGCTTCAAAAGGAAGAGAAGACAATTTATAGAGTGGCTTGTGTGGCCCGGAAAACTGTTCACCATAGTTACAAAAATGCCACTCCTTGTCTTGTGCACCAAGAAACACAATAGCCCTACTAAACTAGATGAACAAGATGATGTAGCCTAGGCCCCACACAGGACTAGTTAAAATGACAAAAATACCGATATGCCCAAATATACAAAAATATAGAAAATTTAAGAAAATTCCAAATTTGATTCTTCAGCTCCTGCATTAGTTATATAATAATTTTTATTTCTGTTTGAATGACTCTGCAGTTATCAAGAGGCAATTGAAGATATCACCAAAAGGATGGGTGCAGGAATGGCAAAATTTATATGCAAGGAGGTTTGTAATGTACTTGTAACACAGCTTGTAAAATTTAACCATAAGGGATGCATATATTAAAAGGATATTTTTTTCTGTTGCTTTGGTTGATAATTTTATGACATTGTAATTCTTGCTTTCAATGATTTCAATGAGGTAGACATGGTCTACCTGAATAAGTAGATTTGCTATCAGAATTCACAATGGATTTTGCTAATTAAATTGGAAGTTATATGGTCACTAGCAGTTCCCAGAGAGGAATTTAAACTTTAAGAGTTATCTAGTAATTTAATTAACTAGACATGTAGTTAGCTGACAAAACCTTGGTTTCTACCAGATATAGTGTTCACAGGATTAGAAGAATAGACACTAGGAAAGAGAATCTGGGACATCAACAGGTGGCATTTAGCAAAAATGTTGGGGTTCTTTTCTTGGGGAAGATGCAAGAGCTGCACGATATTTTAAGATGTTAGATGATATAGGGCAGCTGGATCAAGCTAACAATTTAGAAGCATCCAATATTTGACTGAGGGGAAGGAACAAATTATGGAAGCTACTGACAATATGGAAGAGGACAGTGTAGAAACATGGGTAACCATATTGCCATGGGAGAATTTGGAAGAATCAGTTTCAAGAAAAGGATGAAAGGCGTCAAAGGTAAGATGGGGTAAAGGCAATGCAAACAAAGGGAGGGAGAGGGTGTAGATGGGAAATTCTGCTGCTCAATAATTTGAATGTCTGGGGTCTTTCTTAAGGCAGTACTAGATGATCCAGGAAGGTTCTTGAATTGAGTTGTTAGGATGAACGGGTTTTGGGTATTGGTTAGTATTTTCTTGGTCTTTGTGAGTGATGCTACCATTTGGGGGTTCTCTAGGTGGTCTTTATTTTTGGGTGGTTCTTTTCTTCTGTGCTTTGATACATCCATGTCTAGATTGTTTTTTTCCTTGAGGTGTTTTGGCTTCCCTCAATCTTGGGGTTGAGGCTTATCCTTCACATTTTTTTTACCTCCTCTCCCTTCTGGTTATATCTTGTAGAATGCATATATTTCCTCTCATTTTAATATGATACAGTTACATTACTGATAAAAAATTAACTTATTATATCCAAGACTTGCTTCAGAACTTTTGCAACACTTTGACCACCAAAGAATTACCTAAAGAAAATCCTAATCAATTCAACCCAATTCAATAAAGCCTTTTCACAATTATTTGGAGTTAGCTACAGAAATACCGTTTTCCCATTGCACCCTATCAAGGTCCATATACTTTGCTATATTGTGTGAATCCTCAGATCTCTTGTTGCTTCAATGTCCGCCCTTTTTAATATTTCCTTAGCTTTTCTAGAATCTGTCAACCTGTACCAGATAACTCCTCACATCCCAAACTGATGACTTGCAAGTTATTTTGGTTATAACTCTCCACTGGTAAAATAAAGGTCTTAACTTACCCAAATTTCAGTGATTAAAACCCTAGTACTTGAATATCTCAAATTGATGACTTAACAAATTTTCATTTTAAAAGGTTGTGGTTATGGATATTATTTCGAACCACCTTATCATATGGTACAACTTAGTCCCCTTTTCACTGGCTTCACTGTCAATCTTGTGAAGTATATCAATTTGTAGCAAAGGTACCAACTAGCTGGTTGGTAGGTCTCCTGCTAGTCGTAGCAGAGACTTGGGATCGAATCCTGCTTGCACCTGGATTTGGGGGGGGGGGGGTTATGGGTTGGGGGATGGTCTACCCCCCATTGTGTAGCCCTTCAAAAGAAATAAAAAAAAAGTATACCAATTTGTATTCTATCAGTAATTGATGGTTAGAATGGACATCATGATTAGTATTCTTCCTATTCCTTTTAGTGCTATGGATATACCCCTCATGCTCACTTAATAAAGTGGGAGGTTGTGTGTAAAAGAAAGGAAGAAGGTGGTTTAGGTCTAGGGAATGTAAGGAAGAAGAATACAGCTCTATTAGGGAAATGGTTATGGAGATGGCCTCTTGAGAGAGAAAGTTTGTGGGTTGAAGTAGTGGCAAGTATACATGGTAGATTGGAGAATGGCTGGGACGCTGGTGTATCGCGTAGGGCTACCTTGGCAGCACCTTGAAAAGCAATTCATAGCCTCCTCCCTTAGTTTCTCAGGTACATCAGGTATGATGTTGGCTCAGAGAATTTAATTCGTTTATTGGAGGACACTTGGTTTGGTGACCGGCCTTTAAAGGAGGTTTTTCCTTCTTTGTATTCTATTTCGTTGTATAAAAATAAGGTCATTTCAATTTTTTTGGTTCTTTCTTCTTTGCCTTTGAGTCTTAATTGGGATCTTGGATTTCGTAGGGGTTTGAGGGATGAGGAAGCAACTTGTCTGTCAGACCTTCTCCTTCTCCTTGATAGTGTTTGCTCAGAGCTTTCTTGTCTAGATAGAAGAATTTGGTTCCCAAGTTCTAAAGGTTCCTTTTCTTGTGCCTCCTTTTTTAAAGCTCTTTGTCAGTCCTCTTCCTCTTTGTCCTTTCCTTGGAAAGAAGTGTGGTTTCCGTTGATTCCCCCTAAAATTCAGGTCTTCTGTTGGGAAGTGGCTCTTGGGAAAATTAACAGTCTAGATTATTTGCAAAAGAAGAGGTCGTTTCTGTGTATTTCCCCGAATTGGTGCACTCTATGCAAATCTAATGGTGAATCTTGTTACCATTTACTAATTTCCTGTTCATTTGCTAAAGATATATGGGATTGGTTTTTGTCTTTGTTTGGGTGCAGGTGGAATATCCGAATATGCCAACGGAGATAAAAATGTTGTTTGACCCATCTACCTTTGTGTTACCGAAGAAGAGGGGAAGAGTAATGTGGAGGTACACTAGAGCAACAGTAGTGTGGACCTTGTGGGAAGAAAGAAATGCCGGAATTTTCCAAGAGAAAGAAAGGAGCAAACGACAAATTGTGGAGTGTGTAATGACTAGGGTTATACACTGGCTACAAACAGTGGAACTATTCAAAAATTTCACATTTGATTATATTTGGAGGAATTGGCCACTAGTGGCTTCTAGCTCAATGCAGAAGGTTAAAGCAAGGTTGGTTTGGGCTCCTCCTGTTGAAGGATTTCTAAAATTAAACTTCGGTGGGAGTAGTCAAGGTAACCTAGGCTCAATTGGAATAGGAGGGGTCATCAGAGACAAGGAAACTTAAGAGCACTCTTCTTAGGACCAGTGGGGAATGGCGACTCTTTAAAGGCAGAATTGTACACAGCCCTACAAGGTGTATAGATTGCAAAGTTAGGTTTGGAAAATTTGGTGATAGAAGGGGATTCTGTTATGGGCCCGGGCGTAGGATCTCGTCACGGGTCGGTCCACGGGGAGAACCTCTAGTTTCCCTTTGCCCCCCCCCTTTTCGTGCAGACCCTATTGTGGCGACCTAAGGGGTGATTTGTCCAAGAGATCACCCTAACTCTCCTTTACTCTTCTCTTTGACTGAAATTCTGGATGCCTTTATTCAATATTAGTGGCTCCTTAAATAGGAGATTACAAGAGTCCTGCTCTTAGGGAGACTCCTTGCTGAATAGGGAGACCTCCAACTCTATCTTGATATGATAAGACTGATAAGATAAGATAAGTCTCTCTTAATCCTAATCTAATAAGATAAGTCTCTCTTAATCCTAATCTAATAAGATAAGATAATCTAATCTACTAACTTAATAAGATTAGATAAGAATAACAAGATAGTCTAATCTAATCTGCTGAATGGATAAGACTGTTGCTGCCGAATTGGATAGGATGAGAACACCAGATCATTGCTGCTGCTGCTCTCAATACGCGTCCACATCAGATTCCAAGGTGGTGGTGGGTTGGTTAAAAAACCCAAATTCAGTGATCTGGGCTTACAGAAATGAATTGAAGAAATTCAAATGGTTAACTCAGCAGATGGAGGTAACTATACAGTTGTACTAGGCCCAATTGGGGTGGGGAGGGAGGCAAATGCTTTTGCTGATTCTCTAGCTAAACAAGGGGTAACTAGGGAACAGTTGTACTGGGCCCAATTGTAAATTTATGATGTTTCTGTATCAATGAGTGAGGCACCTCACGCCTCATTTTGGGATGCTTGTAACAAACTTTTTATCATTTGCTTCTAATGAAATCATTTGAATTTTATCTATCAATATATATATATATATATATATATACCCCTCATGGTCTCCAAGCACATGAGGTATTAACACTTTAGATTAATAATTCCATTGCTTTGTATTAGGAGCAGTGTCACACCATGTAACCTCTCCATGACACTACAGGCATCATCAGTCTTCACTTTTAAGATATTATCAAATGCATCCTTGTTGCTCACAAAATAATTGAGTTCTTGTCTTGTTGGCAAGCAAAAGATCTTTCCCTTGGATATTGAACAAGCATCCTTAATTTCCCATTCTCCATGAATAGGTTCTTTATTGATTTTGTTGTCCTTGTACATCATCACTCTATGTTTGATTCCTTTAAGACAAGTGACATACGTTTATTGCTGGCAAAATTATTAAGTTGCTCACAAGAAAGGAAATGCTTCTCTTGGATATTGAAAAGCATTCTTAATTTAAATAGTATCTCACATATTCATCTTCACCCCTCTCTCTTTAAGACAAGTGACATACGTTTATTGCTGGCAAAATTATTAAGTTGCTCACAAGAAAGGAAATGCTTCTCTTGGATATTGAAAAGCATTCTTAATTTAAATAGTATCTCACATATTCATCTTCACCCCTCTCTGCCAAGGGTTGCTCACATGGGGCAGTTCTGTATATGTTCTTTTGTTTTGTGCTTCACAATTCCAGACAGATTTTCCTATTCATTATTAAACTTAGTCAAGTTTTAGGGTATAACAATCATCTTGTCTCTAATGATGGTTGTGATCAACTGCTTTGGTTGATCTCTAACTTCCTCACTGGGGTTTGCAGTACTGGTCCTGACAACCTTTCTTTGTGGAATGGTCTTGATATTTAATCTATTTAAATTGTACCCAATAATCTCAGAATGCCTTAAAGTATTTGGGAAATTCAACCAATGGCAAACCTGCTGGGTCATATTACATAATGAAATAACAAACATTCTGGGCATAGATGAAAGAAATGGGCTCGGAAAAAGTCAGGACACTTCACAGTTAAGTCTTTGTGTTCCAAGATTACTCACTGCCAAGAGAACGAGTTCCCTTGGTCCAAAATTTGGACTAAATATGTACCATTGAAAGTGTCTTTTCTTGCCTGGAGAGCTGCATTAGATGTTTATCAGCAGATACCTTATTGAGAAGAGGCATAAACCATGAATAATGAAAGATGTGTCTTGTGTGGAGAATGTGCTGAATCCTCAAATCACTTATTTATCCACTGTAAATTTTCATATCATGTATGTTGCTGGCTCTATCTTGCTTTGGAGTGAAGGGATGCTTACCAGAATCTCTGCTAGCTCGTTTTCAAGGGTGGAGGCCGCAAGGGCTTAAGCAGCAGTGGAAAAGCATTTTGGACTTCACATTGGTGAAAAGGAATCTAAAAGGCATTCTATGCTCATGGCTCTACATACAGAAACCATACGAAGGCGTACTCCTTAACCCTTTTTTGACACTGAATCTCTTTTTGTCTGATAATCTATATGAAAGAATCTATATCGTACATTCCCAATGTACAGCTTCTCAATGTACATGGGCTGATGTAAACTTTTGGTTCACGGGGCAGAGCATGGAGATTTGGTGAAAGCAGAATTTTTGGCAGCAACTTAGGGGGTAGAGAAGGCCAAAGAACTGGGAGTTGACAGATTGATTATTGAAGAGGATTCCAAGGTAATTGTGAGATGGCTGGAAAAAGGAGAGGGAGTGACTTGGCAGATAAGGTATGATTTCAGAAGATTCTGTGGCTGTCAAAAGACATGAACATCCAAGTGTGTTGGGTTAGAAGATCTACAGACAGTTTGGCAGACAACTTAGCTAAGCAAGGGATTCAAAGACAGGTAATGTATTGGGAAAAATTGTAATATGGGTTGGGTGGCGTGCCTATTTTTTTGATCAGCAACATGAAATTTTTATTTAAAGGAGAAAATCAGTACAGATCATAGGTAGCCTCGGCTACCCCAAACAAATTAACAGAAAACAGAAAAAAGCATAAAAAAACATAAAAAATCTCTTTTCAACCCCTTGCTTTGCTAGTTGATCTGCCAACCCCTTGCTTTGCTAGTTGATCTGCCAGACTGTTGGCTGACCTTGGGGTCGAATGGAATACTAGCTGCATATCCCTTGTAATTCTCCTCGGCTTTTTGACTTCATTTCTGAAGTACCAGGGAATCTTTTCAGTCTGGTTCAACAAGCTTTTGAATCTCCTTCCACCATCAGCTTCCTTACCCCTAGTTCCCCAGCCTTTTGTAGGTGGCGTGTCTTCTATTGGGCATGCTTGTTGTTCACAACTGCTTGTTGTATCTTTTTCTTCAAATTTAATGAAATTCCTCTTCATGGTTTCTGATAAAAAAAGGATGTAATCTTTTGGTTTCTTTAATACAATACTTTAGTTTTTAAAAAATAATTCTCAGAATACCATCAAGTATTTGCAACTTAATGAAGCAACTCTTACATTTGAGATTCAATAGTTGTGAAGTTTGAATAGATATGGTACTGAACAGAACAGAATAGTGGAACAGGATTGATGCAGCTGATCCCATTTAGTTGGGACAAGGCTTAGATGATGATGAGTTATGAAGTTTGAAGCTAGTAGGTTTTTCGAAGCACCCTTATCTTAGGGCTGCATCTGCAATGACTGCACAAGTATATCCATGTTGTAGGTAGATGTGTAAGATAAAAGAGTCAAAAGTATTGCATGGTCTCTCCTAAATGCATTACTGTCCATGTTTTTTTTGATGAATACATTACTGTCCATGTTGAACATGTATCAGATTCCAACACTCCATATGTTCTTGAGTGATATTTCTAAACAAGGTTCTTCTTTTTATTTGTTTATTTGGCATAAATGAGCAGCTGATGCACATGATGAATGCCATTTTTCCTATAGAAAAGTACTAACTATTAAAGATAAACTTTTAGACTTTCCTATAGATATATGATTCTGGAACTGAAAATCTATGGTCTATTTTAATAGAATATAATTTTTTATAGGCATGTTTGCAAGTCCATTTTTTGTCTTGCTAAGTCAGACTCATGGACATGCATTGGGTTCTGATTTCTGTGTCCATGTCCACGTAACATTGGTTGAAATTGCATATCAAGCAGGACTCTAATTTATTTCTTCTTGTTTTGCAGGTAGAAACTGTTGATGATTACGATGAGTACTGCCACTATGTAGCAGGGCTTGTTGGGTTAGGATTATCCAAGCTTTTTTATGCCTCCAAGTTGGAAGATTTGGCTCCAGATTCTCTCTCAAACTCAATGGGTCTTTTTCTCCAGGTAACTTGTTATTTCTCAACCAAAATAATAACTATTAGTCCCAATTCTTACATCTTATCTTTTGCATGTATTGATTTGCAGAAAACAAATATTATTCGAGACTACTTGGAAGATATAAATGAGATACCAAAATCACGCATGTTTTGGCCTCGGCAAATTTGGAGTAAATATGTCAATAAACTTGAGGTTTGTCTACTTTCTTTGTTTCTTCTCAATTTTGCATTTTGTACTTTTATTATTTACTCTTTCTGTTGGAATTATTTCAATCTATGTTTAGAAGTTGAGCTTATTAAATACTATTACCAGAAGATGAATTTATATTCCATTTTGTTTGCTTCCTTTGGTAATGTATCAGGATTTGAAGTATGATGAAAACTCCATTAAAGCAGTGGAATGTCTAAATGATATGATCACAAATGCATTGTTGCATGTGGAAGATTGCCTGAAATATATGTCTGCTTTGCGGGATCCTGCTGTGTTCCGGTTTTGTGCCATTCCTCAGGTATGAGATCTTCCAAGTTTATTTCTGATCTGTCTTAAATTGGACTGAACATGTTCACCACTGTCCAAAACTAGAATTGAGAAATATCCTACAATATTCTTGTTAAAGTCTAGTGTGGCAAGGCTGTCTCTTTTTCTTTACTTCTAGTCTATCTCTTGCATGTAACTTATGGAGGGCATTTCTGCATTTTCTGTCACTTAAATATACTTGGGTCGACAAGAGAGGGAGAACAGTTTCAAATCTTCTCTCTTGGAAGACATTTTCTTCTACTTTTCTTCTTCCTTTTCTCTTCCTTTTTGATTCTACCTTGACTGCACTTCTGATGCAGTAGGACTGGAACAAATTATCAGAAGACAGAAATGAGAGAGAGAGAGAGATCCCAAGAAATCACTATAGGGTTTGTAGGAATCACTCCATACAGCAAACTTTCTCAAAAGAATTCTTCATTCATTCATTAGCTTCAAAAGGAAGAGAATACATCTATTTATGGAGTGACTTGTATGGCCCGGGATACTGTTCACCATAATTACAAAAAGTTTAAGGTGCCGACAAGAGACATGGACCTAAGAATACAATGGGTGGGGAGATCAGCAAATGCTATGGAGGACTGTCTAGCCAAGCAAGGGGCAGCTAGGGAAGTTTTGTATTGGGCACAACTGTAATTTATTACTTTTGTTTAATTCTTTAGTGGAGAGAGATTGGAGCTCGCACCTCTCCAAGGGCTGCTTGTATGTGCTAATTTTTCCAAATTAATAAAAAGTTCATTTATTTATCAAAAAGAAAAAAAGAAAGCTTGAACTTCTTTCAAAAACATTAGCTTCTTGAACATATACATCATCAATCAGCCTGTCTTGTGGTGAATCTTCCCCTTGCTTATCACTATGAACTTTTATATCCAAAATCTCAATTGTAACATGCGGAACTTTTCCTTCAACCCCTTGTTGAGAAACCTCCATCTCTATGTGTTCAGCTCCCCTTGGTTCTTCAGCAAACTATTGAACTTCTGCCGTTATTGATGTTGGTGGAACTTGTACTATGTCAACATGTAATTCTTGAACTGGTTCTAGTTGAACTTGTAAGGTAAAGTCAAGACTTACTTCCTTACTATCATCTACTACAACCAACACATTTGCATCTTGCACCTGAATTTCTTCAACTTTCTCCACTTCTATCTCTTCTTGATCATTAACCTCAAGTTGACCATGGGTGTTGGAAGTTTRTTCTTCAACAATTCTAATCTTTTCATGGCCCACACCCTTTTGATCTTCAATGTTTACAACTTCTATAGGTTGAAATTCCTCATTYACAACTTTAGCTCTAGGATGGGGGCATCGACATGCAAGAAATCATCTTCTTTATCTTCACCTTTTTACTTTCTTCTCATTGGCTTCAAATTCTTTATTGTAACCAACTACTTCTTCTCTATCTTGAGAACCAATTCAAAGGCATGGTCTAAGTCATAAATCTGAATTGTAGACAATTCATTCTTGATATCACCCATTAGTCCATTCATGAAATGAACTGATTTGTGCCTTTCACTTTCTGTAATGCCACATCTAATATATAATTCATTATAACTCATGCATATATTGAACTACACATAGCATACCTTGCTTGAGATTAGTCAACTCCACATATAGATCATCATTGGAAGTATTTTGAAATGTACTTTTCTTGCAGATACCTCTTCATCTCTGCCTGTGTGGTAAATCCACCTCTAGTTTCTAGTTGCTCAAGAATTCTCCACCATATGATACGGTAGAACTAGGACAGTTATTGTATGAGGTCTACCCAATGCTAGATTCTGAGGCACATAATAGATCGATTTGAACATCATGAGCTGTCCCATAATAAAACCAGTTGTTGCCGATACCTCATCGGTTCCTTATTCCATAACTTGAGCTTGGAGAAGGAAGAGATAAGAGGGCCCTATGGAGAATGTAGTTAGAAACCCATAATAGAGTCCGACCACAACGACTGAATTGATTATCTTCATGCATAAGGAGAATAGATTACCTAGTAGAAAAGATTTCAAAATCATCACAAACCTCCCTTTTTTATTCTTTTCTATTGCAATTTCTCGATTATTATATGATGATTTCTTAACTTTCCATATTTAGAAATAGAAAGAGATAGACTAGAAACGACATCTCTTATGTCAATGACATCTCTTGACTTTCCATATATAGCATGACCCGCAAGCTTCATGCGTGAAAATCTAAACGTTTGCTTTTCAGACATATCATGCCAATTGAAATATTCTTCTAGTTTAGCAGTCCAATCAAAGAATGCTTTTCGGTCTTCATTTCCCTTGAAGTTGGGCACTTCCCTTTCTCTTCTAACATTCTTGAAAACCTTACTCCTATAGCGGACATTAATAGATCTACTTTCTTCCACCAACTTCTCAAGTAAATCAACCATAGACCCTTCATATGGTTTAAAAACCCTGTCATCATTGATTCTAGACCCATGAGATTGTTTAAATGATACCCTATGCCTATAGAATCGGTCACTTTGTGAGAAGATGGTGACTAACCATTAGCTTTGATACCAAAACTGATGCAGTAGGGCTAGAACAAACTATCAGAAGACAGAAATGAGAGGGAGAGAGAGAGAGAGAGAGAGAGAGAGAGAGAGAGAGAGTAGGAATCACTCCATACAGAAAACTTGCTCAAAAGAAATACTCATTCATTCATTAGCTTCAAAAGGAAGAGAATACATCTATTTATAGAGTGACTTGTGTGGCCCGGAATGAGAGAGAGAGAGAGAGAGAGAGAGAGAGAGAGTTCTAGTTCTTTTGTGACACAAAGTTTTCTGTGACACAAAGTTCTAGTTCTTCAATGGGAGGTTTTATGTTTTTGAATTGCTTTTGTTGTAAAAACCAATCCCAAAATGGAACGTTTTCTTTTAGTTTTATCATGTCATCATACCATAATTTCCTAATACAGTCTTTTTTTTGTTTTAGAGAAAGTTTTAAAGAACCATTGTTTTTTTATGGGTTGTGCATTAAAATCTAACCTGATAAGGTCTTTATCTATTTGGAATTCTTCCTCTAATTACATCATGTTTATTTCAAAGTCTGCCTCTGTAGGCTCATAAGACTTTATCGACTGGCTTCCCTTTTGGATTGTATGATAATCCGAGGATGAGATATTATCTACGGGTGTTTCATAGGTGGCATAAATAATACCTGGGGGAGGACGTGCAGATTCTGTTAAATCTATCGATCTTCTAGAATAAGAAGATCTTAAGTCCACTGGTTCGGAGTACGAAGGCCTTGAAGAGGTTGAGGCTCTCCTAAACCTTAATTCTACAAATCCATCTTGTTCACTGAATATAGATGCTAGTTCAATGGATTCACTGGGTCGGGGAGTCTCAGCTTTAGAGATGGACCAACTATCCGACAACTTTACTTCTTTCCAAGTAATTTGCCTAGGAATTGTAACATTATTCCTAGCGTTGGTCTGGAATAGTGTAGTTGTTCCCCTAGTTCCGGTTATCCTAGTATTAGGACAAATAGTATTCATGGTCTTAAAATAGACCCTATAGACTAACGCTATATTCTCCGGTCCTGGTTTCATGTCGAAACTCTGGGTCTGAAGCCTAAGGGTTAAGGCTTCATGTGTCCCTGGATCCATTAGTGATACTGAAAAGCTTGGGAAAGCATTGAAGTAGATAGGTCCTTGGTGGAGACTTCCTTCTATGACTCCTTATAAAGAGTCATTGAATTTATTATGTCTGGAATCTGTCAAACAGGCTAAAGCAACTATTCGTAGTCCCAATCTGGTTAATGGTTTTATGGCTACTTGTATTAGGCCAAAATGTATAAAATTGCAGTTAGATCTCTTCTTGTAGACTTCTATTACTTTCTTGTCTATGAGAGAGAAGGTTTCTGATTCATTCCATAGTGCTATAGTTCTCTCTACAGTCCTAACATTTAGGTCTGTTCTTAAATTAAATATTCCTTTCTTATAGATCTCAGATGGTGCAATTTTTGGAATAGTCCAATTGTGCAGAGATTTTTCTATATTATCATAATTTACTTCTTCTATGTATTTTATCGATAGGGATTTGATCAAGGATGAACTACCACTACTTTCTTCAGAATCGTTGCCTAAGCTAGAGGGAGTCTTAAATAACTTCATCTTATCCTTGTACTTCACCAAATACGGTAAGTCAACTAAGACGGCCTTAAACACTTTAGCCTACAATGCGATTTCGACCTTGGCTCAAGGGTTCTAGCCTTGGTAAAACTGGAAGATGTCTAGTCTGTCCAATTGGGGTTCTAGCCCAATGATATCTTTGAAGAAGCTATAGTCTTTGGGTTCTAGCCAAAGGTTCTCGGATGCTTACTAGTAGACAAAGGTCTAAGTGGGGTGGAAATAGGTTCAAGATTTTAACAAATTTGGTCTGTCAAACAAGGATGGAGGGTTTGGGATCATTGGCTCTGATACCAAAATAGTATAACAGTGAACAGTGAACAGTAATAGCGAACAGTACAACTAAAGGATTAAAAGAGGATTAGGATATGGAGACAATGGAGATGACTGGTATTTCCACCCCACTAGCCAGGGTCAATACAGAGGCAAACTTTGAAATAAACATGATGGAATTAGAGGAAGAATTCCAAATAGATAAAGACCTTATAAGGTTGGATTTTAATGCGCAACTCATAAAAAAATAATGGTTCTTTAAAACTTTCTCTAAAACAGAAAGAGACCGTATTAGGAAATTATGGTATGATGACATGATAAAACAAAGAAAACGTTCCATTTTGGGATTGATTTTCACAACAAAAGCAATTCAAAAACATAAAACCTTCCATTGAAGAAGTAGAACTTTGTGTCACAGAAAAACTGTCTAAAGCCTAGAAGACAGCAGCAATAGGAAAAATCGTGGAATCAATCCATCCACCATTAGAAGCAATAAAGATAGGAAAGGACGAGCTGATAGCCAGCCTAATAAAAAATTCTACCACAATAAAAGAATATGAAAATATTAGTCTGGAACATTGTGCTCAAATTATAGAACAAAATAATTATACCAATGTATGCCTTAATGTTTTAGGCAAACAAACCAATAGAATAGAATCTTTACCAAGCTCATTAGAAATTTCTAAATCTAGAACAATAATTAAAGAAAGACCCATGGTCGCGGTGCCAAGCTTTCCGAACAATATGAAACTCAAAACAACACCAGTAGATCTGTCAAAGGTAACTTATAATGAGATGGTTGCCAAATTAGTATCCCCTTCAAAGTGGGAAAAGAGGGAACCTCAAAATCCTCAGACTCCCATTCCATCAATCTCTTAACAGAAGAATCAGATCAGGAATCAGTTATGGATGATAGATCAATAGAAGGTTTAGAGCTAAGCTAAATAAGCTCTCTTATCAAAGTAAAAAGCCTTATTACCATATGCACACCCTGGTGGACCTGTTGTTCGAAGAGCCAGTGAAGCCACAAGTGGGATATAATTGGAATGCCTTTTATGAATGGAATTTAGATGGAAAATCTGAATATCAAATTCATGAAATGATACACCACATAGCAATGTATGCCAGTGCTAGCAAATTGGCTGGTAATGATGAAAAGGTAATAGCAACTGTCGTCGCAGAGTCTTTCTCTGGACAACTCAAAGGTTGGTGGGCTAATTACCTTACTAAAGCAGAAAGAAATTATATCCTCAATACTGTTAAACGGGAAGAAGATGGAGATGTGATCTTAAGTCAAGGTCAGCCTGTATCAGACGCAGTAACAACCTTAATGCTTAATATCCTAAGCCATTTTATAAGAAATTTATCAAATATGGCAGAGAAGGTTAGAGAACAATTGGAAGAATAGAAATTACTCCTATAGCGGACATTACTAGATCTACTTTCTTCCACCAACTTCTCAAGTAAATCAACCATAGACCCTTCATATGGTTCAAAAACCCTATCATCATTGATTCTAGACCCATGAGATTGTTTAAATGATACCCTAGAAATTCGTCTGATACATTTTTGAGTAGCAATTTTTCTTCTAATGATTAAAACTCAGAAGTTTCTTTCTTGTCCCTTGCTGTTACTAGCTATGCTTTTGATTGGATTATTAGGTCATTTGGATGCTTTAACTTTTCATATTCCATAGTTTCCAGATATTTGGGATTTAAGTTGACACATGAAACTCTATAAATTTATTTTCCATTTCAGGCATCCCTTTTTATTGATAAGGTAATGATTTCATGCATTAATTGCAAATATGAAAATGGGTTCATCTTATGTAGAATGACCAGACAATTAGCAAAGCTATGGTAAAAAGGAATCAACAACATCATTAATATCCTAAGTTGCACAAATGGAATAGGTCTCGTAATTCCTTTAGGATCGGCATCAATGATATAAAGAGAAAGTGACTTGTTATTTATGTCTTGTACAATTCTAGATTTATATTTTGGTATCCTACTTTTCCACTTTTCAAGCTCTCGAAGTTGTTGCATCTGGGATCTTTTTAGTTGGCCAACAGTATGTATCTCATTCATTTTTGGTTCTTATAGCTCTTTATGACTTCTGATATAGTAACTGGTTGGTACTAGTCCAACTCCATACTCTTGATTCCATCTCTTAACATGTCAGTAACTCAATATCATTATGCCATTATTAATGAATGGTTATGGGACGTACTTGGGAGGAAGCTTTCTTCCAGGATTCTGACTTGAAAATCTGTGCCATTTGTATCAGATTATGGCAATTGGAACAATAGCATTATGCTATAACAACATTGAAGTCTTTAAAGGAGTTGTGAAAATGAGACGTGGTAACAAAGCTGTACTTTGAAATTCTTTTGTTGTCTTATTGATGTATACAGAACAAAATTTATTTACAATATTAACCATTCTGGTCTGATAAAATTTCATGCTCTTTTTTTTTCATTTTTTATTCCTTTCATTTTCTTGATATGACAATAGTCTTAACATTAATGAAACAAGGAATAAGGAGTGACTTGGATGGTAAGGCGGTTTGAAGTTCAAAATGTGTTGCAAGACAAGATTGTTGGAACTTGACTTGGGACACTTGGGCAGTTCTAGACAGAGTTTGACACTCTATATGCATATGGAAAATGCTACGTCATGGAAAAAGTATTTTTGGTGTTAATTTATTTCATTAAAGTGAAATTTTCCTTCAGTTCTACATGTTCAGTATTGCCAACTTGGATGGTCACAAATTTTTCATAAACTAACGGAATACTAAGATGGTCAGAATAGCATAATTACAGTTTGATAAATTCTTTCTTTTTAATTTTTAATTTTTTGTTTTAGTGGCAGCATGATTATGGGCCAAGCTGGGCAAGGCCCCTCATATATGGGCTTCATGTAAGGCTAGGCCCAGAAAAGCCTACATGGGCCTGGGATGGGCTGGGCTAGCAATGACCACCTTGACAGGAAGGCCCATTTGTTAGAACTTAAATCAATAAACATTGTTTTCTCATTTTTATTGGTCGACTTGCTTTAGCCACTTTATGTAAGAGCAATTGATTAAGGTAATATTCTGTGTGTGTGTGGGTGGATGTTTGAGAAAACCACTTTCACTTTTTGAAGATTGACAGTGTCAGAGATCATGGTCAGATTAGATACATGCCAGCACTTATGTTTTGATTTTTTTGATGTATATCAGGTTTATCCGAAGTAGATTCTTTCTATAGTGCACACTTATATGAGCTAAGTTGTTACAAAACAGATTCAATATCACGACAGGCACAAGTTTGCCAGTTGCCATCTGGAGGAGAAGTGATTCTGTATTTCCTCCACCCCCCAATTTATTTTCATAAGACAATTTCAACTCAAAACCTCTTGTCACATACCCAAAGTAAGCCCTTCTTTGTGGAGACCAATGCTTCAAGCCTGAATTAGAAGAAGATTCTCATAAGAGAGTATTGTAAAGATGTTTAAGAGATATTTGTTTTTCCGTATTTTGTTTTTTCTTTTTTTTATGTTATTAGATTTTTTGAGTAGCTAGCTAGGATTAGGGTTCTTTTTGTAAAGGGAGCCTTTCCTCTATAAATAGCCATATCCTCTTTCATTTTTAAGTTTGTGAATCAGTGAATGAGAGGTGAAGGGAGCCTTTCTGGCTTTAGATATGGGTTTACATTGGTAGCATCAATTGTTACTCTGATAAGATAATACTTTACCATGCTAACTGTTTATTTTGGTTGATAGCTATTCAACCAATACTCAGCTACTTGAAGTGGTTGTTGAGTATTGGTTGTACCATGATCTATTAGTTCTTACTTTTGGTCTCGTTTGGGGCTAAAATCTCTATCAATAGTTATGCTATTTTTGTGTTATTTTTGTCACATGCAAATATCATGCTTATGTTCATAATAACATTGGGTTATTTCTTTCTGATTAGTATTTTCTCCTTTTCACTGTGGTTCTTTTCTAGGTCTTACTGCTAAAGTTATTGATCGAACAAAGTCAATGTCTGATGTCTATGGTGCTTTTTTTGATTTTTCTTGTTTGCTCAAGATGAAGGTATGGTGCTTAAGTTTTACCAGGTGGTCTACATTAGCTGAAGTTAATCAACACGTTATGATGTGCTTGTTTGCATGTGTCAAAATAACAACAAATACTTTCATTTGAGATAAGGGAAGAGTATCTGGAGCCCTAGGTTGCCTACTAGTCTGATTGAACACTATACATCTAACTGCTCTATTGACTGCATGTATAACAAGTAACTAGAGAGTATTTTATATTTTACACAAAATCGTAGAATATCTTTGCTCAATTTATAAATGAAATTCATCTTGTGCCTTTGACTTGAAGGACTTGTGATTCAACATGACCTGGCCTTGTTATAATACCATATTGATGTTCTGTTACAATGTTCTCTTGCATATTAGATAATTTGTGTATACTTTGGCTTGCCATTTTTCTATAAAACAATAGTAAGGCCAGCTACGTTGTATGGAGTAGAGTGTTGAGCAGTCAAGGAACAATATATCCAGAAAATGAATGTGGAAGAAATGTGAATGCTAAGATGGTTTAGTGGAAAACTAGCAAGTATAGGATTAGGAATGAAGTTATCGGTAGGAATCTATGAGTAGCTCCAATAGGTGATAAAAAATGAGAGAGAGTAGACTAAGATGGTTTGGGCATGTGCATAGAAGACCACCAACTGTGCCAGTTAGAAGAAGTGATTTGTTATGCATTGAAGGGGCTAGGAAAACTTGGGGTAGACCAAAAAGAACATGGGTAGAAGTAGTAAGAAATGATTTAAGCACTAATAATTTAAATGGTGGATACAGGCTTTAAATAGAACAGCTTCAGAAAACAGGATTCATGTAGCCAACCCCATATAGTTGGGATAAGGCATGGATGATGATGATAATGACTTTGGCTTGCAATTTATTCATATAATGTTTCTTTTGTGATAATATAGTTTTTTCAAGATTGAAGATTGTTACAATTGCTTTACATACAGCTTGGTTACTCTAACATATTCTTGTAAGCTCTCTTTAATATGGGGGGGGGGGGGGGGTTTCTTAGTCTTAAATGAGGGGTTTGGAAGACCTGATGTATTATGCATTGGTAGGTTTTGTGGTAGCCTGAAAGGGTTCCACAGCACCACATTTCCTTTTTCCTTGTGGAAATTTTCAAGAAATCTCTCAGTCAATAACCAAAAAGAAGCTATTTATCTGTTCCGTTAAAAGTAATAATAACTTACAGGTGCTGCAGGAGTCATATGGACTTAAGGAGATCCACAATGTCACATTTGAGGTGGGCAATCTGGATGGTCACATCATCCTTCCACAAGCACTTTCTTTTGCTTGGCTAGGCGTGGGGTGTTTTTGTCAGTTTAAGAGTTTGGACTGCCCATCCATAGAAGGTTTTGCCCCTCTAATACAGATATGGAGACAAAAATATTTAGGTTGATAACTTTCAATAGGTTGGTCTTCTCAGTGAATGACAGGTTCTTGGTATGAATAAGAAGGGCAGAATTGTCTGGTCAGTGTTCCCATGGCCGTTATGTAGGTAATATGGTTAGAAAGGAATATCAGAAGTCAGAACTTTTGAGCAGAAGAAAAGTCCTGTTGAAGCTGTGGTTAATTCATCTTTTGACTTTATTAGGGCTTGGCTGTCTATTTGTTGCAACTTTTTGGATATTTTAGTCATCCTTTTCTACCCATAGATTTTTTTGGCAACTCTTTCTAACCCGGTGGCATTGATGCACAGAATCTCTTTGTACTGGGGGGCGTACACTTTTTTGATGCTTAATACATTATACATTACCTTTCACAGAGATCCCAGGTTTTTTTTCTCCAGCAAAATTTAGGTCTGACATTATACAGGTTGGACTCAGTGCCAATGATTAACTCCTGCACACCTGATTCTCAGAAGTGCAGTTATGAAATTCTCACTTGACAAATCCCTTATCCATGTTTCAACTCTTGTTGTGTCAAAAGTGTGCCTGTTACTGAAGGGGTTTTAAGCTTTCTGCCACCTTGGCTCATGAAAGCATTCTGGTTCACTTGTATTGGAACCATGAGGCCCACTCTCTGTAGTGTTTTATGGTAGCTTTTTTAATAATGAATTTAATGGCAGTAAATTACTGCTATACCATTAGTTTGGGGTTTGGGTTATCTGGATAATTATTTTTGCTAGTTTAAGAAAAATGAGTGAAACTATAAAATTACTATGATGTTTATTCTTGTTGACCATTAGCATGCGATTTAATTCTTCAGAATTCAAGTTATTATTTAGAAATATCCATGTATATACATTTTTAGTGGTGCATGAGTAGATCAATGATTTTTTGATTTTTGGGTAAAGAGAAAATTCCAAATCATATTTTGCCATAATTACGACATAGAATAGCCTAAGCTATTTTGTCTTGTGGTTATTGCAGGTTGAGAAGAATGATCCAAATGCCACAAAAACTTTAAGCCGAATAGAAGCAATACAGAAGACATGCAGAAACTCTGGGTTGCTGAACAAAAGGTTTGCTGATGTTCCAAATGTTCTTTGTGATTATTTTCTCTTGTTTTCAAAATTTTAGTGGCAATGCCTTTTGTCTTTAACCAGGAGTTCGTATATGGTTGAGAGTAAACCAAGTTATAATTCAGTTGCGGTGAGTCCCTTTTGTTTATTTGTTCTACTGACTTCAAATGAAGACTATCCACCGAGTATAAAATACTTTTTTTATCAAAACTGAGCATAGAATACTTTGGTGCAGATAATTGCAGTCTTCATCCTACTCTCGATCTTCCTTGCATTTCTCTCCACTAAACAACCAATTCATTCAGATTAGAGTTAAGTGGTGTAATTTGAGTTATTTATCTTTTTCTTAGCCTGTTTTATTTTTCAACCATAATTATTTATTAATCAAATACTGAAATGCTGTTCTTTTCTGTAGAACTTTCCTTCTGGGTATCCTGTCAACATGGATGGGCAGATCACAAAACTGGGTCTTTCTTTTTTACTGAGAATCTACCGCGTTGTTGTTACAGTAACATTGTTCTTTAGCTTCCAACACTGCAACAAATATATCCCTAAAAAAGTGATAGTGTGGTAATTTTCTCTGAATGCAAGCAATGCAAGTCGTATGGGTTCTTTTAATCCCAGAGATATATGTTGCCATTTCTCGCTGAATGAAACCTTTATGCGCCACGCACAAAAGAAAACCGACGGAAATTTTACTTCTATCAATTTTTTTTTTTTTTTTTTCTTTCTGTTTCTCTTTCTTGAGGCTTCTTTGCTTTTCCTGCCCACGTTACCAAACGTTGTTTTCTTTGATTTTAAATACCAATAGCTTACCTCTTAGGCATTATCTTAAAGCTATTTGAGCTATTAGGACATGTGGGAATACCACTCCGTGATTGTTACTTGAATTACAGAAAGATAAAGCTCTCTTTGCTAAACGGAGTACTGGCTGAATAAATAAACGAGTTGCACCTTCTGCCGGGCAAGGTTGATTGGTCAAATCAAGAATGAGATGGCATCAAAATTAAAATACCATTGAAATGGAAAGAGCATATAATTTGTAAAATCTGGAGTGGATCCATCTTGTTCCGGATATATGATCTTAAGTTTAATTCCATCCATAAATAAATTACAGTTAGGTATCGATCAGAATATGATGCAAAGACCGGTTTTAGAATCATAATCAGGTAAAAATTGGACACAAAACGGACAGTATCTCAAATCTAACCTGCTCCACTTTTTTTATCGAAATATTCATTAGTTGATTAAGAAAATTACAAAGGAAGGGAGCTAAAATATCTTAATTCCCAGAACCAGCCAGCATACGCCCAAATCAGAACAGCATTTACAACAAAGCCCAAAAATAGCTAGCTTATCTGTAAAAGAGTGCACTTCTTTTTACCCCATGTGCATTGAACGTCAATGTCTTTAGTCAGTCACTTAAATATCCTTTTTTTAATTACTGTAGTTCCAAAGCCTATAGTTGTTCTGTTTTAAACAGCCTGCCACAATCTCAGTCTCCTTTTATGATCAGTTTGTTATGTTCATGTCTTTTAGCCCTGTACTCCCCCCCCCAACCACTTCTAGAGTTACAAGTATCTCAGCCCTCAAGGAATCTCCCACCCTGATTGGACCAGAGAACATAACCTCCTTTTTTCATCTCTTATAACTTCCCCTATTCCGGAGGGCCCTGGATTGCCCATATTGTTTCCATCAAAATTCAGTTTAATAAAACCTGGAGGTGGAGGGATCCAAGAACTTAAAGGCGTTCTTAGTTGGGGCTGATGTTGCAATTTCCTTTCACTTCCTTTGCAAATCATCATCTATTGAGAAATCTGCAAATGAATACATGATGTACCCATCTATACATTTTTGCCAGGTTGTTCCTTTTTGATAAATGCTTAATTTGCAGTCCAATTTGCATGTTGTGAAATAAACTATGAAGGTTTGGCTCTATTTTGTCCAATTTGTGATAGATATCCGGTAAATTCTGAAATACCTGTCTAAGTTTACTCTGCTAATTTGCTACTTTATCAACAGGAAATGTCTGATACATAAATGTAATTTGTTCACTTTCGATCTTATCTTTATTGGTTGCAGAGATGAGATGGGATGTTTTGTCCTTGATAATTAGAAATGTGATTCGCTTGATTGCCCCAACCTCTCAACTGCTTCACAGTGAATCAAGAATATTGATTCATCATCACTGTTTCATAGACGCATTCTTTTTCCAACCTATTGTATTTATAACAGATGGAACAATGGTAGTTCAGGTCAAGCGGCATGCACAACACACAAAAATTGTATATCGTGTGAATGAAAAGGGACCATACTTTTTTTTATTATTTTTTTATTCGAGTATTTCAATGATAAACATGAGGGGTTCTAATGCTAAAACATAAAGAAAACCCTAGGATTCAAAAAAACAAATAAATAAATACAATTAAACCCCCTAAATCCCTATGTAAATCATTTTGATCGGTTAAAAAACCGATACATATTCATAAGATGGGTACGATGCATTGTGATATTTTGAACTTAATGGTCCGTTTCATTGCCAAGAAAGTAAGGATGAGAAAGTATGGGATGAGATTTTTTTCTCAGTTTTGCATCGCATGTTTGTTTCCTGATAAAGAATATGCATAAAATTCATTTACCAGCATTTGATTATTGAGAAAATTTAACAAGAAGGATGAGTTAAATCCATTTTGATATTTTCACATGCTTGTTAATGTTCAACTGTTCATACCATCTTCCACAATGACATGACATATATGGGCGTGATATTTTGCCACGTGGCAGCACTAATTTGGTGTGAATTCCATAAAAATAAAATAGCATTCAGACATAAAACAGCTTCCTCCTTAATAATTGCAGTGTTTCAGAAGCATGATCTTCCCAGTTGCATTCTTTTCAGCCATGTCACTGAAATATGGGTAAAAACATAAATCCAAATAGAAGATAAGGATTGGACACGGATAAACAAGGATTGGACAACTCATTCTAACAAAAAGAAATTTACTATTTATGCATCAAACATTTAGAAGGAAAAGACAATATTGGTGATAAATGAAAGATACACAATCTGCAGTATAATAAATACAATCTGAAGAACAAAAATGAATCGCACAAAAACAAACCAACAGTACCATGAAAAAATATCTTACCTGTTATGAATTTATGTTACTTATTGGAGCTCCAAATCAGACATCTAACTAAGGTTTAGTATCATGGTTACATTCAGCCATAGTAATCAAGATTTAGCATTTCCCTTCTCTGATGGATTTGTCATTTCTCAGAAAAACAGAATAGTGATAGATGCTAAAAAGCTTGAGCAATATCACTTTGCTTTAATTTTCTAAGTTTGAGTTTGTGGATCAACTAAGAACAGTCATAATTTACTTTTCATAGATTCAATATAATGTCCTCAAAATGCCGATAAGTACCAGATTGAGTCACCAGTAAAGAACAATTGAATTGCAATAGAATGGGTTAGAAACTGCAGGCACTCAGCCTTCCAAGGCCAACTAGGGTGATCATATTCTACAATTCACAACATGAATGACTTAGATTGCGATAATAAAGAGTGAAATAAACCATAAAATTTAAGATAATCAACAAAATAGAAGAACCATTGGTCAATAAGCTAGAAGATTTATTAAGATAGAGATGGATTTTTTACCCATGGCAGTTCATCACATCCTCTTTTACCACTACTGCTAGGGACAAACCCATACACCATTGCTTGTTAAAACAGGAACCCAACCAGCAAACGAAGATGGCGCTGCATGTGAACCTAGGGGGCAAATCCCTGTACAGAAACAATAGATCTAGAACACTTGTGCTAAAAACGGAAAACATGGTCAGTGACAGAAAACATGGTCCAAATGATCAAGAGGGGCAAGACGTTGGGTTGGGAAAGGGGAAGAACACGACAAAAAATGGAGAAAATGGTGCAAAAATAAATCAAAATCGCAAGAGGATGACAGATCTAAACTTACTGTCGATCAAAATCGCCAGAGATGCCGCCGAAGATCCAACCATTGGAAGGAGTGTAGACAGAGGATGAAAAGGGAGCTGATATCTCTCTGAGGAGGCTCAATAAAATTTTCTCAGAATGCCTTTGTTTTTCTTTTCTCACTGGGGTCTCATTGTGTTGGTGTGATCCTGGATCCTTGATTTTGGGATCCCATGTCCCACGCTTTTTCATTCTCATCCCAATGTTTCCTTCAAAACAAACTGAAAAAGGGAACATTCAACCAAAATGCTTCCTTTTCCATCCTTTTCTTGGCAACCAAACAGATCATGAGGTTGAGAAGAAAGGAAATGCATTGATACAGTGCATAAGAGACGATTTTGCTACATTGAGGAAAAAGACTTATTTTTATGAGGACTTCATGTTTAGGAAAGAAAGAGGTTGGCATCCTATTTTGTAGACCAAATGAAAGCAATTATGTTTTAAGTTGCACTTTGTAAATCTTAAAAGTCAGTTTTGGTTTTCCTTGTTTGTGATGTAGATACGAAAAACATGTCGTCAATTCATGATATCATTTTTCTTATAAGGATAAGGATAGTGATGCTGCAAACTAGACGCAAGGAAACTACCAAAGAGAAACGCCTTCGCTTGTCGATTCGTCATTTTGCATGAGTGAGCGTAGAGTTTCACACTAACCAAAGTATGTAAGAAAAACTTAAAACTGTTCGGGAAAAACAGCCTGGGCTGTTTCTAAGCTTTCTACACATGACACATATTACCCCACACCTATGCTAACGGGTCATGTGCAGCAGGAAGCTTCAAAACACTCAAGATGTAAAGAAATCCAGATAAGAGAAAGTAGACAGAACATTATACTTTATACATTCTTATAATACAAACTAAGAGTAGGCTTCCTTTGCAATAAAGAAAGGATGCTCTACAAAAACTAACTGGACATGGTTTAAGAAACCCAACATGCCCAACACCTAAAATACTTCAACCACTTTGCTTGCAAGAACACGCTCTCGTCTTTCAATGTATCCAAATGGGAACCAACCAGCTTTCCCCTTGCAGTCTCCTTCGGCCCAACCATTGTTTGATACCTGTCAAAAGCATACCTGTCAACACCTTCTAAAGAAGTCTTTGTTTTTTTTTTTTTGTTGAAAATTAACTAGTAAAGAAATCTGAATTTGATAAGAGAAAAAAATAATTTGTTTTAATATGGGTATTAGATGAACAAGTACAACATGTTGATCTGCAATTTCTTGCATTTTCACATGGATACCGAGTTTTTAGGCAAACATGGACATGAGATGCATGTTTGCATGGACTTTGAATCTGCTACAAACAAGGAATTTATGATGGGCTATGAAACCTAATCAAGAGTAAACATGTCATCAATCAATGCATATCACTAAGGGGGTGTTCAACAACATGGTCAACCATATTGTTCACTCACTGGGTTAGAAAGCCCATTATACACATCTAGTTTATAGCAGATTACAAGGAATCCAAGAACATAAACAGTATGTTGTGCATTATGAACTTAACAAGCTCGTTTTTACACATTTTTAACAAGCAAATAGGATTAATTTGACATCCCGGAAGGTCATAAGCTTGACAATACATTTAAATACCGTTTCCTTTTACACATTGGATTTTCTGTTAAAATATGATCTAATAAATCTCACCACAATATTGTCAGACTTGGACCTTCCCAACCCAGAAACATGACTGGATTTTTACAACATTATATCCATATTTTCATATATGGAGTTGTGGACCCCCAACTGTATGTTTACAAAAAAAATGGGCTTGTGCTCCAGTGGTTGGTGCCTTAACTTACAAACA
>NW_010729108.1:3245284-3284963 GCF_000365185.1 Nelumbo nucifera
AGTTCTCAGATAACTGCCTGGATCAACAGCAGTTTAAAAGGATTTATTAGAAATTAAAAGAAAAAAGAAACTTTCTAAAACCAAAATATGCTACTGAGTTGCAGTTAAATGGTTCACTGTCTGGTCTGGTCTGGTCTGGTCTGAATCTGGCAATATTGTCTCACCATTTGACCTAATTTCCTTGTAACCCTCACCTTCTCATTTAAAGGATTCGATCATACAAAACTCTCGCTTCAGTATATGATGAATAGTGTAAGGCAATTGCACTGCACTCTTGAAGCACATCTCCACTTTATCCAACTAACACTATTATATTTTTCAGTTGTTTATCTATTATAGATTGTGCCCTTGTGAGGCTTAAACTTCATTTAGGTATGTAAAATATGCTACTTGATTTTAGCATTGGTTGTCGGCTGGATATAGACTAGAAGATATGTCAAATAAAATAATGTTATAAAGGAGGAAAGGAAAACCTTTCGGACAACAACATAGTCACCAACTGACAAATTCAGCTCCACATCTGACTCGGCCTGATATGAATGCATAACCTAGAAGAAAATGAAAAGAAGAGTAAATCAGAAAGAAAATAGACATTGAAAACCTGTGGTGCATATCAGTGGAAACTAAGACACAAGGAAAAGATGTGTTACCTCTCCTAAGAAGTATCCCATGCTGTCTGTTGAACCATCAAATGTTTGAGAAGCAAAGACACCGTTAACTTCTTCATATGATGGAAGTGGTGGCATGGAGTTGTCCACAGTTGGGTTAGGAGAAGCTTCAATTCGTTGGCGTTCTGATACCATCTGCTATTTGCCACAAATTATAGTATATTTACAGACTTGTTTTAAGGAGGTGGTTGAGCTATGTCAAATTCATAAATGAGTATAGATCCATCTGCATGAGAATAAAATGTCCCTATCATTTGAGGACTTTTCACATGATCCCATACCTCTCCTTCTAATTGATCAAGTATCTGTATGATTTTCTGATGGTATGTACGTTCTGCTTCCACCTTCAGTGCAAAGAAAAAGGGAAATCGATTAATTTTCAAACCGAACTTCCTAAAACGATTGGACATGCAAACATGCATAGTGCACTCATTCAAAATGGAGCAGATGCATTACCATAGCAATTAACCGCTGGAGTGTTAATCTTTGTTGTTGAGCTTCCACAGCAGCCATTGCAGCTGCAGCTTCCTTTCCCAATATTGCCATATTTGACTTGAGCTCTTGTAGCTTGGCTTCAGCAGCTTCTAACTTTGAAATATTATCAGGATTACCTCCAGATTCTCTCACTTTCACTTGGCGTTTGGAGACTTCAATAGCCTATCAGTAGGAAGGAACCATGAATTATGTTATTCATGACTCAAGGTGCATCCTTGTTTCTTTTCTTTCTTTTTTTTTTTACTTTTGGCCTATTTTCTCATTCCTCTTGTTTGTTTTAAATGACAGGTAAAAAGATATAATTGCAAAATATTTACAAGTTACAGAAACATGTTGGTATAATATTCCCAATTTCCCATTAATGACTGGGAGTGGGTACTGATGACAGTATATGGACCAAATGATGAGGACCTGAGAGATTTATTTTGGGAAGAATTGGATGAAGTGGAGTCAGCCTTGAGTAATTGGAAGGGACTTCAACACAATTAGATTTGTGTTTGAGAAGAGGGGTGTAGAGAAAATAGAAGGGGTATGAGAAGGTTTGCAGATTTCATGAGAAGGTGGGAGTTAATTGACTTGCCGATGCTGAGGGGTAAATGCACATGGACAAATAACCAGGAAGATGCAACTTTAGTAAAATTGGATAGATTTGTGGTCGCCACTGAATGCAATTTTAGTAAGAGAGATTTCTTAATATGTCATTGGAACCACTGCCAAGACCTTTGTCCACACTCCAGTGATGCTGGACTGTGGGGGTATAAGGGGTGGTCCTGCTCCTTTTCGGTTTGAGCATTATTGGCCGGAGGAACTTGGATTTGTTGATTTTGTTGCTGAATGGTGGGCTTAAATGTCTTTTGAAGGTTCCACAAGTCATATAATGAGCAAAAAGTTGAAAGGTCTGAAATTAAAGATTAAAGATTGGAACAAAGAGGTGTTTAAGGGGGTGGAAAATAGGAAGAGAAGATACTTAGATGTGATTTCTGAAGCTGGCAGGGCAGAGGAGAATGGAAACAATGGAAGGGAGGAGAAAAAGAAGGGATTTGGCCAAATGGGAATTTGACAAACTTGCATATATAGAGGAGATTAAATAGAGGTAGAGGTCAAGAACTCAAGATGTTTATGGTTAAAGGAGATGACAATACGAATTTTTTTCACAAAATGGCAAATGCGAGAATGGAGAACACAAAAAAGAAAATAGAGATTCAAGGGGTGGAAATTGAAGAGAGACAGATAAAGAATCATGTTGCTAAGTTTTATGAAGGGATGTATAAGGAAGTTTGGCCTCACTGACCTGGTTTAGATGATCTCCAGTTTGAAATTTTATCGGAAGAGCAAGCTAGGGAATTAGAAATCCTTTCTCTGAGAAGGAGATGTGGAAGATGATTAAAAAATCTAGAGGGGGGCAAGGCTCTGAGTTCTGATGGTTTCACTCTATCTTTCTACAAGAAATGTTGGGGAATAGTGAAGACTTAATGAAGGTTCTGAAGGATCTTCATGAAAGGGGTGCTCTTGAAAGAAATTTAAACCGCATATTCATCACTTTAATTCCAAAAAGAAAAGGTTTGGTGAAGTTGAATGATTTTAGGTTCATCAGCATTGTGGAATAGCTAAGCTGTTAGCTAACAGAATATCTAAGGTGATGAAAGAAATGGTATCTGAATTCCAAAGAGCGTTTATTGGGGGGAGACCAATTGTGGATTGGGTGCTTATTGCAAATGAAGTAATTGATTGAAGGAAAAGAAGTGGAAGAGCTGGTTTAATGTGTAAAGTAGATGATGTGGAGAAGGCTTATGACCATGTAAGTTCAAATTTTTTGGACTATATATTAAAGAGAGTAAATTTTAGTGAGAGATGGAGAAATTGGATAAAATCTGTACATCATCTCCCTCTTTCTTGGTGCTTGTGAATGGAAACTCATTTAGACTTTTTCGGAGTTCAAGGGATCTAAGACAAGGGGACCCCCTGTTACCCTTATTATTCATTTGTGTAACATAAGCTTATTCAAACTGTAGAAAGAGCTAGCATGGCAGGTTTGATGGAGGCCTTCAAAGTAGATGGAAGGGAAGTAGAGGTACCTCCCTTGCAATTTGCAGATGACAACCATTTTTTCTGTGAGGCAACCTAGGAGCAGCCGAGCAGCTCTGGAATGCTAGGACTGTACTGAGATGGTATGAGGTGGTTACTGGTTTGCATATTAATATCCTCATGAGTGAAATTATGGTTGTGGGGTAAGTTGCAAATTTGGAGGAATAGGCAGCTGAATGGGGTTGAAGAGTCAACAAACTTCCAACCAAATACTTGGGCATGCTGCTGGGTCATAATTATAATCTAAATCCATTTAGGAGCCTATTATAGAAAAAGTAGACAGAAAGATGGCTTCTTGGAAGAGAAAATATCTCTTAAAAGGGGGCAAGGTCACTCCAATTAAAAGCATTTTGACATCCTTACCTGTATATTACATGTCCTTGTTCCCAATCCTAGCAAGGACAGCTGCTGTTTTGGAGAAGCAGTGAGATTTTTTGTACAAGGGGTGGAAGGAGAAGATAAACGTCATCTGGTGAATTGGAAGACACTATGCAGATCCAAGGATAAAGGGGGTTTAGGGATTAGAAAGCCAAAGGACGTCAACACAGCACCTCTAGAGAAGTGATTGTGGAGATTTATTGAGCGGCCAAATAGTTTATGGACAAGAATATATGTATCCAAGTATCACTCTAGTAGCAGATATTGAAAGACAGGAAGATGTAAGATCCTCCTATGGATGTTCAGTATGGAAGGCAATTCAGAATATCCAGCCTCAGTTTTGGAAGGGTGTAAAATATGACGTTGGCAATGGACAAAGGGTTCTATTCTGGAAGGACCACTGGTGTGTTGATGGCCCCCTTAAGGACATGTATCCTGATCTCTATGAGATTGCAGTGAATAAGAATGCAACCGTGGTCGAGTGTATGGAAATCCAGAACAGGTGTTGTGTTTGGAATCCCCAATTTCAGAGGAACTTGAATGATTGGGAGGTGACTTCCTTAATCAGCTTGTTGCAGAATTTGTATAACAGAAGGATGATGGACTAAGGGAAGACAAAAGGAAGTGGATATTTGACAAATCAAGTGAATTTTCTGTTAAATCCTTTCATAACAGTTTGACTAGGGAGGATAATATTGATTTTCCAAGTGACAGGATATGGATCAGAAATGTGCCATCTAAATTAGCCTTCTTTGTTTGGTCAGCTGTGCTAGATAAGATTCTGGCTAGGTACAGCTTAGTTAGAAGAGAACCAAGAGGTATAGAAGTGGCGGATGAGGGCTGAATCAAGTGTAATAGAATAGAAGTGTGGAAACTACAAATCATTTATCAATTCATTGTGATTTTGTGTATTGGATTTGGGGAAGTATGCTGGATCTGTTTGGAGTCAGGATGTGCTTCTCAGCTGATGTGAATTCATGGGTGCATGGTATCTAAGGGGTTTAAGCAAGGAGCATTATCCCTGCAGCGGTATTATGGGCAGTGTGGTTTGAAAGAATAGCAGAATATTGAAGGGGAGACAGAGTTCAAAAGAAGAGGTCCTCAGAAAAGTGTTGGGCATCGAGTTTTCTTGGTTGGCAAATCACTCTTTGTTCAAAAAAAGACATTTTTTTATCAGGACTTTCTTCTTGAAAGGAAACTATAAGAATATTTTTGGCTGTATTAGGGCTTATTGCAACTTGTAAGTTGGTCAGATCAGTTTCCCTTGTACAGAATCTCATTGTACAGGGTCTAGATCTTTTGATTGGAGATCAGTACATGAATTTTTTTTTTTTTTTGACTTGCAATCAATATTCAATACATGAAAATCAAAGAATACGACTAACAAGGCAGAATATGGCTTAAGACAACATATATTTATCAGACATATCCAATGCAACCTGAGCTTCAGCTTCTTGTCGCATTCTATCATATCGTTGAGCAAGATGCCGAGCATCCTCCAGTGCAGCACCCATTACCATTGCCCTTAATGGTTCTGCAACCTGGAATTATATAACAGTTGAACATGAGACATTTTTAGAAATTGAGAATAGCACAAAGGCAGGGAAGTTGAAAATTCAAATGGAATATGATACAATCTAGAAGTGAATGAACTGGAAGTAATTAATCATATAACAACGGAGCATAGAACAAACCACAAAAGTAAGATACATGACACAGTGAGGCACACATCCTTCAGATCTCCATTTCTCCATATCAAAAGTTCATCAAGTAGAGTACCAGAAGAATCACCAGGTACTTGTGTTTCTTCAGGGGCACCTAGGGAAGAACTCATTGGACTTTTATCCTTTTGCATATGTTAGGAGGTTTAGGAGGAAAGAATTTGAGAATTTTAATGGGATAAACGTTCAATCAGGTATATTATCCAAACATAAGCTCATTTATACTTGACTGGGTTTTGAACTTACATGATTTTGAGGGTTTAGAAAGGTTATCTTAGGGAGTGGATTTAGACTATTTTGTATATCATGGATAATATCACATAGAACCTCTCTTTTTCATACAATGTTATCCTAATATATCACACTCGTGCATTTACTTTGTTTATTTCTTGAGGTACAACCAACCCTTCCAAGTTCTCTTCCTCTAATGCATTAGTTCAGTAGTTTCAGCCACTTGTCCGTCATCAACATGGCCTATATCATCTTGTTGTTCATCAACGACTTCACCAACCAAATGTGTTTGCCCATCAATCCTTCTCTTAGGACATTCATTGGAATGATGTCCCGATTCCATACACCTGAAACATCTAATAGTAGGCTGCCCTTGATTGCTCTTTGTTGCATTTGAGATCCCTTGGACTCTAGGTCGTGTTTGGTTGATCACACGACTCCTACCAGCCCCAACACTTCGACCTACTGATGAAGATGTACCTTGGACAGCACTCAGTTTCCGCCTTGAGCTCCGACTCAATTGAGCTTCAACCTTCAGAGCTAGCTGATATGCATCCTTTACCTTATACGAGCAATGTAAGTTGACTTGATCTTGTATTGACAACCTTAAACCATTGATATATCTACAAACATTCTGCTGTTCAGTTTACCTTATACGAGCAATGTAAGCTGACTTGATCTTGTATTGGCAACCTTAAACCATTGATATATCTACAAACATTTTTCTGTTCATTTTCCATCATATTACTCTAAAGAATCAATTTATTAAACTCTTCTTTGTACTCCTTTACACTCTTTTCCCATTGCCTTAAATTCTACATCTTTTGGTGAAGAGTTTGGTCATAATTTGGTGGTAAGAATTGTATTTCAGCTTCTCTTTCATTCTTCCCAAAAACTAACATTTCTTTTCCCCTTCCTTTCTCTGTCCCTTTGATAACTTTTCCATCAATCCAAAGCTGTCCCACGCATTTTTGTTGTTACAAGATTAACTTTTCTTTCTTCATTCATTTCCTTCCAATCAAAATAATTTTCAATGTTGTCCAACCAATCTAGAAACTCTTCAATCTCCAACTCACCATCAAACTCGTTAATATGAAGTTGAACACCATGACCATGATTGGATTGTAAAGCATGGATTATTCAATCTTCCCCTCGCCGGTTGTTATTCCTTTCATGCTGATCACCTTAAGGTTGTTCAATGTCTTCTTCATTTGATTCTTTACTAATGATGTCAGTGAGCTGTTAATCAACTCTAGGAGCTTGTCTTGTTCTCACCAGCCCCAAATCACTTGCCACGTCATCATCCCTAGCAGCATTTTGAGCTACAAATTGAGCAAGATGCTCAATCTGTTCTTACAGCCCTCTTAAAGCATCTTAGAGAACTTCCATAGAGACATGTTGTGGTCTTTCTACCACCCCTACCACGTCCACCCCTTGCATCAATAATAATATGGCAAAACACAACAAGGGGATGAACTTTGAAGCAAACCCAAAGAAAGAACTTGCTCTAATACCACTTCATGTGGACAAAAAAACCAATTACATGTAGCACTTCAAGTGTACAACAATAAGCACAAGAAACGCTAAGCTGAAAACAACAAAACAAATTGGATTTTTAGGGATTTCAGACCTCAATTTGAAGTAGAACTCCTCTTGGAACAGTCCACTACAGTAACAATGGCATCAAGCTGGCCTTCTGTGTGGACACGCAGCGATAGAGGGATTGGAAGTTGCCAAAATGGGTTGACTCCTCAAAACCCAAGCTCCTAATACTTGAAAACCCTAACTGGGGCTGAGCTACAGCTCAAACAAGAGAGAAGAACCAAAAGAACCCTACAAAAAAACAGCACGTTTCTTTTTTATAAGACTCAATGGCTTGCTCGAGAAGCCAATTAAAATATTCCCACATAAGCCCCTAGAATGTTTCCCTTTCACAAACAACTCCTTAAGAGCAAAACTAACTATAAACAAACCCCCAAAAGATAACTTTTGTTATAAAAAGACCCAAGAGACAAAAATCCAACAGGTATGCACCCAACTGCCCCTAATTAGAAACTGAATTATAAAATGACGAAAATAGCCCTAGACCCAAACTGTCAACAAAGCTACTCAAAAACAACAATTTGGGATCCTACTACAAAAAAAATAAAAAAAAAAAAACATACAAATACAGAATACATTCACATTTCTCTCTTTTTCTCCTTTTTTATGGACTCATCAAAGCTAAACCAAGTTACATTATCCACTTAGGACAATGGGAATTCACCAAACTCTACCATAGTTTTAAACCCTGGTCTCTTCCATGTGGAAGATGATATCCGTCTATTTAGATGGTTATTAATTTATTATTGTTAATATAAAGAAAACAATGATCCTTAAGACTGAGATAATGAAAAGACTTGAGGACTTGTGATTTAACATTATATATGGCCCTAAAATTTGGAACAGAAGCACAAGATCTGTGTAATCAGGATAGGGCCTAGACAAGTCTGCCAGGAAACCTGGGTCCTTCAGGTATGGGATGAACTTTGGGAACACTGAGGATGTGATCTTAATTGATATCATAGACTATAGGAGTGGGGTGGTGCTATGACAACACTTATTGGGTCTTTGTTACAAGGCATCAGATTATTTCTATCTTTGGTGCTGAGAGTGTTGTGGTTGGAGGTGATTACATACAGTGATTAGTTGAATGCTGCACATTGCAAAAGGCCACATGCCATCTTTCCTACTTCATTGGAAAGGCTAGTGCTTCGGCCTCCAAATTGAACATCTTGCTCCACTATCTAATTCTATTCCAGTCTCAACATGAGACCAAGACACCAGATTTATACTGGATAATGGGCAAGAGTCCCTTTTGACTTATTTGTGTTATTGGTTGCAGTTGCTGTTTTTGGTCGAGGCTTTTAGCTATCCACTGATTTGGCAGCCTTGTTGCTGTTGTTCTTATAATCATTACATGAGATCAGGAAACCAAGGAGGCCACTTGCAGTTGCAGGAAGTAGTAACATTTGCATATGAAGGTTCCATCTGGCTCATCTGATAAAGCTAGTGGATGTAGTTCCAACTGAAGCCCAATGAAGGATAAAAGCTAGAAACATCTGGATACTAGCTACTGTTCATTCATTCAGAATTTATAAAGATTCATATTGCAAAGGATTAGTGATTTCTGTTTTGGCACCATTGAGACATAAGATTGATTAAACCTGTGTACCAAGGGCTTTCAGTAAATTTCCACGTTCCTTTTCTATTTGAGCACGAGCACGTCCATAACTTAATGCTGCTTTTGATAATGTACTGCCACTGGTACAATTATTTTCAGCACCATATTTCCTGCTATCATCTGATAACTTTGTACCTATCAAGATTTTGGGATTCAAGTTTGTTTTAGTAAAAGCAAAATGGAAGCCGTAAGAAGTGAAAATAAAATAACAGTAGAAACGTATCAAAGCTGCATTCTAACCTATTTCAACTTGTTTGGATCCAGTGACAATATAACCTTCTACACCACGAACTATATCCCTTTGGAAATGCTGGTAAAGAAGACAGCAGAATTTATAGGTTCAGAAAGAAGGAAGTGAATTCATAAAATTGTAAAGCTAAAGGAAGGTGAATGACCTTGCCAGCACGAGTTGATATGTAAAGCTTCTCAAGCTTTTGATGCTGCTGGAGTTCTGCCTCATCAGTAACTATATTATCTGAACCTCCATATCCTCCACCAAATTGCTTGAAGACAGCCTGAAGCAAAATTCAACAGAAGAAACAAGCATGATCTCAGCAAGGCCAAAGTAATGTGAAATCAAAAACTTGATTTCATGATTGAAATGCATGCGCCATTTTTATAATAGTCAGGTAGAGCAGTTTGAAAACAGAAGCATTTGGAAATAAACTGATCACTCAAAAGTACTAGATCAAAATAAAATTAAGTCAAATAAATACACATAGTGACAGTAGACAATGTGTTCAACATTTGCATGCAGCCATAAGAAATGCAACATGGAGTAAATCCTTTATTTTTTGAAAAAAGAAAAGATAACTGTATTTCAATTAAAGGAAGAAGTACAAGAGGTGATGTACAATAGGGGAACAGAAATAGAACAACCACAACACATAAGCTACACAGGCAGTAATCTATCACCATATAAATTAGCCCCATTGAGCACCAGATTTAGCTAGACCATCTGCAATTAAATTTTGTTCCCTAGGGATCCATTTCAGGTTTACATCCATAGAATTCAGAATATCCCTGGCTTCAGAGTTCAGATAGGAAATGAGCTAGTCTCCACGATCTGCCCTCTTTTCCTCCCAGCCACTTGATAGTGTTTGCAGAATCTCCTCTAATGCTTATACACAATAAATCCAAGTCTCTAGCAGCATGTACGCCAGTGAGCAGCCAACATTTTTTCGTTTTGTAGAGTTGGAAATCCCATGCAGTCCACTAAAAAGCCCAACATAAGCTCCTGTCCCCCTGCTGATTACTTTTCCAATTCCCACAGCACCTGGATTACCAAGAGCACTTCATCAAAATTAAGAGTCATCACCCCTTCCCATTAACTGAGATGCCCTTGAAGTACTCGGAGTTGGTGATCCACAAAAAGCATCTATGGGTAATGTGTGAAATCAAATCCTCTTGAGATCTGGGCATGTTTTCAAATATTCTGTTATTTCTCTCTCCCCAAACTCCCCACATCACAGTATGACTAACTGTTTGCCAAAAAAATCGACCTCTTTTGCTAAGCCCACTACCTTGCCATTGCCATAAAAAATCTACAATCTGCTCAGCAGTAACACAACTATACTCAATCAAGTTGAGAAAGTGGTGCCAAATCTTCCTAGTTACCTAGCAATGGAGAAGGAGATGATTAGCTGATTCCCCATCACTAAGATACAAACTACAAGCATGAGATGAGAGATATAAAGCTGCATTTGTTCTTCTGGAGGAGGTCATAACTGTTTATTTTCCTCAGGCACTACATGGATTATATCCTCCACATCCAATACCAAAATAGCTTACTCACTAAAAGCTGTAAAAAGAATCATTTAAACATTTGATTCATGCACTACATGCACCTGATATCCAATCATTGGCAACCAAAGGAAATTGATGATATTTGAACATGCTAACATCTTTGCAATTTTCTGAAGGAATAAGAAGACAACTCACTTCTTAACTTCCTTTTTGTTGGCAAAACCACTTTCAAATGGTAGGCAACACAACCTCATTAAAATGCAAATATATATTTTTTTTTGCTGTAAAGTCCTTTTCCTTCTATTAACCTTTTTGTTTTGTCTAATAAATGTTTGGTCTCTGTCAGAGGTAGAGTTAGACATCGAGCTCAGAAACCACTGAGCACATTCTAGCTTTTTATTCTCAAGACCATTTTCTAGGGTGTTTTTAGGATGGGTACCCACCCAGAAAGGAGGTCAAGCTGAAATTGAGACTCATCCTTGTAAACTGCTCAGTCAGAATATAAAGCCCAGGATTTGGGCAAAACCTGGCACAAGATGGCAACTTTATCCTTTTCAAAGGACAGTTTAACAACTCACCCACTTAATTCTCATTACACGAGAACTAGGGCACGAAAAATAATTCTATTTTAAGCACAACCCTTCCGTTTCCTTTATGATGGAAAAGTCAAACTACTCTTGTTTCATTGGCACCATTTTGGACGCTTTTTTATTTACCGCTTCAATACCCACATTGTAATCGGACTCACTTATCTATCCGGTTCATTCTCAGATTTGTTTGTTTCTTCTGGTTTTTCTTCACATGCCAGAAATTACAAATGTGCTCCAGTTTCCCAAAACGCCCATCCCCGCTGAGTGTTGTTTGAACCTTGAACATGTCAATTAGTTCGAAAGTTCACTGGTAACCAACAAGCTGACAAAACCAATTTACCTCCCTTGTCGCCTTCAAAAACGAAATAGATGAGAAGAAAACTAATAGTACCTTTGTATTATGATCAATACGATTGGTAATATAGAAACAAAAAAAAGAGGGAAAAATTCACAGAGTTTAAATCTCGAACGAAACCCATCGATCAAACAATATCTAAACCTGGATAAAAGAGAGACTCCTAATTGTCTGATCACTCAGACTACATTATCAACGAACGAAAGCCAATCAATTTAACAAGAGAGAAGGAGACAACACAAATTACAAGTCTTTTTCAAGGGTAATAAGGCGGAAGAGACAGATCTATCGCATAGGCCTAGAGACAATAAGATTAGGCGCAATTAAAGTTTTCTGAAGAAGAAGACCAGGGTTTCGCACCTGTTGTTGTTTGGCGACCTGTTCTCTAAGTCTGGTGGCTTGTTTCCTGATTGCTTCCATCCACGTATGGCTCTGAGAGTTTCGAGTTTCGGTATCAGAAACAGAGGAAAGTTTGAAAAGAAACAGAGAGACAGAGACAGAGAGAGTAAAATAGAGATGAATCCACGAAAGAAGGGGAGGGGGTTTTCAAATGAAATGGGGTTTAACTGGGTTGGTGGCACTTGTTATTAAGGCGCTGTTTGGGCAGACTTCTTTTATGCTTTCAAGTTTTAACAGTATAAAGTATAACGGATGGTTACCCAGATATGGCAAAAATATGTCATATTGGATACATCTCATGTACAACTTGTGAGATAATTTTATACAATTGATCATGTCATATTGGATAGGGCGATCTAAATCAGATCCGATTTTTAATCGAAGCCAATCTAATCCAAAAATATGACGGATGGTTATCCAAATATGGAAAAAATATGATCGGGTTAGATCGGATCATGATCCGACCCATTTGCATTCGTACGATCATGAATGAAAAAGAACCATAATTTAAGCTAAAAAATATTTGAAATAATAATATAAAATAATAACGGATAAAATAAAACACCAATACATGATTACTAATAAATATATTTGTCATTAATATTATCTTCATCAATAAATAAATTTAAAAAATAATTTTTATATAAATTCTAAAATATTAAAGGATTAAATAAAATAAGAGTAGTTGGACCAATGTAACATAGGTGTATTAAACCGAATCTTTCCCACAAACTATCCACACTATAGTGTGGCCCATCTATGAGAAAATAGTGTGGACGATAAATTGGGGTGTGGCCCATCCTTGTCCACACTATTTTGTGGATGGGGACCATCCACACCTAGCAAAACACTACAATCTACTGTGGACAGGACTAAAATGGTCCCGTTCACAATATTTTCACACTACCGAACGCCATTGCAATCGTCAAATACTATCCATATAAAATGAGGGTAAATCTTAACCTTCAACCTCATCTCCCCTCAACTTTGGCCTGCCCTTAAATCTCTTCTCATTTTTGGGATGAATAGACTTATAACCCCTATTACTTTAGTGGCAAGGACATTAAATGTCTATTATGTCCATATTAATTCCTAGACCTATTAAGTTAAGATTAATATTTCATTTTTTATGGCATAACAAATCCATTTTTGGATAAATAAAGGTTTAAGAGTTTTTTAGTTAAAAGTTTATGGATACTGTAGGCTGAAGGGTAAGGCAATCGATGAGGGGTTTACCAAAAAGGTAGTAGATGATTAGAGGGTTGGGTGAGGAGGCGAAGGCAAAGACTAGAGTGGAAAGAAGGGAACATTGAAAGAGGTAGGAAGTTAGGGCCCCATTTGGTAACATTCCGTGAGTGTTTCTCCTCTTCCTGCCATTTTCACAGAATAGAAATGCATTTTGCAAAAAAAAAAAAAAAGCGAGAGAAATGAGTCATTCTCGCGTGATAACAGTACCCAAAGAGCGCATTCTTTGGGACTTGGGAGTGACAAGGAGTGACAAATCGACACTCTTAGGGAATGTGCGGTTCCCACAACGTCCCTAGTAAGTTATGAAAACATGTGCGACGTTCCCATGAGAGAATTTGCAATTTTGTCATTTTTCACATAAAATGATAAACTCAAGCTCTAGAACAAGATTCTTCATTCGTTCAACCTCAACTCTACCATTGCACAATCCAGAGTGTTGAAAGTTGCTATTGTTAAGGGCTGTGATGGTATGCGATTTGACTACTCCTAGTTGGAGGGCAATCTGGACTCCAAATGGACAGCAAGTTGGATCGATCTGCAAAACAGTCTATTAGAGAACCCAGGGTAGCTAACCCGGTGAGGTCACTTCGATGCTTAAGTCAGTAAGTATACTGTAAATGCAAGCTGAATGCTTGGGAGCTTGAGTGATAGAGAGTAGAGTAATCACGCGTACCTTTGCCTTGAGGTTTCGAGTCTTTATATACTGGAGTAGCCGTGGGCTTCACAAAAAAGATCCGGGTTCTCTGGGATGTAGAGATAAGGTTGGTTCCATTTTTGGAGGAGGGTTGTACGTGGATGAGGCTTATCGTCCAGCTCCGATTCAAGCGGAACCGGGATAAGTTCTTATCGTGACCTCGGGAGATTCGAGATCTGTTGGCTCATCGTGATCCCAAGAGATTCGAGATCTATTGGGAAGGCCTTCGGAATTGGTTATAGGACGCTTTGGTCCGTTAGCTCTGAGTTGGAACTCTGATTCTTCAGTACCGAACTGGATTGGATACCCAAGGTGCCTCTACGCCGTGGCGGGTTTGGAGCCGAGGTGGCTGGGTACCTGAACTGCGAATGTTGCGAACTAGGCTTGCCCGACTGAGTTGTCATCCTTCAATCAGATCGCGCTTACTTTTAGTATTCCTTTGGGTCAGTACCCTTGGGTTCATGGTCACCATGAGCTCGCAGTTTTTGAAGAGCAGCTCATAGTTGGGTTGCACTTCTTGCTCCACCCATTCATTATAGAAATTATTAAGTTCTTTAACATTACCATCAACTAGTTACACCTGAACTCCATCCGAACCATAGTTGGCACGATCTCTTTGTTCCACTAGTATAACCGACCTCTTTCCTTAGACACTTTTAGTTCAATCTGTTCGATCAAGAAGAACTTCGCTTGCCTGCGTGGGGATACCCAAAAGAGTTACTACATCTCCCCCCGCCTTGGGTTCAAAATCCTGTTCGGCAGCTCGAACAAAGTATCGGCTTGGAAGAGGAGGTACTTTTTTGTCCGGAACCCTGAGGGGTGGCCCTTCTCGACTCATTGGCGAGTGCCCATCAAGGACCTCGGGGTGAGGCTAGATATGGAGACCAAGGCGGTCGTTAACTCCTAGAGGGACCTCAACCTAAAAATGAAAGATTTATTGGCCGAGGAAAAGCTTGTACGAGCTGGGCTGAGTCCTCTTGGTAGGCCTCCACCTCGGCGCTCATATTGCTCTTTCTCATTTTGTACTTACTTCAGTTCGTGACTAACCTTTTCCTTTTTCTCTTGAAGAAGCTATGCTAGACGTCGATGTAGAAAACCTTCTAAGGAGCTTCTAGAGGGGGAAGAAGAGGAAGGCCTCAAAGAAGTCTCGTCAGGAGGCCGGTCCTTCAGTTCCCGCCCCACCCGAGGTCGCTACGCCAGAGCCGATCTTGGCCGAGCTTCCGGAGTAGGAGATCCGTCCCCAACCTCCTGTCGTGGACCTGGACGAAGACCAGGATGAGGGAGCTCTGCCTCGCAAGCCCGAGAGTGCTTCAGTGCCCGAGCCTTAGCTCTTGAAGGAGAGAATAATGACCCCGGGGCTTGGGCTCCTCAAAAGTATAGACGTCATTTTTCCTGCTAAATTCGTAGAATGGGCTAACATGCCCACAAGTCAGCTCGGGGGTAGGGCTGCCAGTTACTGGATGGTGGTGAGTACCTCGCCTTTTTATTCTATTTCCTTATTCATCTGTTAATGGTACTTACATCTGCTTTCTATTCGCCAGGTGAACTTTTCCATTCATTCACTTGTCTACTAGTCTGAGATCCACCTGAAGCGAGCCCGAGAAGCCGAGGAGAACGCTCAAAAACTTTACCGCGAGCTGGATTTAGCTCGGGGTGAGGTTCTTCGAGCTAAAAAGGGAGCTCGGAGCCAGCAGGAGCTAATCATGGTACTAACGGAGGAGGAGAAACTCAAGCATGAGAACGAGAACCTCAATGCGATGATCAAAGAGCGTACCGAGATCTTTGAAACTGCCTTCTAGGAGGTGCGGGCTGAGGAGAGAGAGTGTGCCATCCAAGATTTCAAGGAGTCTCCGGAGTTTCACAATCTCTAGGTTGAGTACGAATCAAGCTCGTATCGGTCCTATTTCAAATTGTGCAAGTGGCTGATGCGACAGAAGTTTCCCGAGCTTGACCTCAGAACTGTTTCCATGTCAGATGTTACTCTTGAGATGGCAAAAGCGGCTAACGAAGAACCCGACTCCTCCGAAGAGGAAAGTGATGATGAAGTCCCTAAAGTGGGCCCGTCAGGAGAGGCAGGCTGAGAGGACGCGGAGGAGGACCGCATGGAAACTGACCTACCTGGTAGTTTGGACGCATAACCTTGCCTCTTTTCTTAGACCTCTTTGTATGTAATGTACATCTCGGGCCTCCGAGCTCGGTTATAGTTTTTTTTTTTTTTTGTACTCAAAATTCTACGTTAATGAAATATAAGTGTTTTTGGCAATCTTCTTGTGTAAAAAATTTTCTAAGTGTAGATTACTCCCAAGCTAGCGAGCTAAACCAAATAGGAGTGAACTTTTCCTAAGTATAGTTTGCTACCGAGCTGGTGAGCTCAACATTATTAAGAATGATATAATTACCGTTGCATGCCAGGACGATTGGACACTGTAGGGTACACACCCGAACTGTCTATGCCTGGGTCACTTACTTGTCTAAGTGTTGGTTATCCCTAAGTGCCAAGCTAACAAGCTCGGCTCCATGTGGGATTAACCTTATGTTACTGTACGCCGAGGTAAATTAGACACCATAAGGTTTATACCCGAGCTGTCTATGCCTCATAGGTGAGTAAGACTTGTTTGCCTATGCCAAAGAAGCAACTAGGACTTATCTGCCTATGCTGAGGAGGCGACTAGGACTTGTCTGCCTATGCCGAGGAGGCGACTAGGACTTGTCTCGGTGCCGAGGTCTTCTGTCAGCTCGGCACCGTAGTTCGTAGCCTTCTGGGAGTGACTCATAGTCCTCTCTTCAGTCCGTCATCTTTGGGTTGCAAGTTCACGAGTAGTACCTTCTTAGGTTATCAATATTCCATGCTTGTGGTACATGCTTCCCTTCTAAGGTTTCGAGCTCATACGTACCTCCCCCGAATAATCGTTTGACTCAGTACGATCCCTTCCATTTTGGTCTGAGCTTGCTAATACCAGGCTCTGGTACCATAACTTTTTGAAGAACCAGGTCACCGACGCGAACGTGTCGTTTTTTGACCCAGGCGTATAGTACCGAGCTACTCTTTGTTGGTAAGCTGCAGTTCGAATGTAAGCTAGGTCTCATACCTCTTATATCAGGTCTAGGTTGGTACGAAGCTCATCATCGTTCCTCTCCTTGTCGTAAGCCTCCAATCGTAGTGTGGGCACCTCGATTTCCACCGAGATCACCGCTTCTGTGCCATACGTGAGGTTGAAAGGGGTTTCACCTGTGGCCCAAAGGACACTAGGTAGTTCATCCACCCACAACCCCTTGGCTTGAGCTAAGAGAGTTTTCAGTCCGCGAAGTATCACTCTGTTAGTGACCTCTGCTTGCCCGTTCGCCTGAGGGGTGTACCATCGAGGTAAAATTTTGTTGGATCCCCATTTCGAAACACTAGTTTGGGAACTTAATATCTTCAAACTGTTTCCTATTGTTGGATATCAACACTCGAGGTAGTCCGAAGCGACATACTATATTTTTCCAAAAGAAGTTTTGTACGTTGCGGGCTGTGATAGTTACCAAGGGTTCGGCTTCTACCTACTTCATGAAGTAATCTACCGCTACGACCATGAACCTCCTCTACCCTGTTGCTGGGGGAAAAGGATTGAGGATGTCGATTCCCTATTATACAAAGGGCCACAGGCTAGTGAGGTATTTCAGATCGACGACAGGTTGATGGTGAATGTTGGCATGTCGTTGGCACCTGTCACATTTTTTTACGAGCTCGAGTGCATCTGCCTTCATTGTGGGCCAGTAGTAGCCTTGCCTTAATGCTTTCTGTGCGAGATCTCTGCCCCCCAAGTGTCCATCGTACAAGCCTTCATGGATGTCGCGAAGTACATGCTCAGCTTCTGAAGGTCACAAGTAGCGCATGTAAGGGAGTGTGAAAGACTTCCTGTACAATTGTACGTAAACTGATCTAACTGGGAATGGTGCCGCACTGGTCGAAGCTCCCATCGTGTGGTCGAGCTCGGTCAGCTCGGGGGTCACTGCGCTGAACGTGCATTCTGCTACAAAATCGGCCAAGACTTGAGCTTTGAATGCTGGACGAGGCTCATACCGGATATCGTATTCGCTGAGTTCGATGGACCACTTCGTCAATCTCCTAGATACCTCAGGTTTGAGCAGGATTTGTCTCAGGGGTCTGTTGGTGAGAATGACGATAGTGTGGGCCTGGAAGTACGGACGAAACTTGCAGGCTGCTATGATTAGTACTGAGCAGATGGGTCGTTGGACCCATCTAGGTCCCGACTCGATTTCTGGATACCTGGTTTCTACTTCCTGCAAAATTTTACTAACATAGTAGATGGGTCGTTGGACCCGTTCTACTTCTTTGATTAGTACTGAGCTTACCACCTCATCGGTTGCAGAGAGGTATAGTTTTAACACGTCCCCTTCTTCGGGTCGGGACCTAGATATCTTTTTAGTTCGTCAAAGGCGAGCTGGCATTCTTCAGTCCATTCGAAATCTTTACTCTTTTTTATCGCTTTGAAAAAGGGTAGGCAGCGATCTGCCAACTTGGACATGAAGCGGCTTAGGGCGGCTATCCGACCAGTCAACCTCCGAACCTCTTTTATTTTCCGGGGTGGTCTCATATCTAGAATGGCTTTTATTTTATCCAGGTTGGCCTCGATGCCACATCGGTTGACTATATAGCCTAGAAATTTGCTCGAGGTGACTTCGACGATGCACTTATTTGGATTTAGCTTCATGTTATAGCTTCGCAAAATTTGGAAAACACTTTTTAAATCATTCAATAAAAAATTCAAAAACTGGGTCTTCACGACCATGTCATCAACATAACACTCTATTTTATTACCAATTAACGGCTAAAAAATCTTATTTACAAGCCATTGAAAGGTTTCCCCAGCATTTTTTAATCCGAAGGGCATGACCTTGTAACAGTATAACCCGAGTTCAGTTATGAAGGCGGTCTTCTCTTCATCAACAAGGTCCATCCTAATCTGGTTGTAACCGGAATAGGCATCCAGGAAGCTCAGCAGCTCATGCCCTAAGGTTGTGTCCACCAGGTGGTCGATCTTGGGTAGCGGGAAGCAATCTTTTGGGCATGATCTATTCAAGTAGCTGTAATCGACGCACATGCGCCACTTGTCATTGGCCTTTTTCACCAAAACTGGGTTGGCCACCCAACTCGGGTAGTGGACTTCCCTAATGAAGTCTGCCGGTAGGAATTTCCCAACCTCTTTATCAACTACCCTCTAATGTTCCGGGGTGAGGTTGTGCTTCTTCTGCCTTACTGGCCTAACTAAAGGGTCGGTGTTCAATTTGTGAGTTATAACTTTTGAATCAATTTTGGGCATTTTTGCCGTAGACCAAGCAAAAATATCTAAGTTTTTGAGTAAGAAACTTACTAGTTGGGAGCGGAGTGGTTCGTTGATCGAGACACCGATCTAGAGAGTCTTGGCCGGTTCGTCAACAGAGATCGGTATATGGACTGTCTCCTTTGTCGGGGCAGCTCGCTCGTCGGTGTACTCTGCAGGTCATTCGAGCTCGACATCTTCTGCTAGCTTCACCTTTCCTTTAAGAGCAACTACGTAGCATTTGCGTGATTCGAGCTGATCACCTTGCACGACTCCCACCCTGTAATCAATTGGGAACTTCATCACCAAATAGTAGGTGGATACTACCGCACGTAGAATATGCGTGATGGGCCAACCTACTATGGCGTTATAGGGGGAGGGAGTCGCGATTACCAGGAAGGTATGCTCAAACCACATGATAATTGGCCACGTGCCGATCTCTACAGGTACTGTGACTCATCCAAGAGGTATGACCTCCTCGCCACTGAACCCTACTAAAGGGGTATCTGCCAGTTTCAGATCGCTTTGTTGTAGCTGTAATTTATCGAACATTTCCTTGAAGAGTATGTCGGCCGAGCTGCGCGAGTCTACTAATATCCGCTTTACTTCGAAGTCATTGATCCAGAACTTTACTACTAGAGCATCGTTGTGAGGATATTGGATCCCGCGTGCATTGTCCTTAGTGAAGTATATCGGTTCTTCAAGTTGAGGTCACTTTGGCGGGTTTTCCTCTTCATTTTCTAGCTCACGGAACGAGGTCCTCCCGACTTCCAATGTACACCTTGCGATGATGGACCCATCGGTAATCATGTTAATTACCCCGCGGGCCGGTCTTTCTTCTGGAAACTGTCATGGCGGTTGCTCGTTCTACCTGCTAGCTTCTGGGGCATTCCTCCTTTGGTCTCCCTGTCGGTCTGCCTGCTGATCTGTGTGTCTCCCTTGTTCGCGTATCCACGTCGAATGAGTTCCTTGATCTCATCGTGAAGGTTCTTGTAGTTCTCTGTACTATGTTCGTGATCTCGATGAAAGTGGCAATAAACATTCGGGTTCCTTGCTGTTGGGTCTCCCCTTAGCCTGGGAGGCCATTTGACGAAGGAGGAGTCCTTAATGGTCATTAGGATCTCTCCTCTTTTAGCATTCAAGGATGTGTAGTTCGTTCTCTCCACAAGTGGGGTCCTGGAGCGCTGACCTGATTTACGAGATCGCGAGGGGGACCGACTTCTAGAGTTGTTTCTTCCCCTGCTCAGTTCCTTCACTTTTTCTCTTCCTCTTCTCTGGTGGTGGGTTATTGACCTTCTAATTGATCTCCTCCTCGGTGCCAATGAACTGATTTGCTAGCTTAAGGAACTCAGTAATGTTCTTCAGTTTATTTGCTACAACATGCCATTTAAACTTCTTGTGGGTAATTCTCTTCTTGGTTGCAGTGAGTCTTGCTGTCGGGTTGAGGTCTGGTATCTACAGGCAAGTGTCGTTGAAGTGTTTGATATAGCTCCTGATCAATTCTCCTTCCCTCTGAACCACATTGAGAAGGCTTTCTTGGGACTTCAGACACTTTTTGCTGGTGATGAAATGTGTAGTGAACAAGTTGGAGAACTACGACCAGCTTTTGATTGAGCCCGGTGCGAGGTTCCGGTACCAAGTTCAAACTACCCCTTTAAAGGTAGTAGAGAAGGCTACACACATGCAAGACTTATTAGCCCTAGCTAGGTGCATCTGGGACTAGAAAGAGTCCGGACTAAAAAGAGTCCACGTGGCCATTAGGATCAAAGGACCCGTCGTACTTGTCTAACGGGGGCATCTTGAAGTCTTTTGGCATCGGGAGATAGAGGAGATGACCTACAAAGTAGTGGAGGTGCGGTCTTTGTAGCCACCAAGATCGCTTCTTCCTTCCCTTTGGTTTGCTCTTCTCGTTGGCTTGGCTTTGCTGGCGCACTGTTCTTGATCGAGGTACGGCGTGTCTTGCGACGTCTCTGTTGCTGCTTTTTTACCAACTCGGCATTGGTGCTACTGACTTCAGTTTGATCTAGTACTACGTCCCTGTCACGAGGCAGATCCTGGTTTCTCGAGGGATTTTGGGGCTGGCTATCATGAGGGGCGGAGAGGCCTTGTCTCGAGTTCGCACCTCAAACCCTCACCTGGTTGTCTGCTCACGAGCCATCATTCTCTCGCTATGAGTACTGAGGCGGATTAGGTTGCCTGTCCCCGGACCTACTTCTGACATTTCCTTGTGAGGCTGGCGGAGTGTGTTGACCGTCTCTCCTCCCTCGGGGTGAGACCTGACTCCTGAGAGGAATCAGTGCTTGTGAGTTCTCTTCGCTCTGATGGGGGGATCGCCTGATCTTTTGGTTAATCCCAAGGCAGTTTGGGTTCTGACCGTGATGGGGCCCTAGGTGCCGAGGTGGAACCGGCTGCTGGTTTGGCTGTAGTGGAGGGAATTGGTGTTGATATTGCTGGTAGAAGTAATATTGTTGGTACTACTGGAACTGCTGGACCTGCTGCATCTGGATTTGAATAGCCCGAACTCATTGAACGAGGTCGTGGAACTGGGAATGCCCCACTCTGGGAGGAACCATGGAGGGCTCAGAGAAAGTTGCGCCTACCACTGGGGGAAGTGGGGCGCTCACCTATGTGGTGTTCGGTGGTGTAGTCAGCGATGGGAGTCCAGACGTTGTGAGCGGAATGGTGAATTGACTGATGCACACCGTAGGAGCTTGGGGGAAGGTTGGCTGCTGGGCTTGCCCCCCGGTGGTGTTCATCTCGATGCTTTTCCCGGTGTGGTTGGAGGATGCCATTGAAGTTGAAGTTGAATTTGAAACTGCAAAGAGATAGAAATGACCTTTCGATCGGACTCCCACAGACGATCCAGACTCCAGATGGACGACGAGCTGGATTGATATGCAAAATAGTCTATCAGAGAACCCGTGGTAGCTAACCCGACGAGGTCGCTCCGATGCTTAAGTCAATAAGTATGCTGTAAATGTGAGCTGAATGCTTGGGAGTTTGAGTGCTAGAGAGTAGAGTAATCGCGCGTACCTTTGCCTTGAGGTTTTGAGTCTTTATATACCGGAGTAGACGTGGGCTTCATGAAAGAGCTCCGGGTTCTCCGGGTTGTAGAGATAAGGTTGGTTCCATTTTTGGAGGAGGGCGGTACGTGGATGAGGCTTATCGTCCAGCTTCGATTCAGGAGGAACCGGGATAAGTTCTTATCATGACCTCGGGAGATTCGGGATTTGTTGGCTCATCGTGATCCCAAGAGATTCGGGATTTGTTGGGAAGGCCTTTGGAGTTGGTTATACGACGCTTCAGCCCGTTAGCTCCAAGCTGGAACTCCGATTCTTCAGTCCCGAACTGGACTGGATACCCAAGGTGCTTCTACGCCGAGGCAGGTTTGGAGCCGAGGTGGTTGGGTACCCGAACTGCGAATGTTGCGAACTAGGCTTGCCCAGCTGAGTTGTCATCATTCAATTAGATCGTGCTTACGTGTCCCCTTCCTGTTAGGTCGTGCCAAATCACCCTTCATCAGTCTGGATGGCGAATGACTAGAAACACATCTCCGATTGGCTAGAATCATTTACACAAGTAGGGTTGTCTTCCTTCTTGATGTTTCTTCTTTTTAGACATGTTGATGCTCTATTTTGTGATCATTTCATCTGTTTCTACCAACCTGAGTTCTTTGACAACCCTCTCTTCTCTACCTGTGCCTGAGCTTTGATCCTATTTGATCTAGATTCCTTCCTTCATGGTATTTTTGTTTTTAGTTTGTTGTATTGAATTGAAATGTGGGGTTTTGTTTTTCGTGTTTGAACTGATACCCAACATCAATATACCCATGAATCTCATTTTTATACCTAATGCTGTCCGATCCGAGGTGGTTTGAACCAAGGACGTACTCAACTAATCCTACCAACTGGACGAAGTTGAGGTGGAAGGATGAAGCCATAAACCAAAGAGATCTGCAACCATAGAAGGGGTTAGAGGCCCGAGGAGTTATTCCCCGGGTAGGTACTCCAACACTCAAGTTAGTAAGAGAAAGTGGTCAATCAGGACAAGCAAAGTAAAACAACATTGGTCCAAACCAATGTGATGGATAAAGGGGAGCAAAGGTGAGTCGAGAGTCCAAAGTCCTTACCTTGAGTGAGGGGTGCCTATATATAGTCGAGCATCCATGTCATAGCCGGATTGGGCTTTTGGAGTTGTTGGGGTGAGGTTATCCATCGAGGTCCTCGGCGAGTTCCCCTTTCCTTGATGGAATCAGTTTCCTTAACCGTGTGAAACTCTTCTCTTGAATGCACTCTTCTGTCATGTAGTCTCAGATGGCAGTGCTGATACACACCAAAGAGGGCGGCCACAAAACTTGACATGTGGCATCCTAGGCCAGCTCGGACACCACCCGAATATTACCATCATATTGCAAACTCCTTGATAGCTTTCTCTGGTACTGGCCAACATTATTTCTAGTTTATAATATCAACCAAGTAAAATCTCAAATTTTATTTTTTGGATGATTTAGTAGGCTAATGAAATAACAATAGGGAAAGACTGAACGGTTCAGACTTTACAACAATTGGTATTTACATTGACTAGATCCAACCGAGAAAAGGGTGGTTTTGATGAATCTCCTCTGATAGAAAAGTTAAGTTTTCTTCTTGATGCTTCAAAAAAAAGAGGTGGATTTTCACTGATTATTTTTTTTTTGGTGGATGCTGCAAAATATTGGATGTCCTTAACTTACTGATTTTTTACTCTAACCAAAATTACAAAATTTCATTGACTCCACAGTTGAGTTGTGGATTGTCATCAAACATATAGGAATTAAGCTTAGAAATTCTTTACCCATCTTTCCTTTGTTTTTTATGAATTTTTGCCCAATTTTTCTGAATGAATCCAAAAGTTGTTTCATTATATTTGAATCTGAAAGAAACAGTACTCCAAAAAGATAATAAGAGAATAGAAAGGAAGAGCTACTCTGAGATTATATAGATTGCATTACAACTCTTTGTAAAACTTGGAACAATCTCAAAATTTTGTGTGAAATTCCCCTTAGTAACCTCCCCTACAAAAAAAGAAAGAGCACTGTGAATTTGATAGTTATGTTGTTCATTGGCTAATAAATGACCGAATTTTTTATGTGAATTTATGGTCTTCTTTTTTCCAGGTTCATTTGATAGTTAAGAGCATTGTGAATTTGAGGTATTTATGGTTCATTTTACAGTTGTTGTTCTTTTTGTTAATTTTAGGCTTAATGGGGATGGATTTGCATAACTAATGTTAAGAAATAGTTTTATTATTCCAATGTTGTTTCTGTTTCTATAGAACAAAAATCCGTTCTCAAAGAACAAATTGCCAAACACATCTGTTATTCCCAAGGAGCAAGAAATAAAATTCTTGTTCTATAGCAGGATTTTCTAAAAGAACATGAACATATGGGAACATTGCCAAGTAGGGCCTAGAGTGCCAGAGCTCTCTAGTGACCTCAGGATGATCTCGTGAGGAGGGCTTCGAGCCTCTCTTATTTATAGAGTAAGAGGGACCAGCTATAAGAGGAAATGAGGAATACAATGGAGGAAAACTTTCCCACTTTGGAAAGGCAATTAGAGTTTGTTAGGTCTAAAATAAGTAAGTGATATAGGGTTTTGCCACATGTCCATGAGGAAAGAGTTCTCACATTTAAAATCTGCACGTGAACACGTTCTTAACTATAACCCCTTCTAAAAACTCACATGTGGTTACGTGTTGCATTGGGTCTGTCAAAGAATAGCACCATGAGTGGCTCGATGTCGCAATTGCATTGGGTGTCACCTTAGTGGTCTTTAGCAATGTTTGATTAGGTAGTGAAGTAGATGTGATAGCATACGGACTATCGCAGGCATAGTGTTAAACATGTTCTGTAGTAATCTACGATTCATTACTCGAGCTATTGTGCCCTAGATACTTAGCTGCCATTATAGTGTCTTCTCTTGCGGTCATGTGCTCAAGGTACTATCACTTACCAATGTTTTCAAAATTGATTTGGAGGTTAAACTGTTTTGCCTCTAGGTCATGGGTCATCGGTTTGACCGTCCGGGTTAAATAAGTAAAGTTATGATGTCATAATTAAAATAATTAAAAATAAAATGTAATATATACACTTGTATAAGTAGCCAAAAAGTCTAAAATTTACGATATATAATACATAAAATACAACAAAAAAAACATAAAATTGCAAACCATCTAACATTCACTAATCAAAACAGAAATATATTTTCATACCTTAAGATTTAAGAGGTTCAGATTTAATGAAAATAAAAAATATATCATTACAAAAAGAAAAATTATCAATAATATAATATCCATAACAAAAATTATCATTTATCAATATGAAAGAAATTGCCATTTTCCAATTGGTGGCAAAGAAAAACAATATTAAGATTCATAACTGAATTTTAGAAATAAGAGAATTAGATGAAGATAAAATAAAAGATTACCTCTTTGAAAGGGTTGACAACTTGCAACTGTTTAAAAAATTAGAAAATATATTAGAAATGTAGACTGAATGCCTGAATGGTCGTTCTAGAAAAGCTTACCCAAAACCCCAAAACAAAAACGAAAGTTTTCTAATTACAAAGTTTCAGATGTTTGAATCGTTTGATATTTTGATTTCTAGAAAGAAATTAAATTAAAAACTCAAAAACTAAAATGAAAAACTTACCGAGGAGATTTTGAATCACCCAATGCTTAGTTGCTTACAGTTGCTGATGTTAATGTGGAAAACTCAAAAATGGATGTGAAAAATTACAATCGTCAACATTAATTACTGGATTGGAGTCATTGACCTTAAATCTTTGTTCTAAACTTGATTTCGCATTAAACCCCTATTCCTCTTTCATTTTTTTCTCTAAGAGTTTGGAAACTTGAAACCCTAAACGAAATAAAAAGTAAAATGAAAGAGGTGTCGAGATTAAGCCAGGAGTTTGGAACACGATGGTCATTTTCAAAATCATACGAAATCCAAACCTTTACCCACTAATCGTATCATCCCGTTTGCTGGTTCAACTATCCAGGTTGATGATTTGTCGACTCAATCAACGGTTTTTTTGTAGAACAATGGGTTTTGATGAAACTGGACCCATAAAGGTGACCGAGTGACAGTTCGGACGGTTTGACCGTTTGGGTCAACAACAATTTAAAAACATTGGCACTACCAGTGGTAGCATTAGTGTGATATCGCAAGCAGCATTGCAAGTTTTTTGGGGTTTTGGGGGGTTGAGTCTAGATTTTGATTACCATCAATGTGATTCACACTTGCTCTGGCGGTGGATATGACCTTCATCATAGGTGTAGACATTCAAATTTTCATGGGCTTCTAGATAGACCCTACCCCCTTAAACTCAAATTTGCTCATGGGCCTTAATGTGGGTTCTTCTATTTGAACCCTACCCCATACTCTCAAATATGTGCATGGGCTGATGGGCCTTAATAATTGGGTTTTGCTTTTGCAAGTCCATTAGCATAATGGAAGGGTTCATGTGGGACCCATATGAAGTCAAATTCAAATTTAAATTCAAAGTGAATTACAAGTAGGGGTGGCAACGAGCTGAGCTTTTCACGAGTTGTTCGACCCAATTCAGTGGCTCGATTGTTAAATGAGCCAAGCTCGAGCCTATTAGAGCTCGGCTCGTGAGGCTCGCGAGTCGGCTCAAATAATAATAATAATAATAATAATAATAAAATTATAAAAAATAATATATATAATTATTAATTTTTTAAATTTAAAATAAAAAAGCTTATATATAATTTTTATTTTTATAAAATATTTTTTCTCAAAATCGAGCTCGAGCTTATGAACTTTTGACTCAAGCCGAGCTCGATCTCAAGGTTCTGGCTTGAACCTTGTAGAATAGTCTCGAGCCGAGCTCGAATCCACCCCTAATTACAAGTCTTAGTGATTTATGGAAATAATCCAACTAGAGCCCATCTCAAATCCTAAAGGTGGAAATCTAGTCAATGATTAAAGAAAGAATAATTAATTGAAATTCATTCTTTCGATAAAGGGCAAATTGCCAGCTTTCTTATTTATGAAATGTAACTAGAGCCAATCAAATCTCTAGTCAGTCAAGGTACATCTTCCCATAAATGGAAATTAGCCAATGATTAAAGAGAGAATAATGGATGATAAATAATTCTCTCCAAGAAGGACAGTAAGAAGGCTCTTAGAGAAGGAGGAAGCACACACACTATCTTCTAAAAGGACAAGGTCACAACATTCTTGAAATCTTGCTGAACCCTTTTTTGATCAAGCTTTCAAAGTCCATTTAAAGGAAGCAATCTTAACCACGTTCTGAAGTACAGGAGTACATCATCCGACCTTCGACTTCAACTCTAATATAAATCTTCAAGTTGCAAAAGTATTCCATCAAGAGAGAATAAGAGGTTCTATCTCTTTTATAAGAGAGTTTCAAATAGAAATAGTTTGTATCTCATTTACTTTAAATATAACAAAATCAATTTATCTGAATCTGTCTTCATTTTTTTATATTTGGATTTATACACGAAATTTGTGTTGACAATAAGTTTTGTAGTAGTTACTTGTGTTATTATGACCTTCGTCGCAGGTTTTGCAATTGTTTCCTACTTCTACTTGTGTTATTACTTGTGTTAGTCATCAAACATTTGATGATTTTACATAAGGGCAAAATTGGTATTATAATATGTTTAAATCCATGACATCAGCAAGCATGCAAGAAATGGAATCTTACCGTAACCTCTATATAAAATTGTCGGTTAAACCTCTATTGTCTCCCTACCATAATTTATCTTGTGTTTGCTTGGTTGGGATGTATCTACCCCCTTATATTTTCTATTATATTTTTTAGTACCATTATTTGTAGTTTTGCATTGGTTCCATGAGCTGTTTTGTTATCAATAACCTCAACTACTTTTGTTTTGAGATCCAAATTATTTAGGTTCCTTTGGTTATAAAGAAGAAGAAGAAAAAAAATCTTAGGTTCCTTCCACACATGTATCCATAGAAGGGGCGTCATCCTATGCAAATAGTCCCACTCCAAAATAAAATAGTTTTACCATTTCCCATACACTATTTAACTACACTTTCAAAAAAACAAAAAAATAAAAAACCGTTAATATTCTAAATTAAGTTTTGGCCTATATGTAAGGGCACGTATTATGTATGTGTGCAAATTGAGGGTAAAGATAAAGTTAAAATTCTACATCATTGATCTAGCCACTTTCGGATTTGATGCATGGATTTGATTTCAAAACATTAAATAGAGTTATCTTGTGCCATAGAGGAGATGGGATATCTTAGGGATGAATGGATACTGGGAGTATCATGGAGGTTATCCCATGCTTTCTATTTGGAAATTGGAGGGGTGCTAAGCGACCATTTTGACTATTGCGAGCTGATTGAAGAGTAATGTTTTCAAAACCAATTCTAGAGGTTGAACTGTTTTTGCCTTTGGGTCATGGGGTCACCGGTTTGATCGTCTGGGTCGAACGAGTAAACTCATAATGCCACAATTAAAATAATTAAAAATAAAATGTAATATATATCCAAAAAATACATAAGATGCAACAAAAGAATCATAAAATTGCAAACCATATAACATTCACTAATCAAAGCAGAAATATGTTTTCTTACCTTAAGATTTAAGAGGTTCAATTAAATAATGAAAATGAAAAATATATCATTATAAAAACAAAAATCATCAATAATCATAATATTCATAACAAAAATTATCTTTTATCAATATGAAAACAATTGCCATTTTTCCAATTGGTGGCAAAGAAAAAAAATCAAGATTCATGACCAAATTTCAGAAATAAGAGAATTAGATGAAAATAAAAACAAAAAAGTACCTCTTCAAAAGGGTTGACAACTTGTAGCCATTTAAAAAATTAGAAAATATATTAAAAATTTAGAATGAATGCCTAAATGGTCGTTCTAGAAAAGCTTACCCAAAAACCCAAAACAAAAATGAAAGTTTTCTAATTATAGAGTTTTAGATGTCTAATCATTTGATATTTTGGTTTACAAAGTTAGAAATTAAAAAGAATACCCAAAAGTAAAATGAAAACCTTACCAAGGAGAATTTGAATTACCCAATGCTTAGTTGCTTACACCGCCTATGTTAATGTGGAAAACTCAAAAATGGATGTAACAAATTATAGTAGTTGGTGTTAATCACTGGATTGGAGTTGCCAGCATTAAATGTTTGTTCTAAACTTGATTTCTTCTTCTCAAATCTCAAGCGCAATAAGCATTGCACCCCTGCTCCTCTTTTGTTTTTCCTTTGAGAATTTAGAAACTTGAAACTCTTAACGAGACAAAAATTAAAATGAAAGATGGGTTGGGCTTATGATACACCAACAATTCCGGAAAATATCAATCAAGATGAGCATAAAGTTAGATGTTCCACCTGAATAAGGAAAGCGACACATTGAATGGATGATAATTACATCTACAAATAAAGGAAATTTGTCAAGACAGATTTGTGGAGATAATGGACCTCTAATCAAGGAGAACAGATGGAGAGAATTATGTCACGATGATTTCCTATAATCAAGGAGATTTGCTTCTTATTTGTTAAGTTGTTTTGGTTAATTATTTTGCATGACTTTATATATTGTCATTTGCTGTATTATGAGAGGGGGTGTGAAATAATATCCAAATTTTCTACCTAATCTTCTTAGTTGCCTTCTCTCATTCTGTTTCTTCCCCATTCTTCTTTCCTCTACCTTCACGTAGGAGTAAGCACTCGTTCGAAAGAGTGCCGGAGCCGATACGAGGCCATATCCGCTTAAGTTGGGAGTTTGGGACATGATGATCATTTTCAAAATCATTTGAAATCCAAACCATCACTTGCTAATCGGGTTGTCCGGTTCGTCGATTCAACCATTTGGGTTGACAATTTGATGACTTAATCAATGGTTTTTTTGCAGAACAATGAGTTTTGATGAGAACTGGACCTAGAAAAGTGACTGGGTGATGATTTAGATGATTGGACCATTCAAGTCAATGACAGTTTGAAAACATTGTTGAAAAGGCAATTTTATGTTGCTAGAACACTTTGTTTGAATGCATGCATGCTTCATATATGTGGCAAATACATCAGTGAACAAAGTATTGGATATGGAATTTGCATTAAAAATTTGAAATATTTGTATGATACAACACCATTATACATGTAGCTGAAAACATGGGAAAGAGACTTTTGGAGAATGAGAGGCAATGAAACAAACTAAAATATCACCACTTTGTATATTTATTTAACTTTTCTATCTTTCAATTAAATGGAGGGTCTGGGATATGGTTAGAATATTTTAAGGGAATTACTTTAGTGGTAAAAAAAAGATTTGAGTAGTTTTTAATAAACAAGGGTGCTATTGTCTTGGAAACAGATAACCAACGTTAAAAAACTGATTTTTTTCGTATGTAAAGGGGGATAACTTTTGCTGTTTAGGGCCAACAGCCTATGCTATATGCTATTGAGAGAGTTTTTGGGCTGAATGGCAATTCACCTATTCACGCCCATGTTTTTTTGGTTAAAATAAATTAGGGGGTAATTACTAATTTACCCACTCTCATTGGTAACATGGCATTCCCAAAAATTCTCTTAATAGCATAGGTTGTTGGCCCCCCAGGAGCCAAAGTTTCTCTTGTAACGGGTGCTGATAAACACACAAATAGAGTCTACTGCTTGGTGGGACATATATATATATATATATATATATATATATATAATTGTGTTCTCAATGAAGTTAGAGTTATTCTCAATGTAAAGGGGAATAACTTTGGCTGTTTGGGGCCAACAACCTATGCTATTGAGAGAGTTTTTGGGCTAGACATGTTCATGGTGATTCACCTATTCACGTTCATGTTTTTGTTTTTGGTAAAAATACATTAGGGGGCAATTACTAATTTACCCACTCTCATTGGCAACGTGGCACCAGAGGCGAGCCATGGCCCCCCCTATGATTTAGAAAATCTTCATAGTAATACACAGTTTTTTATGTAAAATTTCCCCTCTCCCCACTGTCCACCTCAATGGTTGACCCCCCCTATGGGTCCATCTATATTTCATTTAGGTTTTGGCCCCCTTTATCAAAATTTTTTGGCTCCACCCTTACGTGGTGTTTCCAAAAACTCTCTCAATAGCATAGGCTATTGGCCCCCAACAGACAGTTTTTCTTGTAACGGGTGTTGATAAACACACAAATGCATAGAAAGATGTTTACTAAGAATAAAAAGATATAATTGTGTTCTCAATGCAGTTAGAGATGTTCTCAATGTAGTTAGAGCTTTTCCTTATTTTACTTTTCCTCTTTCTTCTTTTCCTTTAAGGCAATATAGTTATTGATGCCTTGATGGTCACAAATGTGCTTACACTAGGGATAAATTATTGCTATTATGTTAGTATTGTTAATATCAAAACAACTGAGTTCATTTATTTATTTCCATTTACCAAATAGATATCTCCTGCAAGGTTTAAAAAATCATTACGTATCCGGCCCTTCCTGATATGCCCCTACAGGGGTTGTATCGGGTCAGAGCCTGGTTCAGAGGGTGGCTGGGACTTAAACTGGCACCTCTGAACCAAAATCGAAAAAAAGCGGAAATTAAAAAAAAGGGCTGATACTGGTCAATGGTGTATCGGCGAGTATTGATACTTTGAACCTTAATCTCCAGTGATGCCACGTCTAGCAGAATGCTGAATCTTTGTCATTTTGTAAACCAGTGTTTTTAGTACACCTTGACTCATTTGTAGGATTTTATGTTCAACTTTCCTAAAACTTAGGTTTTAGTAAAACATTGTTGACTTGGTTTTTTTTTTTAACTTGGGTGGTTAGATTGTTGACCCGTTCAACCTAGTGTTTAGGTCATGTGTTGCACATTTAATGCACATGCTAACTTTCGGAGGTTGTAACTTTGTGCCCAGTAGACTTGTTCATGGGCCACCGGATTCGAGCTAAGCTTTGTCTATGTATCAATAGAATACATTCAGGCCCGAGCCCGTGCCCGACCCGACCATTGGGCCTAGGTCTTGAGTCTGAGCTCGACCCTCATATAAAACCCAAAACCTAGGCCCAAGCTTGATCCTGGCCATAAGTTTGAAAATAGATTGTTTTTTTCTTTTTTATTCAATGAAAATGTATTTTATTTATATTAAAAGCCCTCAAAACTCAAAAATAATAAAATATCTCACTATTACTTGAGAAAAAGAGGAGGAACAAAGAAAAAAATATCCTATATACATTTTATTGAATAATATATGTTTTTCATTATATATATTATCAAGTCGGGCTTGAGCTTGGGCTAGGCTTTTTTGAGAAAGCTCGAGTCTGGCTCGAAAAAAGGTCATGCCCAAAATTTTAGGCCCGAGTCTAAGCCCACAGGCCTAAAATCATGTCCAAGCCCAACTTAGAATGGGCTGGCCCACTCGGCCCGTTGGGCTACCCAGCCCATGAATAGGTCTAGTGTCCAAATGTCTGATTGGAATGATTTTTTTTTTTTTTTTTTTATTTTGGATAACTTTTTGAGATCTATGCATCCCAAGGTATCTTCATTTTTTTTGCCAAAAAAAATTTTCTAATCTCAAATCACAAATTTTAGCATTTTTTATAAATTAAATATAAAATAATGCATATATTGCATATAGAATATGATTATATATTATTTATTGATAAAATGTGTATATAAGTGTATTTGCTAATATGGCACAATTTAATCCATTTGACCAAACAGACCAATGATTCATTACCCAGAGGTAAAAACGGTTCGGCCTCTGAATATGCTATTAAAACATTATGGTAAACACACAAAGCAAAATGATTGAGAATATAATTGAATTAATGACGCTAGCTACAGAAATTGAAATATTTGCTTTGCCCATTGGGTGTTAGTTAACCCACTTTGGACTCGACTTGATACTTATTCTACTGAACCACTATGAGAGAGAGAGAGAGAGTGCAGCCTGCTGGGTAGTGTTTACACCTTTGGAAGAAGACAAGCAGATTGTCCACAAAAGCGAGACCACAGTTATGACAAGTCACGAGTCTAATGTCTTTGATTAATGGCATTTGGAATTTTCAATTCCAGTTTGTAACTCACTTGGACGGCACCAAGCTGCGACATGGCGTGTTCTTCCAGGCGAATTGATCTTTTATATCGAGAGTTTCTAAAACAAACGAAAACCATTTCATTTTAAAATAATAGATTAATTGATCCTTGAAACAAAAACCCATAAATCATATTTTGACTTTTTTTTTTGTCACATAAACCATTTTCATTCCGAATCGATTTTTAAAACATTGCTAAAAATCACTATTCTCAAGTTCAGGAGCAAAATCAATTTATTTTTGCTTTTTAAAGGCCGTGTTTGGAAACAATGCAAATAGAGTGTAGATTTATGTTTAGGGTAAATTTGAATTCTGGTTCACTTTTGAATATCATATTTATGCATTGACAAATGACAACGGATCAATACATATTTACATTGATAATAAATGTAAAAGTACATCAATAAAAAAGAAGTAACTTTACATTCAAGTGGGCTTTTGATAAATAGAAACATATACTTTATTGGAATTCATGTTTGTATCCATTACAACTAAAAGTCTGTTTGATAAAAAGATAAATTTGTCAATACAAAATTAATTCAATTTTACAATTTATATGAACCGTTTTAACACTCTACATGTTTGCATCGTTTCCAAACACAGCCAATAAAAACACGATTCATTAAAGGGACATAACATTTTTAAAAGAAATAAAAACAAAACATTCATGTCATATAACACCCCCTCGAAATAGGGTGAAGTTTCTTGGGCGGCCTGACTCTTTGTTTGGGTGATTGTGAATAAAACCATCAGACAGGCGGATTAGTTGAAAGTGATGTCACATTGGATACCTGGATGGATTATCTGACTATTTAGATGGGATGCCTTTGCCCTTTGGTGATTGGTCTAGCTCCACCTTAAAGCTATCAATGCATACGCCACGCCACCAATCAACTGTTTTTAGTCATGTTTTAATAAATTAATGGCTAAACTTTGATTCCAGATTCCTAACTTGCCACGTGTCATGTTCCGAGAATTGGAAGCTGCAAAGGGACGGGATGGGTCCTACTTAATTACCACATCAGTTGTCCCAAATGCATCCCAATCAACAGATCAAGAATAATAGGTTGGTTTGCCCCAGTCCTGGTTACTCCGGAGTCAGGACTACCCTTGACCGGTTTATTTGCTGGACTGAACGAATCGCCCGAGTTGAGACCCAATTTTCCAACTACATCGGAGCTGACTAAAGCAGTCATCAGCTCTCGACCTTTCAAAACCTAGTACAGGTGGCAATTTATGGGTCTAGACAAACATCACCACGTGGGAAGGAAAGGTGGTGAAAAAAGTGAAGCATATCATCTCTTGTCGTGCTTGATGTTGATCCATTTTTGGTAAATTGAGTCAACGGTATTGTCATAATTTCTCACCACTAGAGGAATTATCAAATCGACAAATCGCACCTCTCTCTCTCTCTGTGTGGAGTGCAACTGGAACCAACGTATGATCTTTTCATTTTTCCCCTCGTGCTGGTTTTTGGAATTCCTTCTTTCTTCCTCTCTGTTGCTTTCACTGACGCATTGGCTCAGCGTCGGAGCTCCTCTCTCTCTCCTCACGCGGGTGGTGGTGAGTGGTGACGGGACAAACCCAGCCGGCCAGCCCCCACCCCCCACACAACCGTACAGCGCGCACACACACTCCACCAGTAAATGACATCTGATCTAATAGATTCTTGCGCACCATTATCAGTGCTTCTAGAGGAGCAGGTTTCAATGTGGACCCGTCGCGAACCCCGTCGGCTCGTTGCTCTGTTTCAATTGTTCTTTGTCAACTACCTATATCTTGTTCCTTGTTAATCCATAAGAAAGATGTATGATCTCTCAGTTAGTCTTTCACCATAACATGGCGATGTCATCTTCATTCCTCCTTTTGCTTCTTCACCTTCTTCTCCTCTCTCTGCAACACTCTATCCTCCGAGCCATCTCTTCAAGCAATGTAAGTTTCCTTTTTTTTTGTTTTTTTTTTTTTGAATTGCTTTCTTCCATTACTTTTGTTTCATTTTTTGCTAACACTGTTCTATTTGCGTATTTTTTTTTCTTTTTCTCCCAAGGTTTACATTGTTTACATGGGAGAGAGACGCCACTATGATTCTCAACTTATTCAGGACTCGCACCATGAAGTTCTTTCCACTCTGCTCGGAAGGTTCGACCTTTCTATAGTTAAAAAGATATCATTTTCTTCTTGTTACCTCTGTGTCTTTAGGAGATTCCATAATCCACATACATCGTTATATGGAGTTTTCCTTCATTATTTTCTCGCAAAAAGTTGCTGCTAGTGAAAATGTGTTTTACTCCGTAGACGATTAAAATGCCCAATTTGATCTTTTCTTTCCATTCGAACCTTGTTTCCTTTGTAGTCAGGAAGCTGCGAGGGCGTCCATTTTGTATAGCTACAAGCATGGGTTTTCGGGCTTTGCTGCTGTGCTAAGTCAATCTCAAGCAAAAGCCATTGCAGGTTTGTTGGTGAGCTGAACTAATCTGTTGTGCTAACTTGATTGGTTCGCACTAAATGAAAAGAAAAGAAACATTAATGCAGATTTCCCTGGAGTTATTCGTGTTGTTCCAAACCGTATTCTTAATGTGCACACGACTAGAAGTTGGGATTTCCTGCAGTTGAAATCTGAGATCATCGATGGAATTCTATCGAGGAGTCAATCAGGTGATGGCTCAATTATTGGAGTCCTGGATACGGGTATGTTTCTCTTTTCTGTATTTGCATCTGAAAAATGGGGAGTGGAGGCAACTGGGTTTATCTTTACTCATAATTGAATTCACATTTGTTGTGCAGGAATATGGCCCGAGTCCGAGAGCTTCAATGACGATGGCATGGGAGAGGTTCCATCTCGATGGAATGGGGTGTGTCAGGAAGGAGAGGAATTCAATTCTTCCAATTGTAACAGGTCAACTTCACATTCAGCTCCTGCCATACTCTGTCTCTATTGATCTGTTTAGTTTCATTTATTTACTTTTTATTGCTTGCATGCTTTGTTATATTCTGATCTACAAATTCCCTTCCCCTTAATCAAGGTCTTCGGTCTTAGCGGTTCTTATGTTTTCTATTAATCCATCTATCTGATTTTTATTATATTGTTATTCAACTACTACTACTTCAGGTTCTTGTTTAACAGTAGTTCTAGACTGTGGACAAAGGAACCTTCATGTGTGCTGTGGAGATTTTGTGACTTGATGTATCTTATTAGTGTAGTCCCTATTGTATATTACTTATATATCTTATTCTTTTTCTCTTTCAGCCCTATATGCGCATTCTTGTAATTGTACATATCTTTTAATATATAAGAGACTCTTTGAGATGGGGGTCATTCATTCTTGATACCACTAAGATTATTTTTGTTGTTTTTTGTATTCAGTCAAGGGTGTTGACATGGTATTAGAACAGGTTGCTTTCTGATCTACTTTCTCTCTTGAACATCACTAGAAGCAGTAATCCTATCGTATCAGGGCTGTTTTGATCAACCCTTTTTTGTTCAGCCTACTTTGTGCAACCAGCAGGAGAGATTTTATTAGCTCTCTTGGGAGACATTTGTTCGAGGCCAAACTTCAGATCTTGTGTCGCCTAGACCTGATCTATTCTCTCCCTACAAACAGTATCTGATTTGGTGAAGTTTTTGATGGAGTTCTGATCTTCTTCTTGGGGTGGCAATGCTATACAATTTCCTTTTTTGGACTGCAACAGCTTTGGACTTCAGACCTTCTACACTAGCTTGTGATTTGGGATTTTCTTTCTAGATTGAAGGGGTTCTCTCAAGCTCTTTTTAACCCTACACTCAGTTTCTGGTTTGGAGTTTTCTAAGGACTGTTTTGATCAACATAAGGTACCTCATTGTTCTTGGAAAATATGCCTAATATGTTGGTAAATCACAGTTTTCTCTCAATTGGTTGACTTGATCAACCTATAACCCTAGATCTGGTGTCATCCTAGGGTTTTCTTGCTTCCCACTTATCTGTTTCAGATTTCAGATTGATATTTGAGAGATTTTAGATTCAACAATTCTAAAACTTGCCTTTTTGGACTGTCAACTTGAGTTCTTGACTGCTTAAGTTGTTTATGGTATATTATTGCAGTCCCTTGACTTTCTCTAGTATTGGAATACCTCTCTTTCCCTTGGACTAGAGTGGACTGTTTCTAAATTTTGTTTTCTCTAATATCCTTGGGTCTAAGCTGTCGTTTTCTTGCTGAAATGGCCTCTGATAGAGACGATATTATTCCTATAAAGCTGGATGATCAACCTATGGGATTAACACTGCTGTTGTAGCACATGGGAGTAAGAAATCTACTAATGGTGGTGATTCTTTTGTTAAAGGTGATTCTATGGAATCTATGGTTGGGGAAAACATTCGACAACTGGTAACATTTGCCATCTCTTTTGTCTTTTCTGCTATTGGCTTACCTGGTGAGTTTTCCGGTTATTGTTCTTCTCCCTCTCATGTTTAGATCATTGACTCTGGAGCTACCAACCATATGACAGGAGTCTACCCTAACCAACCAAGTAACCTTATTGAAACCCATCACAAACATATTGTTACTGCCAATGGTGAAAAGTTAAACATCATAGGTAGTAATCTGTCTCTTAAGCTTTCACCCACTACATTTTTCCTACTTACCAAGACCTTTCTTGTTCCTAATCTCACTACAAATCTGATTTCTGTTGGCCAATTAGTTGATAAATGCAACATTCTCACCTTTTCTCATGAAGGATGTTTGATTCAGGACTGAAACACTGGGAAGGGGAAAGGGAAGGGGTGTAGGTTGGGCCGTTTGTTTGCACTGGAGTTTGAGAAGCTTCAAATAGCAACATCATCAGCTTATTTCAATTCCTCCACTTCTAGTTCCTTTCCGAGTTATAGAAATAATTTTTGGTACTTATGGCATAAACTTTTGGGTCATATACATGCTGAGAAATTAAAATTTTTGTTCGATTCAGGCCTTATTAAGAATAGAGTTCCTTCCTTGTAGACCTTTGATACATCTTGTGTTTCTTGTTGTTTAAGAGTTGTACTTTACCATTTCTTCACGTGTTTGAGCATGCTACTTCTCCCTTTGAGCTTATACATAGTGATGCCTGGGCTGCATCTGTCACTTCTCATCTTGGATACAAATATTTTGTCGTTCGTTGATGTTTGTACCAGGTACATGTGGATATACTTTCTCCACCACAAGTCAAAGGTGTTCCCAACATTTAAGTTGTTCCATGCTATGGTATGGGTTTGGTTTCAATCACAAGGGCTTATTCTCCGTTCGGATTTAAGGGGAAAATACACTGATGGGGATTTTTTGTCCTATTTGAAGAATCATAGAATACAAGTGTAATGAAGTTGTCTAGATACTCCTCAGCAGAATGGTGTGGCTGAGTGCAAGAATGGACATATCCTTAGTGTTGTGAGGACATTATTATAGGAGTCCCTTACTCCACCTTCTTTTTGGGTAGAGGCAACCAGTACAACAGTGTTTTTGATCAACTATATTCCTTTCCCAATTCTTGGTAATATGTCTCTCTTTCAGAAGTTGTTTGGTCATTCTCTAGATTTATCTATGCTTCATGTTTTTGAGTGTGTGTGCTTTGTTCATCTTCTCCCTCGTGAGTGTTCTAAATTGTCTGCACAATTTTTCATGTGTGTCTTTGTGGGTTACAGTCCTGACCACAAAGGATTTCTTTGTTATGATCCCTCTATTTGTCGCATTTGTATATCACGTAATATTGTTTTCCTTGAGCACATTTCTTTTTTTGCTTGAATTGCTAGACTATCTGCACCGTCTGTTTCTATTTTACCAAACTTTGATTCACAGGATCCTCCATCTCCTTCTGTTGTGAAGGACTTTCTCGTCTTCTCTCGCAAGTGGTTACGTGCTCCAACCCCTGCACCTGCGACTCTCCTTCTTCCTGGTTCAGATAATCATCTTACCACTGCTCCTGCAAGTGATACCTCTATTTCAGATACTCCTCATATTTCTATTCCCCTTTGTCGTTCTACTCGTATATCTAAACCTCTTGATCGCTATGGTTTCCCTTTAAACCATTGTCTGTTGTTCTATTTTCCACAGATATTCCTTGTTCCTACTAGGAAGCTAGTAGTAACCCTCATTGGAAGGAAGCCATGGATGTAGAGATTCATGCTTTACATGAAAATGACACTTGGAATGGTGGGTGCCGAACCCAACCAAAGATAAATAGTCTTGCTCTGGGTTAATAATTTGCAGATAGTGATGAGCATGGTCGTTCTCCACAGGGATTGGGTGGATTTATTTCCAAGTAGATGGATTAAGGGGGGTTGTAAGCTGAGGAAAATAAGAAAATAGCAGAAAATATCAGAAAACAAAGATTAAATCGATGGGAGATGGCTTCCGGTTGAAGGGACAAGTTCAGCTTTGATTCGTAGCATTGATCCTTGATG
>NW_010729108.1:3307203-3323989 GCF_000365185.1 Nelumbo nucifera
CTCCCCAGATTTATCCAACGACTGTGAAGATTATAAACTAAAACGAGTCTCATAAGTGTCCAGTTTAAGGGTATTACACAAAAACATACTACAATGACATGAATCAATTATGTACTTTATTCATTTACAATAAATGTCAAAAGATACATCAATCTGATTGGAGCTAAGGGCATAACTGTCTAACATGCCCCTCACATGCTCATGTAATTAGGATTTAAATAATTATCATCTTTCAACTTTCAAATGGCAGTAGGATTATTATTATGTTCTTGGCCTGTTTGATTGTTTATCAGCTGGTTTATCAGAAAATCAGTAATTATAACTGACCCCTGAATTATTATGATAGGTTTTTTACTGACAATCTTGTACTCTATATGTTCTGGAAAAGCACTAACTTCTGATTGACATACTTAATATAAATTTCACTCAAAAGAATAAGTATCCTTGTTTGACGAGGTAATTGATTCAACCTGATCTTGTGGAATAAGTAAGTGGTTGTGGTGACTTTCTAACAACCATTTGAAGAGTAGTATTAGTATTTCCTGGGAAAGTTACTAGTACTAGATTGGGTGTCATTCTCCATTGTTAGAGATTGTGAAACCCAATTTGAAATGCAAATATGGGTTGAGTAGTTTCCTGAATTTTCCTCATTTCTTCTTCATTTATTTATCTTAACTTGTAAGAATATGGATATTCTGAAAGTTTTTCAAACAACTGCGTAAAGTGTGATCAATCTGGGAGGTTAATAGTCGATAAGTTTCTCAAAATATTCTATTAATTTTCAAGTGCTAGAAATTACTGTTTGAAGGAAAGGAATCATCTGTTGAAACTTAGTTTGGCATTTGAAGTCTTTATTGATCACAGGTATTAGGCCTCTTTATGCAGGAAAATTATTGGTGCTCGTTGGTATATCAAAGGATATGAAGCTGAATTTGGGAAGCTGAATACAAGTGGTAGTATTGAGTTTTTGTCTCCTCGGGATGCAGTGGGACATGGTACCCACACCTCATCTACTGCAGCAGGGGCTCTGGTGGGAAATGCAAGCTTTATGGGTCTGGCTCAAGGGCTGGCAAGGGGAGGTGCTTCAGCTGCTCGGTTAGCTATATACAAAGTATGCTGGTCTACTGGTGGCTGCAGCTCAGCTGACCTTCTTGCTGCTTTTGATGATGCAATTTTTGATGGAGTGGATGTGCTTTCTGTGTCTCTAGGCTCAGCACCACCACTTTCTCCATACATTGAGGATACTTTGGCCATTGGTTCCTTCCATGCAGTTGCTAAAGGGATTCCTGTAGTTTGCTCAGGGGGGAATTCTGGTCCTTACTCTCAGACAGTCATAAATACTGCTCCCTGGATTATAACTGTTGCAGCAAGTACAATTGATCGAGCTTTTCCTACAGCAATTACCCTAGGGAACAACCAAACCATTGTGGTCTGTTAGCATTTTCTTTTTAATTCCAGATACCTGCTCTTACTGCACATAGAATTATAGATATGACCATGTATTCTCATTCATTGCAATGCTTGTCCAGAGCCTTTTGACCAATTGATCTTGTAATCAAATTCTGTTTTGCCTTGAGTGAGAATACATGGTCATATCTAAGCCTTGTCCCAACTATATGGGGTCAGTTACATGAATCCTGCTTTGCCATTCCATTCTGTTCAGTGTCATATCCATTGTTAAATTATGGGCGTTTGAATCATTTGTTTTTTTGATGAATGAGTAAAAATGTTATTAATCAAGAGGCTAGGGAATTATAAGCAACCCAAGGGGAGGCATGAGATGCGACCTCTCCTTTAAGATTGAACACAGCTTCTAAAACTAGACTAGAACATAAATTACAAAGTAGTCCAATATAAAGAATCCCGAGAAGCACCTTGTTTTGCAAGTGTATCAGCCAAAGCATTTGCCCATCTGCCAACCCATTTAGCTCTAACTTTCATATTACTTGTTAGCTATTTAACTTTTTTGACTAGGTCTCTATAGCCCCAAATGACGGAATCTGGGTTCAAGAGCCACCCCACAACCACCTTAGAATCACCTTCAATTAGTAAATTCTCCACCCCAAGCTGATTTGCAATCTGGATCCCTTATACAACAGCTAGTACCTCAGCCCTTGTAGAGTCTCCAATTCCCAATGGGCCTGCAAATAAGGAGATGATGTTGCTATCCTTATTTCTCAAAACCTCTCCTATACCTGAATGTCCTAGATTACCTTGGCTACTCCCATTGAAGTTAAGCTCAAGGATACACTCAGGAGGAGGTGTCCATTGTACCAAAATGTTATTCCTAGAAGTATTAGCCACTGCTAACCAACTCCTCCATAGATCATCAAAGGAGTAGCTGTCAAAGAGGCTTAAACTTTTCAGCCAATAAATTTCTCTTGTCAAAATACACTTCTTAACTTCAGAAATACTTCATTCCTTTCCTAGGAAGATTTTGGCATTCCTTTCTTCCCAAACAGTCCACAAAAGAATTGCTTTGATACATTTCCGCATAATTCTCCATCTCTTAGTAAAAAAGATATCATTAAGTGGTAACAGTCCTCATTCTGAGCTTTACAAAGAATGCACCAATTAGGCGATAAACACAAAGGTCTCTTCTTTTGCAAGTTTTCCAAATTATTAATCTTACCATAGTAAACTTCCTAGCAGAAAACAACAATTTAGGGGGAATAGGTCTAGCCTAGACTAGACTTCTTTAACTAGGATCACCTAAGGAACAGAGTAAGAAGAGAGGGCTTTGAAGAAAGAAGCACAATGTATCTTTCAGAATAGGGGTCCAAATCCTTTTGTCAAGTTTGAGAGGATCCAAATAGATAGACTTAGTGAAAATAATAACTTAGAAACACAAGCAGATTTACCATCCCTCAACCCTCTATGAAAACCAAAGAGAGGAAAGATCTTGTCTCTTTTTTATATAGGAAAAGGGAGTAAAGAGAGGGAGAGAGGTCTTTGAGAGGTTGGTTGCCCACCCAAACATCTTCCCTAAAAATAATAGTATATCTAGAGCAAACATCATACCGTACCAACCTGAGGAACTGGGCGAGGATAGAGCATATTGTCTTCCAAGGTGTTGTAAGCAGATTTACTATCCCTCAACCCCCTATGAAAACCAAAGAGAGGAAAGAGCTTGTCTCTTTTTTATAAAGGAAAAGGGAGTAAAAGAGAGGGAAAGAGGTCTTTGAGAGGTTGGTTGCCCACCCAAACATCTTCCCAAAAAAGAATAGTATTTCTAGAGCAAACATCATACCGTACCAACCTGAGGAACTGGGGGAGGATAGAGCGTATTGTCTTCCAAGGTATTGTAAGAGTAGCCTATTAAGATACTCCGACATGCCAACCATTTTACGAACAACCATGAATGCTAGCCACCACCTCGTGCCATAATTTCTCTCTCCAATGGTCATCTCCATAACCACTTCCCTAGTAGAGCTTCATTTTTTATGAGCTAGGTTCCTTAACCCCAAGCCCCCTTCTTCCTTGCTTCGACTGACTACCTCCCACCTAATCAAGTGATACTTTTTTGCTTCCCCCAGCTCCCACAAAAAATCCCTCATCACCCTTTTGAACTTCTTAGCCTCTCTAGGGGGAATTCTAAAGACTGATAGAAAATAAATTGGAAGGTTGGCAAGTGTGGCATTAATCAAAGTCACTCTACCCCCTAATGAGATGTAATTCTTTTTCGAAGCCACCAATATTTTTTCAAAATTTCCCACAATCGGATTCCATAATTGATACTCCTTAGGGTTAGCACCTAGGAGAAGACCCAAATAGGTCAAAGGCCAAGAAGAAATGAAACAATCTAAACAATCTACAGTAGACTCTACCTCCCAAGTTCTATTCATGTGGAAACTTATGCTTTAGGACTGTATTCTGCCAACATTTTATTGACTTGGTTTAATAGTTGAATGCACTTACTTGAACATGTATTGTTAAGACACTTCCCTATTTCAGTTTCGTTTATTCAAATGTTTAGTTTTAAGGCTTCATGGTGTCATCTGGAACTCAGAAATCTATTTCCTCATACAGGGCCAAGCTCTGCTTACAGAGAAACATGTGGATAAGTTCTATCCCATAGTTTATGGAGAAAGTATTGCTTCCAATGATTCTGATGAAGATAAAGCAAGGTAGAACACATTTTGCAGTATTTTACTTTTTTCCTTTTTTGTCTTTTTTTTAATTCACAGCATATGTTCTTCCCTATGAATTTTCCTTCCACCCCTACAGGAGTTGTGATGTGGGATCTCTGAATGCGACACTAGCAAGAGGAAAGGTGGTTCTCTGTTTCCAATCTCAGTCACAGAGGTTAGCCTTTGTTGCCACAAGAACAGTAACAAAAGTTAAGGGTGTTGGTGTCATCTTTGCTCAACTTCCAAAGAAGGATGTTGCTTCTACACCAGGTGTTCCATGCATCCACGTTGACTTTACAATAGGAACACATGTGCTGGAATACATCAGAAGCACCAGGTGATTCCTAACAGGACAAGTTCTTTGCACTGTAATTGCACAAAATGTTGATTTTCTGCCACTTTGTTTCCCACCCAACCTTCACCTCAAGTTTTATTTCCAACCCAAAAACTCCCTTGCTCTCAAGGAAAACTGCCATCCCCAAATTCTCCCAGTATCCCATGCCTAACAGATGGTTCCCTTCTTGCTACACAAATTTACAAATGCATTTCAAATGTGTCACCTGCATGGTTTCTATGTTTGATATTGGCATATTGGAAAATAGATAACCTTTGAATGCTTAAATTTGAGTACAGTTCTCTGTTTTTTTCCCTATATCTGCCTTATATCACCCCTTACTTGTGGGATACTAGGCTAATAAAATAGGTTTATCTTAGTCGAATACCAACTTTGTTTTCCATAAATACCAACTTTTGATGCCTTGGTGATTTTATGCTACAGAAATCCAGTAGTCAGATTTAGCCTTACAAAGACATCTCTTGGGAGACAAATTTCCCCAGAAGTGGCATTCTTCTCTTCTAGAGGACCGAGTTCTCTTTCTCCTTCAGTGTTGAAGGTGCTGCATCTTCTTTATCTTATCCTGTTCTTATTGATGATTTTTTTTTTTTTTTTTTTAACTTAGCATCTGATCTGATGTGTTCTACAGCCTGATATAGCTGCACCTGGAGTTAATATCTTAGCTTCATGGTCACCTGCTTCTCCATCATCCAGTATACATCAACACAAAGTACCTCCACTTAAATTCAAAATTGAATCAGGAACCTCCATGTCTTGTCCTCATATATCTGCTATTGTGGCTCTTCTTAAATCAATGCATCCCAACTGGAGCCCTGCAGCAATAAAATCTGCATTAGTCACAACAGGTATAAACAGAAAGTTATTGGTTTTTCACTAGATGTTTTGTAAGTAGTTGTAATGAGATTTAGCAATTGATGGACCTTCTTTCTTTGTGTCTCTCTTACTAGCCTCTACAAAAGATGAATATGGCCAAAGTATAGTAGCTGAGGGATCTCCACATAAGCAGGCTGACCCATTTGAATATGGGGGTGGTCATGTCGACCCTAACAAATCTGCAGATCCTGGTCTTATATATGATATGGGAATTACAGATCATGTACGCTTCCTTTGTTTAATGGGATACAATGACTCTGCTGTCAGTTTAATGACAAAGCATCCTACTGTATGCCATGAAACATCCAAGTCACTAGCAGACCTCAATCTACCTTCCATCTCCATTCCTGAGCTGAAGAAAAGTTTGACAGTGTCAAGAACTGTAACCAATGTGGGTCCAGTTAATTCTGTTTATTCTGTTCGTGTTAAGTCACCCCCAGGTGTGATCGTGCAAGTTGAGCCACCAGTTTTATCATTCAATTCTACAGCTAAAAAGCTAACATTCAAGGTAATTTTCCATTCCCAACTCAGAGTGCAAGGCAGATACTCCTTTGGATATCTCTCGTGGGAAGATGGCGGCCATGTAGTAAGGATACCATTGATAGTTAGAGCTGTTATAGATGATTTTTATGCAGATACATGAACAGATGCTAAAGGCTGTATCAGTTTACCTTGATCAATGCTGCATTGCATTATTATGCATGCCCTTACTAAACCATGGGCATGTATTTGAACATAGAAAAATAGTTGGAAAGAAGACTTTAATCTCAAAGTATTTCTATGAGGATTATGTACTATTATCTTCTGAAGCATGAATGCGTTTTGGGTGTCTAATACACACTAGAGAGGTCTAAGGGGCGTCTGAGAACTAAAAGTTAAAGAAGTGGTTAGCAAATGATCAACTTAAGAATTTTCTGAAGAACGATTTAAAGCTCTCAAAACTTGGAAGAAAGGAACGGGAATTATGCATACGGCTATGTTTGGTTTGAAGGTAAAGGTAGGGAAAGGACAAGGATCAAAATTTTGATATGATATGATATGATATATATATATAGATATATATTAGCCAATTTTTGAAAAAAGAACTAAAAAAATATATAAAAGTTCATGGTTTTTAGTATAGATACACTTTTGCCCATACACAGGTGAACCTTGGGAAAGGAAGGAGAACCCATACCATACAAGGAATGTACAGGTTTTCCTACCTTTTCCTTTCCTTACCTTTTCCCTCAAACCAAACAAAGAGAAAGTCTAAGGCACTAAACTGGTTCCTAGGATCATGTTGAACCCCAGCAGGCCCAGCTATTCTCCATTTGATCCTGCAAAGGAAAAGATGTACAAAACTACAGTTTTCATAAAAATAGAAATAAAACGAGGATGCGTGATGTATTGCTTAATGCATGACAGTGAATGAAACCACACAAGGAGACGTTTAAAAAGAATGAAGTCAAGAATTTTGGGGCGTTTGGCTGGTTTGCTAATGTTCAAATTAAGCTTTTGATAGGCCTTCTCTATATGAGACTTGTTTGCTGCTTCTTTTAGAACGTGCTGGCTGCAGTCTTGATATTCTAAATTTAGGCCCTGATTGGTTTGTGGGAATAGGGGTCTGGAATCAGAACCGGAATGGGCTATTCCAATTCCAACTGTTTGGTTGGATGGAATCGAAATCTCATTTCCATTTCTGCTGCAATGGGATTCCCCTATTTGAGGGAATGGCCATTCCCTGCCCCTTGGGAATGAAATCCCATTCCTTCTGATTTCAATGCCCATTCTCATTCTTGTCTGAAGACTTTGAACCAAACAGACTATGGGAATGGACCATTCTGATTCCGATTCTGGAGAATTTCAATTCCGATTGGGCCTTGGGCTAGCTGAATGCAATTTTATTCTTGGTGCATTCCTGTCTGAAGACTCTGAACCAAATGGACCATTAATTTTTGCTAAGTTGTACACTAACTGATGCAGCGCAATCTGGGTACTCTTAGTTGGCAGTTGACTGGCTCCTAGCTGGCAGTTGACTGGCTCCTAGCTGGCGATGGACGGTACCTGAGAAGAAGACGGTGAAGGATTCCCAGGGGACTTGCCCAGTGGGAATACTCCAAAGCTTAAGTTAGAACGCAAGAGAAAGCAGCAAAAAGTGCAAAGAAGGCTAAGAGTGTAGGTCGTGCTAGATCACTGAGTTAGCTCGAGAGAAAGTTCGAGATATTTAGGATAAGATACTCAAGATATTTGAGAGATCCCTTCCCTTCGGCTAAGGGGCTCTTATATATGAGCGTTCTTGTCAAATCGGGCGTAACCGCCAACCGCCACTGGACCTCTGTTGCAGCCATTATCTTCCAGGGCTGCGCATGTAACCGTTGCAGAGTACTACCCAATCGGATGAGTGACATGTCCCGGAAGGATAGAAACGCCACCATCTGTCGAGAGACGTGGGCGTAGTCTTGTTGGGCTGGCGGGGACTACGCCGTCGGTCAGGAGACGTGGCGTAGTCTGACGGGTACGGTCTTGTCAGATAGAAGCTTCCTAAAGACATTGCGTCACTTAGCAGCGAGTTGCCTTGTATCCTGTCACGAGCTACCTTGTAGCGAGCTCCTGAGGGTAGTGCGAGGTGATTCCTCTTGAAGTGGCCCTTGAGGCAGTTTTTCTGGCTAAGTATTGGAGCGAGCTGGGATGGACTTGCCTTGGAGTATTCCCTTTTAGTACATCGGGGGTCCTCGAGCTCGCGCTATAGTGAGCTCACCCTATGGCGAGTTGTGACGTAGCGAGCTGTTCTGCGGGCTCGTTACTTAGTCGCGATGAGGCTGTTGTGCTGTCATGTCCACGTGTCACCTTCTCGAGAGGTCGGGTCAAATCTCCCTCCATCAATTGCCCCCCACTCCTCGGGCTAAGGGTGCTACCTTAGCATGAGGAGTTCATGAAGTGTGACGGGTGGATTTGACCCGAAGTTCAAACTTGATTGACTGATCGCATTAAATGCGCGTGCAGAAGTCAGGGGGTCTCTGGACCTTTTGAATGCCAAAAGGAACGTGTAGAAGCGGCTCTTAACTCAAAAAGACGTGCAACCGTCATTACCTTAATCATGGGAGACGTGCAACCAGTCGCATTTCGGTTTCAGAAGACATGCAGTCAGCTTGACTGCGAACCGTCAGATTTGTCTCAATCCGAGCCGTCGATTTGAGGGCACAGTGGCTATAAATGGGAGGGCCCCAGGCCTCATTTCTTTTACGCTAACTTGCCTTGCTATCGGATTCTGAGGTCGCGTCTTCATCAAGCTGCCCGAGCTCTTCTTCTGCTCACACCATCTTTTCGGTTCATTTCTTCCTTGGTGAGTCTTATCATTTCGCCAGTATGTCTAGGTATCAGTACCACGTCTTTTCCCGGGGTGACGACCAAGATGACGCCCTCTCGAGCTCAGGGGAAGCTTGGAGGCAAGCTCTGGAAGCTTGGGAGGCTTTTGGCGAAACTGCTTCTACCTCTTGGGGTAGGGAGCCAGATAGCTTTGGTCCCTCCTCCATGTCGATGGAGAGGCTTAGGTCCTTAGTCCTTCATTTTAACCTTCCCGGAGACCTTATTTATAGTCTCCCTTCCGGTAACTATCCCTAGGAGCACGGTCCCGATGAGATAGTGATTTTCTAGGAGCAGCTCATCGCTGGCCTCCGTCTTCCTATGCACCCTCTGATAGTGGAGGTTTTGAATCACTTCAACGACACTCTTGACCAACTTCACCCCAACTCCATTCGCAATGTAGTTGGGACTATCTCTTTATTTTTATGAGTATTGTCTTCCCCTTAATCTTGACATCCTTTCCACCATCCTCTGCATCAAGAATGCTTCTCCTGGAGCGCCTCTAGAAAGGCGTTCCTACTATTTTTCTCCTCGCCGCGGCTTCAAGCTCTTATACGAGCTATCGAATAGGATCCCGGCTTGGAAGCGGGACTATTTTGTAGTCCGTAACCCCGAAGGGTGGGACTTCCTAGCTTACTAGAAGGCCGCCATCCAGGATTCAGGGGTTGAGTTGGACTCCAAAGTTCGGAACATGTTGCAGTCCTGGGCATTAGTTGACTTTCATTGGTCGGACTACTTGACCGAGGAAAAGCTCATGCAGGCTGGCCTAAGCCTGGGTAGGTTGCCTTTTAGGTCGCGTAGTGCCTTGTAAAATTTTCTCTCTTCTTTTTTTTTTACTGGACTAATACCTTGTGGTTTTTGGCAACCATCATGTCTGGTGTTGACGCATGCTGCTTCCTGTCCAGCAACCAGAAGCGCAAGGCCAAGAGGTCGCGTCCTGACCGATCCTCCACTTCTGCGGGCGCTGAGTTCGAGTCTGATGACCCCGCCTTCGCTTCTCCACCACCTGAGGTTCCACCAGTTCCATTCGAGGGGGTCACCACGAAAGGTGACGCAGAAGAGCCCGAGCTCCCGACGCAAGGGCGGTTTCCTTTGTCTGGGTCATCCCGCCCCTTCCCCTTCCCGGAGTTCCCTACCGGAAACTGGGAGGTTGTTAATGACTACATCGTGGCTGCACGAAAGAGCCGAAGGATGATCTACCATGAGGAGGTCGCTAGCTGGGGAGAGATGGACCCCAAGGAGCTCACTAGGTTCGTCTCCGCTCACTAGATTCGCCTCCACTCACTGCATGGTGATAAGTGCCCTTTCTCTTCCTTCTTTCTTTTCTCTCATTTTCTCTTTTCTGACCTTAGTCTTCTATTGGCAAATGAACTCCGCCATCCGCGCCATGGCCCTCCAAACCAACATCCACTCCGGTGACACTCGTAATCAGAGGTCAACCGTGCAGAAGCTCCAAGGCGAGCTCGACCGGGCCCGAGGTGAAGTCCTTCAGGCTCAAAAGGGGAGCGAGGCCCAAGAACTGCTCGTCTGGGACCAGGAGGCACAGATCGCCCAACTATCTAAGGAGATCGCTCGCTACCGGGAGGAGTCATCGATAATGGCAGTGGAGAGGGAGCTTCTTCGCCAGCAGGTTCGAGACTTGGAGTCCACTCTTCAGGACCGAACTCGGAACTTCGACACCATGGTGGAGGCCGAGTGGGCTAAGGCGGTGTGGGACTTTAAGGACTCCCAGGAGTACCACGACCTCCAAGTGGAGTATGGCTTGAGCTCGTACCGCTCTGGATTCAAGCTCTGCCGCTGGTTGGTCCGCAAGAAGTTCTCTGGGCTCAACCTCGACGGCATAACAATGAAGGGCTTGGATCCTAAGACAGCGGACCTGGCGGAGGAGGAGGAGCCTGACTCTCCGGAGGATGAGGACGAGGTGGGGGCGGTGGATCCCAGAGGCCGGTTGCTCTTCTGTTTTTCTTCAATGATGAATTCTGGTGGTTCCCAGGTGTCAGAACCCGGTTTTAAAATCTCTTTCTTGGGTGGTTGGGTCCTATTTTACTTTTGTTGAACTCTTCCCGGGCTGTTAAGCCTGGTTTTTTATTTATATAAATTAGAAATGGAATTTTTATCTTTTTTTTTTTGCTAAGTATGGTGTGCTCTTTATTTTCTACTGAAGCAACTTTGTCACTCGAGCTGTTAGAGCTACATACCCGAAGTAGAACTTTTCAGTAGCTGTTACCCCGAGTCGTCCCTTGGTGCTTGAGGTATTCTTATAGTATGCCCTGAAGTAATTACCATGTATGCCCAAACTATATGTTCACAGGTCGTTCCTTGCTGGGTTCAACCAATATACCGAGACGAGCTACGCTTCACAGGGCTCACACCCGAGCTGCCTACGCCTCTGGTACTTAATACTTAGCCTTTGCTAATGAAGCGGTTGGGTCTTTCACAGTGCCGAGGTCTTAGTTAGCTCGGCATTTTAGCCCTTAGGCTGAGGGAGTGACTTATAGTCCACTCTTGGAGTTCGCCCATGCCATGGAGGCGACTGGGTCTTATTGCGCCGAGGTCTACGTTAACTCAGCATTTTGGCCCTTAGGTTTTGAGAGTGACTCATGGTCTACTCAGTAGTTCGCCCATGCCATAGAGGCGACTGGGTCTTATCGCGCCGAGGTCAATGTTAGCTCGGCATTTTGGCCCTTAGGCTATGAGAGTGACTCGTGGGCTACTTAGTAGTTATAGGTAATACTGTCTTAAGTTGACAATATTCCATGCCCGATGTACTTGTTTCCCTTCTAGGGTTTCGAGCTCGTATGTTCCTTCCCCGAGCACCCATTTCACTCGATAGGGTCCTTCCCAATTCGGTCTGAGCTTGCCAACACCGGGCTCAGGTACCATAACTTTATGAAGGACTAGGTCACCAACGCGGAGGTTCCGCTTCTTGACCCTGGCGTTATAGTACTGAGCTACTCTTTGATGGTAGGCTGCAGTCTTGATATATGCGAGGTCCCTTACTTCGTCGAGTAGGTCGATGTTGGTACGTAGCTCGTCTTCATTTGCCTTGTCGTCATACGCTTCTAGTCGTAGCGAGGGAACCTCGATCTCGGCTGGGATGACTGCTTCTGTGCTGTAGGTGAGGTTGAAGGGAGTTTTTCCTGTGGCAGTCTTCACTGTAGTTCGGTAAGCCCATAGAACACTGGGTAGCTCGTCTGCCCATAGTCCTTTAGCTCGGTCTAACCGTGCCTTCAGTTCACGGAGGATGGCTCTGTTCGTGACTTCTTCTTGACCGTTTGCTTGAGGGTGTGCGACTGAAGTGAAGTTCTGTCAGATCCCCATGTCTTGGCACCAGTTCTGGAATTTAATGTCCTTGAACTGCTTACCGTTATTAGAAATCAGTACCCGAGGTAACCCAAAACGACACACTATATTTTTGTGAAAGAAGTTTTTACGTTTCGAGCTGTGATTGTCACGAGAGGTTCAGATGTTCGTCTATCATGACGTATTTGGCCACCTGACGCTCTACCCTTTTGGTGGCATTGCGGTCTGCAAGGAGGGTCCCGTGTAGCAGGAAGCTCACAAGCGGATCGATCAGCTTAGCTCTACTTGAACGACAAGAGTGACCTCCTCTGCCCCCCAAAGAATGCTAGGCCGAGGCAGGTTCTCTATGTACACAGTTCTCATGGTATTATCACTGGTGCTGGCTAACCGGGACAGGGCGCCGGCCTCAGCGTTCTCTGACCTCGGGATTTGCCTGATGAAGTGTGGCTGGAAGTTGAGTAGAGCCTCTCTTACTTTGGCTAGGTAGGCAATCATAGTTGATTTGTGAGCTTCGTATTTAATTGCGACTTGATTGACCACGAGCTGGGAATCGCTGTAGATGACGATATGCTTGACTTTCACTTCTTTGGCTAGAGCCAGCCCGACTATCAATGCTTCGTACTCCGCTTCATTGTTGGATGCCGCGAACTCGAAGCTTAGTGCATACTCCAACTTTGTGCCACTTGGGTCATACAGAACAATTCCGACTCCGTTGCCCTGCTGGTTCGAGGAGCCATCTACGTGAAGGATCCAGGGCTCCTCATCCCAGTTCACGCTTGGCCTCACTAGGAGAGATGCTGCACTGGCTGCTATCTCACGGTGCTCGGACTCAACCGGCCTGGGAGCTTCGAGCTCGTCCGAACTGGGGGACTCGTGCTCAATCGGCCTGGGGACTTCAGAGCTAAAAGTGCATTCTACGACGAAGTTTTCTAAGGCTTGGGCCTTGATGGTAGTTCACGACTTGTATTGGAGGTCGTATTCGGTGAGCTCAGCGGCCCACTTCGTCAATCGACTAGAGACCTCGGGCTTGAGCAAAACTTGCCTTAGAGGTTTGTTGGTGAGGACGACAACAGTATGAGCTTGGAAGTACGGACAGAGCTTTCGGGCTGCAATAACCAGTGCGTAGGCCTGCTTTTCTATCTCTGGATATCTCGTCTCTGCTCCCTGCAACACTTTACTAACATAGTAGATAGGTCGTTGGACCCGATCTACCTCTTTTATTAGTACCGAGTTGACCACTTCATCACTTGCTGAGAGGTACAGCTCTAAAACATCGCCCTGCTTGGGCCGGGTTAAGACCAATACACTAGCGAGGTACCTTTTGAGCTTGTCAAACGCGAGCTGACAATCTCGGGTTCATTCAAACCCTTTGCTTTTAATTGCTTTAAAGAAAGGTAGGCACCGGTCTGCCGACTTAGACATGAAGCGGCTCAGAGCAGCTATTCGGCCATTCAGCCTCTAAACATCCTTCATTTTTCGGGGTGGTCTCATGTCTAGGATGGCTTTTACTTTGTCCGGCTTAGCCTCAATGCCACACCGGTTAACGATGTACCGCAGGAACTTACCCGAGGTGACACCAAAGGCACACTTATTTGGATTCAACTTCATGTTAAATCTACGCAGTATTTCGAAAACTAAGTTCAAGTCTTGTATTAATTCATGCAAAAACTGGGTTTTGACGACCATGTCGTCTACATAGCACTCTATCTTTTGGCCAATCAATGGCTTAGACAACTTATTTACAAGTCTTTGAAAGGTTTCCTCGGCATTTTTTAGCCCAAAGGGCATGACCTTGTAACAGTACAGGCCAAGCTCAGTTATGAAGGCAGACTTTTCTTCATCAGCCGGGTCCATCCTGATCTAGTTGTAGCCTGAATAGGCATCTAGAAAGCTCAGCAACTCATGCCCCGAGGTCGCGTCCACCAAACAGTCGATCCTAGGAAGTGGGAAGCAGTCCTTTGGGTAAGATCGATTCAGGTTGGTGTAGTCGACGCACATGGACTTCCCTGATAAAATCGGCTGCAAGGAGCTTACCAACCTCCTCGTCGACTGCCTTCCATCGCTCTAGGGCTAGGTTGCGTTTCTTCTGTCTAACAGACCTAACTACAGGATCAGTATTAAGCTCATGAGCGATAATGCTAGGGTCTATGCCAGGCATTTCCGCTACAGGCCATGCAAAAACATCTAAATTTTCAAGTAAGAAGCGTACCAGTTTAGATCGCAGAGGCTCCTCAATGGAAGCGCCAATCTGGAGAGTTCGGGTTGGGTCCTCCGCCGATGTTGGGATGGAGACAGTTTCTTCTGTGGGCGCAGCTCACTCCTCGCTCTGCTCCGTAGGTCACTCCAGCTCGAGGTCATCGGCCACCTAGGCTTTCCCTTTGAGGGCGGCGACGTAGCAATTGCGAGACTCAAGTCGGTCACCTCGCGCTATCCCGATTCCAAAGTCCATGGGGAACTTCATGGCCAAGTAGTAGGTGGATGCCACAGCTCGTAAGGCATGGGTGATTGGCCGACCTACTATGGCATTATACGGGGAGCGGGTTGCGACCACTAAGAAATCGTGGTTGAGCCTCACTATGCTAGGCCAAGTGCCGAATTCCACAAGTACTGTAATCCTTCCCAGGGGCCTGACTTCCTCTCCGCTGAAGCCTACCAGGAGAGTGTTCGCGGGCTTTAGGTCGCTCTCTTGGAGCTGAAGTTGGTCGAAGGCTGCTTTGAAGAGGATGTTTGCTGAGCTGCCTGAGTCGACGAGGACGCGCATGACCTCAAAGTCATTAATCTTCATCTTTATGACGAGCGTGCCATCATGGGGGTAGTGGATCCCGCGTGCGTCATCTTCTGTTAAGAAGATTGATTCTTCCATCCTTGGCCGCTTTGGGGGGTTCTGCTCCTCCCTGGCAGCCTCGTGAGCTGATGTCTGAGCTGCGGCTGAGGTGCAACCTGCCACAATCGATCCTCCGACTATCACGTGGATGGTCCCCCGAACTGGTCTCTCTTCGGGGGGCTGCTTCTGCGGCTGTTCTGCCTACCTACTGGACTCAGGAGCGTCTCTACTCTTCTCCCCCTACTGACCTGCTTTATTATTACTATTATTATTTTGTACAAAATTTCTCAGATACCTGCGACAGATGAGCTCCTCTATCTCGTCGCGGAGGTTTTTACAAATCTCGGTGTTGTGACCGTGATCTTTATGAGAACTACAATACAAATTTTTATTTCTAACATTAGAGTCTGCCTTCAGCTGAGGTGGCCACTTCACATACGGGGCGTCCTTGATTGCCATGAGGATCTCGGCCCGCTTCGCATTGAGGGGCGTGTAGTCCCTTTCTACTGTTGGAGCTCGAAAAGGCTGATTTGGCTTTGCCCCCGAGCTTGGTCCTTCTTCTTCTTGTTGTCGCCCTGAGTTGGGGGCTCCGGTTCCCTTTTCCTTTTCTCGAGGGCCTGCTCGCCCTTCTAGTTGATCTCTTCCTCCGCCCCTATAAACCGATCTGCGAGCTTGAGGAAATCGGTCACGGTCTTGGGCTGATTGACGACCACGTGCCACTTGAACTCTTTGTGGGTAATACCTCGCTTGGACGCGATGAGGCGAACTGCGAGGTCCAGATCGGGTATCTGTAGGCAAGCGTCATTAAACCACTTGGCGTAACTCCGAATGGACTCCCCTTCCTTTTGAACTATGCCGAGGAGGCTTTCCTGAGTTCTTGGGCACCTCTTGCTGGTGACAAAGTGGGAGGTGAAAACTTGCACGAACTGCGCCTAGCTTCTTATCAAACCGGGCGTGAGGTTCCGGTACCATGTGCGGGCTACCCCTTTGAAGGTGGTGGAGAAAGCCACACACATACAAGATTCACTAGCTCTTGCCAGGTGCATCTGGGACTGAAAAGCGTCCACATGATCATTTGGATCGAAGGATCCACCATACTTGTCCAGTGGAGGGAGCTTGAAGTCCCTTGGCATGGGGACAACAAGATGTTCTGGAGACAGTGGGGAAGGAACTGAGAGGAGAGGAGTAGCTTTTACTTCACCTGAGCTCACCTCCTCTTTACCTTTGAGCTCGAGCGAGACACAGGTAGCAGTTTGGCGAGCTCGCCGGTGCCTTCACTGCTGCTTTTTCGGCTCAGCGTTGGTGCTGCTTGCTTCAGTGTTACCGAGCTCGATGGACTCGGACTGCTGGTGGTAGCTCTGAACTGAAGGGCCCTGCCTGAAGTCTGCGACTAGAACCTCAAACAGATTTTTTGTGAGCGGGAGCTCGAACTTCGAGTGCTGGGACGATGCGGGCTTAGCTGGCTGGGAGGCCCCCGACCTGCCCACAGGCTGCGAGGTGGGGGTGGCTGGGCTCTCCTTTCTTCCATGGGAAGAGACTTGGCTCTTTGAGAGATCCTAGGCCTGAGAGGCGTCTCCCCGGCGAGGTCGTTTGCTCCTGTGGGAGGGCTTGGCTTGCTTCGAGGCTGGATGCCTAGGGGGAAGCGGCTGCTGGGCCTGAGGCAAGGAAGGGAACTGCTGCTGATACTGGTACTGAGAAACCTGATGCAACACTTATTGCTGGTAGAGTAGAGTTGGAACTGCTGGAACTGCTGCGTTTGAGCTTGCTGTTAGACAATTTTGTATGCCCTTAGCTTCAATCAGTATGATGTACTTTATGAGTTTATTGTAAATGAATAAAAGTGCATATTTGATTCATGTTCCCTTGGTATGTTTCTATGTAATACCCTTAAACTGGACACTTAATGAGACTCGTGTTAGTTTAGAATGTTCACATCCAGTGGGTCAGTCTGGGGAG